>JAXCMG010000041.1:583714-602128 GCA_034642415.1 Podarcis siculus
TTTCTTTCTTTCTTTCTTTCTTTCTTTCTTTCTTTCTTTCTTTCTTTGCAACCTGACTAAATGTAGAAATAGGAGCAGTTCAAAACTTTGAGAAAAGGAACAAAAGGTTATCTTACACAGCTGCTGGAAGGACATTCTTAGTTTCACCCTTGGTGAGTCTCTCCTGCGAACGATTAACCAATATTTTTTTCCTCTCTCTCTCCTACCCAGGGATTTCCCTGTCTACTGAACAGTGGTTCAACTTGAAGGCAGTCATTCTGCCAATCGACGCAGCTATCCAGAAATTCTAAGAGACAGGCGACTTTGAAAAATCACTTTGAGATTTGCTGTGGTAGTGTGGGTGTGAGAGAGGGATGACACAAAACGTGGTTGTGGTTCGCGAATAAATATAACCTCTCCTGAGATTGTGTGTGTGCATGTGCTTGCGGTTCTTTGGAAACAAATCCCGGAAAATAATCACCCTGGGAGGATTTAACAAATGCAAAGAGGCGTTTTGCTAAAAATAAATGTGACTAGTAACCAACAATGGCTGTTATTGACTTCACAATCCCCACTTCAGAGAACTGGTGGCCCATCGAGATTTTGCTAGACTCCAGCTCCCATCAGCCCCTGTCAGCCTGGCTGGTGGTCAGGGATGATGGGAACGGTAGTCTAACAATATTTGGACGGCAACGCATCGCCTTGACCCTTTCTGTGCGTCTAAAAGTATTTACAGCAGAACCTCCGAGGGTAAAGGCAGTCTATTTTGGCAGCTGATGGGGGAGCAGAAAAGCGTGGTGGGGTGTGTGTGTGTGTGTGGATCTGTCTACTTTAAGGAACAGGTTCCTGGCTGAATTGCATCCTTTGTTTAATTCAACAAAGCGGTTCTTCAGATGCACCAAACACCTTGTTGCATCCTTTTTTGCCCTCCCCTTCCCGGTTCGTTGGGTTAATAATATTTGCCTTTGCAGCCCTGCCTAGTTTGGGATATAACACCCCCCGTCCTCCCCCCCCCCCCCCGCGCCACGCTTCCAAGCTCCCAATCCCACTCCCAGCAGCACCCCGATTTCACGCTCCCCGAAACCCCCCGTGCACTTCCCCGGAACGGCCAGGCGGTGTCGCTGCCCAGCAGCTGCTTCTTGTGGTCCTGATGCTGCGCTCGGCAGCATCCTTTTCCCCCTCCAGTGGCATCTTCCTCCTCGCAGCATCCTCCACTGCGCAGCCCGCGCTGGGGGCTCGGGGGATGGCCAGACTGCCGGCGAGCGAGCCCAGGCGGAAGGCGCAATCCCAGCAACCGCCCCGCGCCTCCCCCATGAGCAGCGGCAGCGGCGGCGGCGGCGGCGGCGGCAGCAGCTCCGAGCCCGAGGGCATGAAGGACCTAGATGCTATCAAGCTCTTTGTGGGGCAGATCCCCCGGAACCTCGAGGAGAAGGACCTCAAGCCCCTCTTCGAGCAGTTCGGGCAGATCTACGAGCTGACGGTGCTGAAGGACCGGTACACTGGCATGCACAAAGGTGCGCCCTTGTGTTTTTAATCCATCCTTTTCTCTCTCTCCTGCTTCCTTCTTTTCTCCGCTCGCCTTTCCTCTCCGCTCCTCTCCTTCGCGCATCCTACTCCCCCCCCCGCCTAATCCGTCCTCCTCAACCTTTTCTTCCCTTTCTACCAATCTGTCCACCCCCCCACTACATTCTCCATCCTGTCATTTTCATCCACCCCATCACTTTCTCCCACCCTGCATGCAATATTTTCCTCCCTCCCTTAAAATACACCTCCCTCCCTTAAAATAATAATCTTCATTCCATCTGGGCGGGCGGGTGAAGCGGGGGCGGGAAGCGTTTTGCTCATCGTCTCACCCTTAGCTCTCCACATCAAGCCTGTTTCTCTGCCCCCACTATTTTTTTTTTTTTTGCTGCTCTATAAACCCATTATATAGTTGTGCTTTATTCCATCTGCTGCCACCCCCCTGCAGGCTCTCTCTTTCTCATTCTGCTCCATTAACCCCCTCCGTCCCTTTCACCATCGCTCGCCCCCCCCCCCAATTTCCCTCCCCTTAACCCATCACCAGATCAGCCTCCAAGAGCATCTCACTCTGTTCCCAGGCCCACCGCTAACCCAAGCTTCAAGGCTGGTGCTGCCATCCTCTCACCTTGCCTTGCCTGGACACCTGTGTGTCCCACCTCCTTGCAGGTTAAACTGGGGGGGGGGAGGTGCTCATTCAGGGGCCTTGGAGCCTATATGGCTTCCCTCCCCCTACCTCCTCCTCTGTGCATTTCTCTTCATTTCCTCCTGTTCACTCCAGACCCCATTCCCAGACACCTCCCAATTTCTCTTCCCACACCCTCCATCCAAACCTCACCCACCACCAGCACCACCACCCCGTCCTGAAAAAATATCCAATTTTCATATCATTTATGGTGTAATTTCTACGCTTCAGGGACCTTCCCCCATCTCCACCCCCCTCTTTCCTCTACTCCCTTTTCATTTTCTGGAAAAAAAGGCTTTTGACAGGAACACTGGGGTGGGGGGCACGACTATATATATATATATGCATGCTATGCTAACCAAAATGGCTCTTGACCGCTATCTCTGAGGCTAGACCCTAAAAGCTGCCTGCAATTGCTCCCCAGCGTTTAAACTTCCAGACAAAAGGTCTTGGATGCTTTTAACATTTCATGGGACATTGGCAGATGTAAGCCCATAGTGTGTGTGAGAGAGGGGTGGGCTGTGTGTGTGTGTGTTATATGTGCTTGAAAACAAATATCCCCCCCAAAAAAGGCATTGAGATGGGGCTACGTGTGGACAGCACGGTCAGTGGCGACTCCTGGCCTGTTGCTGCCTCGCGATGTACGGAAACGGCAATGTTTTGTTGCAGATAGTTGAAGGCCTGTGGGCCTGAGCTGGCCCTTATCTCAGGTGGACCCTCCAAGCACGGTTGGAATCATCCCTGACCCTTGAGTATTCCATGGGGAGGCTGGGGGGCATCGGACACCAGCGGCAACCTCTGCAAAGCGGCAGGTTCCCCGCCCCAAACTTTCCAGGGGCGAGACTGAATAGCCTTGTTGTGTGTTACTTTCAAGAGGCAAGTGGTCTTGCGCCTGCACCTGCCTGTGGACATTTTTGCGTGACGCGCTTTGCGGTGGGCTTAAGTCGGACTGGAAGGGCTTCCGGAAACCACAGGAAAGGAGTGAGGTCTTGTGGTCAAATCTTGTGGGTTTTGCACTGGCCATTGTGAGAACAGGATACTAGTCTTGAGAGCCTCAAGGTCCATAAACAGCAACACCCTAGTGGTCCCGGGCCCTAAGGAAGTTAGATTAGCTTCAACCAGAGCCAGGGCCTTTTCAGCACTGGCTCCGGACAGGTGGAACGCTCTGCCTCATGAGGCCAGGGCCCTGTGGGATTCTTTCCGCAGGGCCTGTAAGACAGAGTTGTTCCGCCTGGCCTTTGGCTTGGAGCCAATTTGATTCCCTCCCCCTCTTTCTTTTTTCTTTTCCTTTCTCCTCCTGAGATGAGACTACATTTTAATATTTTAATGTTTCAATATTTTAATGTTGTATTTTAATTTTGTTTTTAAATTGTTTTTATTATTGCTTGTTAGCCGCCCTGAGCCCGGCCTTGGCTGGGGAGGGCGGAGTATAAATAAAAATTATTATTATTATTATTATTATTATTATTATTATTGTTATTGTTATTGTTATTGTTATTATTATTAGTCTGGGTGGGGCCATTGTCCTGATCCAGCAGGGCCTTCTTCTGTTCTTATGTGGGCCCATCCATCTTAGCACTATCTATAATGACTGCCGGGACGCGGGTGGCGCTGTGGGTTAAACCACAGAGCCTAGGACTTGCCAATCAGAAGGTTGGCGGTTCGAATCCCCACGACGGGGTGAGCTCCCGTTGCTCATTCCCTGCTCCTGCCAACCTAGCAGTTCAGAAGCATGAAGTGCAAGTAGATAAATAGGTACCACTCCGGCGGGAAGGTAAACGGCGTTTCCATGCGCTGCTCTGGTTTGCCAGAAGCGGCTTAGTCCTGCTGGCCACAACCCGGAAGCTGTATGCTGGCTCCCTCGGCCAATAAAGTGAGATGAGCGCCGCAACCCCAGAGTCGGCCACGACTGGACCTAATGGTCAGGGGTCCCTTTACCTTTACCTTACAATGACTGGCAGCAGCTCTCCAGGGTGCCTGGGCAGGGGTCTTATTCCAGCCCTACCTGGAGATGCTTGGGATCAAAACTGGGACCTTTTACATGCAAAAAACCTGGCGGTTCTTCCCCTAGTAGTAATGTAAGCTTCCAGTCCTCATGATACAGCAGAAACCCTCTAAACATTGGGAGCTGCTTTGTACTGAGTCAGCCTATTGGTCCATCTACCATATTTTTCGCTCTATAAGATGCACCAGACCACAAGACGCGCCTAGTATTTGGAGGAGGAAAACAAGAAACAAAATATTCTGAATCTCAGAAGCCAGAACAGCAAGAGGGGTCGCTGCGCAGTGAAAGCAGCAATCCCTCTTGCTGTTCTGGCTTCTGGGATAGCTGCGCAGCCTGCATTTGCTCCATAAGACACACACACATTTCCCCTTACTTTTTAGGAGGGGAAAAGTGAGTCTTATAGAGCCAAAAATACGGTAGCTTGGCCAACAGCATCCCTGTGGGGTTTCAAAGGGAGCCCTGCCTTGTGATGTTGAGAGTTGGACCTGCAAAGCAAACAGGTACCTGCCCCCCTTCTCCTTCACTCCTGGGAGTAAACATGGACTTGTTTAGTTGGCATTGTATGTGGAGGGATGATTGGAACATGCTGTTTGGTGAAAGGAGAACATCTCTTGTTGTTCTCTGTTGCCCACGAGAATGTCTAATGGGCTCAAGAGTCAGGAGGGTAGATTTTGGTTGTGCGTTTGGAAGGAATGACTCAATGGCGGCTTTGGCTGGCCACGGGGAGGAACAACATTGGCAGGAGGTGTTTGATGATGGAGTTGGTGACCCAATGGGGTGGGTGGTCTCTCGCTCATGAGAGGTCTTCATCAGGTGGGAGGCTAGACAGCCACTGGTTGGGGGTTCTCAACATTATTACGGTGGTCCCTTGGTTCTCAAGCTTAATCCGTTCCGGAAGTCTGTTCCAAAACCAAAGCGTTCCAAAACCAAGGCGCGCTTTCCCATAGAAAGTAATGCAAAACGGATCAATCCGTTCCAGGCTTTTAAAAACAACCCCTAAACAGCAATTTGACATGAATTTTACTACTGAACGAGACCATTGATCCATAAAATGAAAGCAATAATCAATGCACTATACTGTAAAATAGATAAGACAGTATTGTAGATGATATATATATAAAAATTCTTACCTGCACTGATGTTGGTCATTGTTTGGATGGGGGGCTTTTATCCATTTCTACAGTCACACAATCAATCAATCAATCAAACAGTAGCTGTTCTGGGTTCCACACAGTCACAAAAACAAATTAACTGAAAAAGCCTCAAAAACAAAAATGCAGAATAAATAGCAAAAACAAAAGAGCCAAACTTAATCCGTTTTGGATTAAGTTTTCGAACATTTGGTTTTCGAACATTTTGACTTCCAAAATGTTCGAAAACCAAGGTGCAGCTTCTGGTTGGCGCAGGTGCCTCGAAAACAATAGCCGACGGCCGCATCAGATGTTCAGCTTCCGAAAAACACTCGAAAACTGGAACACTTACTTCCGGGTTTTCGATGTTTGAGAACCAAAGCACCACTGTATGATGATGATGATGATGATGATGATGTCTCAAGTTGCGTGGGGAACGCAATGGTTTGATTCTGCGACCTCACTGGGAGCCCTGAGAGGCTCCTACTGAAGAAGGAACATAGAGTCTTCTTCATCCAGGGGCAAATCTTCTATGAAACTAAAGAAGCTTAAGCTCCAGGGCCCCTAATCCCAGAGGGGCCCCAGAAGGGACTTTGGTCCACACTGCTTAAAAAAATTGCCTTTAAAAAATGCATCATGCACATATATCCACATTTCCCTAAATTACACCCCCATAGAAACATGGAAGGGACCACGAGGGTCATCTAGTCCAACTTTCAGCAATGCAGGGATATTTTTCTCAAACCCTTGAGATCTCCTTCTCTACCAACTGAGCAGACCTCGAAAACTACAAGGCAGGGGGAGTTTTTATTGACTCCATTGGTTTTGGCATGTGAGATAATCCAGTACAACAATTTTAATCAAAATCTGAGATGTGGTAGTTAATTATTTTTTAAAAAATAAAAAAGTGGCAATGTGTTGTGGAGCACACCCACCAAAGAGGATAACAGTTGTCACCTAGACTTTGTTGTTGGCTGCATGGAGGTTCCCATGACCATTCAAGCTTCAGGGTACCCCAAAAATGTAGGTCTGCCACTATCTCCATTTCCTGTGTCAGAGATGGGGAATCTTTGACACACACCCCAATGTTGATGGACTACAACTCTCCATCTTACTGGACGTTGGCCAGGCTGGATGCTGGGAGTTGGGCTCCAAAAACATCCAGAGCTCTGCAGGAACCCCATCTCTTTGCTTTCTCAGGATCCGATGAATTTGTGGAAGACAAGGTCAGTGATAGCTCTGCTGTGGCTCCACGGTTGGAGGCAGAGATGCTGTGGAAGGCCAGTTGCTGGACACAGCAAGAGGGGAGAGTTAATGTTGTCCTCAGGTCCTCCTTGTGGGGGCATCTAGTTGGCCACTGTGAGAAAGAGATGGGCCACTAGTCTGACCCAAAAGGCTCTTTTTATGGGCTTAGGCTCTACATTCTATAGAGTCGATTGCATTCTGCGTAAACTGGTAATTGTATTAAAATGCACACTACTTCTTCTTTTGCGATCCCTCATAGCCTAGCGTGGGTGGTGCTGTGGGTAAAACGACAGAGCCTAGGACTTGCCGATCAGAAGGTTGGCGGTTTGAATCCCCGTGACGGGGTGAGCTCCCGTTGCTCGGTCCCTGCTCCTGCCAACCTAGCAGTTCCAAAGCACGTCAAAGTGCAAGTAGATAAATAGGTACCACTCTGGCGGGAAGGTAAACGGCGTTTCCGTGCGCTGCTCTGGTTCGCCAGAAGCGGCTTAGTCATGCTGGCCACATGACCCGGAAGCTGTACTCCGGCTCCCTTGGCCAGTAAAGCGAGATGAGTGCCGCAACCCCAGAGTCGGCCACGGGGTCCCTTTACCTTTACCATAGCCGAGTAAGATTGTCTTCCATGAACACGGTCTTAACAGTGAATCCATAAGTGACTGTGGAGGCCAATTCTGGATCCACACGTCCTTCCACAGTGGGGACATAGGTTTCCGGGTGGGAGTTGATCATGGTGTGGATTTGCTAAGCGTGCCTTCCTCTTAGCACGTTTCTCCCTTTCGTCCTGAGTTCTAATGTCTTCAAAGCCCATGACATCTTTGGTAAAGGCTGTTCTCCAATTGGAGCGCTTGCAGGCCAGTGTTTGCCAGTTGTCGGTGTTTATACTACATTTTTAAAGATTTGCCTTGAGAGAGTCTTTGAACCTCTTTTGATGACCACCAGCATTACGCTTTCCATTTTTAAGTTCGGAATAGAGTAGTTGCTTTGGCAGACGATAATCAGGCATCCGAAAAACATGGCCAGTCCAACAAAGCTGATGTTGAAGAATCATTGCTTCCACACTGGTGATCTTTGCTTCTTCTAGTACATTGGCATTAGTTTGCCTGTCTTTCAAAGTGATATGTAAAAAAACACACACACTCCCTACAGGAGTATACAATATCTTCAGCAACCTTAAGGTAAAGGTAAAGGGACTCCTGACCATTAGGTCCAGTCGTGACCGACTCTGGGGTTGCGGCACTCATCTCGCTTTATTGGCCGAGGGAGCCGGCGTACAGCATCCGGGTCATGTGGCCAACATGACTAAGCCGCTTCTGCCGAACCAGAGCAGCGCACGGAAACGCCGTTTACCTTCCCGCTGGAGTGGTACCTATTTATCTACTTGCACTTTGACGTGCTTTCGAACTGCTAGGTTGGCAGGGACTGAGCAACGGGAGCTCACCCCGTGGCAGAGATTCGAACTGCCGACCTTCTGATTGGCAAGTACTAGGTTCTGTGGTTTAACCCACAGTGCCACCCGCATCCTTAGCAACTTAAGCCACCTGCATTTCTAAACAAACATTGCTTGAAAAGGCTAGCGAGCAGAGACAAACAATCCAGGTTTTAAAATTGCAAATGAGGGCTGAAAAGGCGATTGACCCTTGTTCAGAGGCAGTCTTGATAACATCTTCCAGGTGTTTGCTGCTCTCCGGTTTCCAAGAGCCACAAACAGCTGGCCAGGAATGATGGGAACGGCATGTGGCAACATCTGGAGAGTCTCTTGCAAAGCAACCCTGTGGAGTATATGTCTTGGTGGTTTCTGAGAAATGGCATGTGTCTCTCTCTCTGTGTGTGAGAGAGATAAAGAGGAGTTATCCATGCGCACAGCAGCTTCAGAGAATCTCGCCTTATAGGCATTTAATCCACATAATCCACCCAGAACTATATGCATTAAAAAAACCAAACCATTTGTAGGGTGTTTTTGCAAAACAACCTAAGCAAAAAGCATGAGCCTCTCCCCAAAAGAGCTTTCCGTCTGTGCTGTGCCATAGGGATGGCTAGAGGGTCAGGGGCAGAGATGATGATGGTCATAGGATCACAGAAGTGTAGAGCTGGGTGGGACCCCATGGGTCATCTAGCCCAACCCGCTGCAACAATTTTATTTCCTGCCTCCACCCTAAGGTCCTAGCAATTAAAACGCAAAATCAAAAACAGCCTAAAACAATTTAAGTTAAGGCTGAGAGGCAGTTGTTCAGGGAGCTTTGTGGCTGAGTCGGGATTCGAACCCAGACTTTCGTCCTATGCTCTTAACTGTTCAGCTGCACTGGCTCATCCCTCTTCCGGACCCAGCCGGGGCTGAGGAGAGCTGGGGTCCTGGTGGCACAAGCTACAGACCTCCCAATCTGTCCTGTGGAGCCGCTTGCCAAGGGACCAGTGTCTCTGCCGTGGGCTGCCTGCCCGGGCCTGGAGTTGGTTCTGCTGAGGGCAGGGCGCCACGCTACGTGGTGGGTTGAACGTGGCTCAGTTCCGCAGGCATTGGGGGGAGTTGGGGCAAGGAGAAGGGTGAGTAATTTCCCCTCTAGTGAAATCCTCTGTGTGGTTCGTGGCTTTTTCCTCGTTGCCGCCTCACTTTCGCTCCCTCCCTCCGTCGACTTTGGAGCATTTAAAAATGTCAGGGAGGGCTAAGTGCAGTACAATGTTGTTGTTGTTGTTTAGTTGTTTAGTCGTGTCCGACTCTTCGTGACCCCCTGGGCCAGAGCACACCAGGCACCTCTGTCTTCCACTGCCTCCCGCAGTTTGGTCAAACTCATGTTAGTCGCTTCGAGAACACTGTCCCACCATCTCGTCCTCTGTTGCCCCCTTCTCCTTGTGCCCTCCATCTTTCCCAACATCAGGGTCTTTTCCAGGGAGTCTTCTCTTCTCATGAGGTGGCCAAAGTCTTGGAGCCTCAGCTTCAGGATCTGTCCTTCCAGTGAGCACTCAGGGCTGATTTCCTTAGTACAGTGGTACCTTGGGTTAAGAGCTTAATTCGTTCTGGAGGTCCGTACTTAACCTGAAACTGTTCTTAACCTGAAGCATCACTTTAGCTAATGGGGCCTCCCACTGCCACCGCCATGCGATTTCTGTTCTCATCCTGAAGCAAAGTTCTTAACCCGAGGTACTATTTCTGGGTTAGCGGAGTCTGTAACCTGAAGCATATGTAATCTGAAGCGTATGTAACCCGAGGTACCACTGTACAGGCTTCCTCAGCCTCGGCCCTCCAGGTGTTTTTGGCCTACAACTCCCATGATCCCTAGCTAGCAGGACCAGTGGTCAGGGATGATGGGAACTGTAGTCTCAAAACATCTGGAGGGCCGAGTTCGAGGAAGCCTGTTGTCGTAGATGACCCTTGATTTAAGCCGAAATGAGGTACGTAGAATACACTGGATCCATGCCCCTCTCTTTTTCTTTTTCCCTTGGGGTTGCTTGAAGCCTCTCCTCCTGTCTTGCCTGTTCCAGCTGGTGAGTGGGCCGCAGGCGCCCAGATGGCGCCAAGCACAGGGAACCGGGAAGGGGGGGGGGAACCTGTTTCATTCCTCGTGTCTGCAAACTGTCCTTGTTCAGGAAATGGTGAGGGTGCAGGGAGGAAGGAATGAGAAGTGTGGATGCCATAGCTGTCAACTTACAGATTTGAAAATAAGGGACCAGCAGCCTTGAAAACAAGGGAGCAGCAGCCAAAATAAGGGACCTGCAGCCTCACCTGTCCCAGGCACTCCAGTCTTCCTGTCCTCCTGCAGTCTGGTCAAACTCACGCTGGTAGCTTCGAGAACACTGTCCAACCAACTTTGTAACCAGAGGTTCAACTGAATAGAATCTGAATCACATGCACCACAAGGCCTATGCAGCCTCAGCCTAAGATGGCTCCCCGGCCTGGTTTTGCACTGCAAAGTTTGCAGCAGCACGTGCAACAAAATGGCGTCCAGCATTCAAAAACCCCCTCAGCTTGCATTAACTAGCCACACACAAGGCATGCAAGCTCCACCCCCAGTCGTTCTTAGACTTCTTATTGGGTGAGCAACACAGCCAAGCAACACAGTTGGAGCCTCCCTCCTCCCTGGCCAGCAGGGAGGGAGGGAGAGGAGCTGCTTCCTTTGAAATTTAAGGGACATCATTTAAGGGACATTTAAGGGACATCCATCAATAAGGGACATGGCGCTGGAATAAGGGACTGTCCCTTCAAATAAGGGACACTTGACAGCTATGGTGGATGCAATGGGTGAGGTGGAGATCCTTTCCCCACCATTTTATTTTATCCCTGAGTCGGAGAAATCGGAAATGGACAGGGTGGCAATGGCTGCTTTCTCCCAAAAATCTTCTTATGAGATGTGTTGCAAACCTCTTTGCAGGAGGTTTGCGCAGAATACGGTTCTCAGCGGCCACTATATCTGCTGGCTGTGGCCTCTTAGGTATACAGTGGTACCTCGGGTTACATACGCTTCAGGTTACAGACTCTGCTAACCCAGAAATAGTGCTTCAGGTTAAGAACTTTGCTTCAGGATGAGAACAGAAATCGTGCTCCGGCGGCGCGGAGGCAGCAGGAGGCCCCATAGGCTAAAGTGGTGCTTCAGGTTAAGAACAGTTTCAGGTTAAGTACGGACCTCCGGAACGAATTAAGTACGTAACCTGAGGTACCATTGTAAAAGGTAAAGGTAAAGGGACCCCTGACTGTTAGGTCCACTCGTGACTGACTCTGGGGTTGCGGCGCTCATCTCGCTTGTGGCCCACGGGCCTTAGGTTGCTGACCCCTGTCTTAAACAATAGCAAATGTAGTAAATAAAGAACCCACTTGTGATATATTTCTTCTCTTTTTCAAAATAGATTTTATCTTGAACAATTGCAAACGCAGTAATAAAGATAGCATAAAGGTAAAGGGACCCCTGACCATTAGGTCCTGTCACAGCCGACTCTGAGGTTGCGGCGCTCATCTCGCTTTATTGGCCGAGGGAGCCGGCGTACAGCTTCCAGGTCATGTGGCCAGCATGACTAAGTCACTTCTGGCCAACCAGAGCAGTGCACGGAAATGCCGTTTACCTTCCCGCCAGAGTGGTACCTATTTATCTACTTGCACTTTGAGGTGCTTTCGATCTGCTAGGCTGGCAGGAGCAGGGACTGAGCAATGGGAGCTCACCCCGTCGCGGGGATTTGAACCGCCGACCTTTTGATCGGCAAGTTCTAGCCTCTGTGGTTTAGACCACAGCGCCACCCCATCCCTCTTACTCTTAGGTATAGTTGGTATAATTGACACTGAAATGTGTATTGGTGAAAAGGTTTTAACACGGGGTTTTTCCATGAGGCCATCTTAAACGGAAAAGCCCTGGGAAAATCCACTGAACAGCAAGAGCAGCTGTCCCTGAACTTTAACTGGTTGTTGTTGTTCTCTAGCTAGCTAACAAGTGAGCAAGTGATGTTAAATTAGGGGATTAAGGTTCTGAATTGCATGTTGCCATTTTGAAAGGGAGCTGTCCTTGGTAAATGAAGCTCTCCGAGTAAGCAGCCAAAGGCTGGGTGCAGGTTGTGGGGAGAGAGACAGATCTCTGCTTATAAATCTGTTTGCATTTAAAAAAAAATATTTTTGAAGATACTGAGCCTGTGCTGGACAGCTTAAGATACTGTATGAATATGTTTGGATGCATCGCTTGATGTTTCTGGTTTGTTTCGGAGAAAGCTCTGCAAGTAAAATGTTGAATAATATTTTTATTTATTTATTAACTTTATTCAAAAACCGAAAAAGAATTACAAACATCAAATTCAAAATCCATATTCGTTTTGTAACATAGGCCTATTACATAGTTGACTTGATTAAAATATACCTAATTGCTATAGTCTTCCCTTTGCTATACAGTGGTACCTCAGGTTACATATGCTTCAGGTTACATACGCTTCAGGTTACAGACTCTGCTAACCCAGAAATAGTGCTTCAGGTTAAGAACTTTGCTTCAGGATGAGAACAAAAATCGTGCTCCGGCAGCGCGGTGACAGCGGGAGGCCCCATTAGCTAAAGTGGCGCTTCAGGTTAAGAACAGTTTCAGGTTAAGTACGGACCTCTGGAACGAATTAAGTACTTAACCTGAGGTACCATTGTATATAAATGCAATGCAATTAGAAATATTATATTAGAATTTTTTTATAAATTCCCCTATACCCCCCTCTCCCATGTGTGATCTCAATAATATTATTATTTTACTTCTTCCATCTTGTTGTGTTGTTTTAGTTTAATAATTATTCAATTGATTCTTTTAATATTTCATTGCTTAAAGGTAAAGGGACCCCTGACCGTTAGGTCCAGTCACGGACAACTCTGGGGTTGTGGCGCTCATCTCGCTTTATTGGCCGAGGGAGCCGGCGTACAGCTTCCGGGTCATGTGGCCAGCATGACTAAGCCGCTTCTGGCGAACCAGAGCAGCGCACGGAAACACCGTTTACCTACCCGCCGGAGCGGTACCTATTTATCTACTTGCACTTTGATGTGCTTTCGAACTGCTAGGTTGGCAGGAGCAGGGACCGAACGACGGGAGCTCACCCCGTCGCGGGGATTCGAACCGCCGACCTTCCGATCGGCAAGCCCTAGGCTCTGTGGTTTAACCCACAGCGCCACCTGCGTCCCTGCACGTTTTACACATTATCTATTAATAATGTTGAATAATTTTTTTTTTATGGGCCTGGACAATGTTTCCCCCCCCAAAGGGAGTCCTTTCTTATGCGTCCAGTCATTTCCAACGGTGCAATATTGATGTCTGCCGTCATGCTCTGCCCAAAGGAGCATGCTTCTGAATGGGTTCCCTTTGGCCTGTTCTGGCCGCCAGGTTCTTCGGATGCTCTTAGGCTAGTGGACAGATCAGTGGCTACTGATCGCAATGGCCATCTTCTCCCTCCCTCTTCCTCCCTACACACAGTATACCTCTGTATCATCATTTGAGCCTATTCTGGTGCGCAGCCTGGGAGTCATTTTGGACAGCTGTCCATGGAGGCAGAGGTCAATTCTGTATCCAGGGCAGCTGTCTACCAACTCCACCTGGTACGCAGGCTGAGACCCTACCTGCCCGCAGACTGTCTCTCCAGAGTGGTGCATGCTCTGGTTATCTCCCGCTTGGACTACTGCCATGGGGCTACCTTTGAAGGTGACCCGGAAACTACAACTAATCCAGAATGCAGCAGCTAGACTGGTGACTGGGGGCAGCCGCCGAGACCACATAACACCGGTCTTGAAAGACCTACATTGGCTCCCAGTACGTTTCCGAGCACAATTCAAAGTGTTGCTGTTGACCTTTAAAGCCCCAAACGGCCTCGGCCCAGTATACCTGAAGGAGCGTCTCCACCCCCATCGTTCTGCCTGGATGCTGAGATCCAGCGCCGAGGGCCTTCTGGCGGTTCCCTCATTGCGAGAAGCAAAGCTACAGCGAACCAGGCAGAGGGCCTTCTTGGTAGTGGCACCCTCCCTGTGGAACGCCCTCCCATCAGATGTCAAAGCGATAAACAACTACCTGACATTCAGAAGACATCTTAAGGCAGCCCTGTTCAGGGAAGTTTTTAATGTGTGACATTTTAGTGTATTTTTGGTTTCTGTGGAAGCCGCCCAGAGTGGCTGGGGAAATCCAGCCAGATGGGCGGGGTACAAATAATAAATTATTATTAAAATTATTATCATATCCCCCATTAGGTAAAATGGCGATCCAGGGTACTTAATTTGTAGGGAATAAAGGAAACTATGGAATTTACCCCATGTGCTCTTGATCTGTGTTTGCACTGTATATGGTGGGATATAAGCTGAAACAAGAATGATACTCTTGGATTCCAGATGCAAAGTGATCCCCAGTGCCAGCTGCTCGAAAACTGAGCGCTCAGAAACCTGTGGCGCCAATTGAGTGGAAACCAGAGTTACTAGCCCCCCCCCTCGGTTGTCCCCTTCCGAGCAGTTTAGAGGCCTTGATTTCATAGGCGGCATAACTGTCGAGAACTATGTTGTCAGTCGCCCAAGTTTCCTGCAGCTGGATTCCTGCAGTTGGGCCTCTGGACCGTAATAAAGATTGTTGTTGTTGTTGTATCACCAGTTCCACCCTTGGAACTACCTGCAACTGGATTGGAATTGGGCCTCACCATCTTGCACTTCTGACTAGTCTTGGCATCATAACCCTTCTGACTATCAGGAAGTCTCACACCTGGCTTTGTTGGGACTTGAACCCTAGCCTCGTTCCTCTCTGAGGAATCAGTGTCGGCACACACGGCCTCTGGACGTGGTCCAGCTCCCTTCTCCAAAGAAACAGTGACAACCCTTACAGCCTTTGGGCGTGGTTTCCTGTCCTTTGAGGACAAACCCTGTACCCCTTTCAAGACTCCGGGTTCCAAGACCTGTGTTGAGCCACTAGGCAAAGGTAAAGGGACCCCTGACCGTTAGGTCCAGTCATGACCGACTCTGGGATTGTGGCGCTCATCTCGCTTTATTGGCCGAGGGAGCCGGCGTACAGCTTCCGGGTCATGTGGCCAGCATGACTAAGCCGCTTCTGGCGAACCAGAGCAGCGCACAGAAACGCCGTTTACCTTCCCGCTGGAGCGGTACCTATTTATCTACTTGCACTTTGATGTGTTTTCAAACTGCTAGGTTGGCAGGAGCAGGGACCGAGCAACGGGAGCTCACCCTGTCGCAGGGATTCGAACTGCCGACCTTCTGATCGGCAAGTCCTAGGCTCTGTGGTTTAACCCACAGCGCCACCTGCATCCCTAGAGACTCCTTATACTGCATTTAAAACCAAAATTGCATTTGGGTAGAAACTGTTTCTCAGGCGGCTAGTCCTAGTCTTTATAACCCTGGACCTTCTTCCAGAAGGCAGAAGCTGAAAGAGATCATTTCCGGGGTGCACACTATCCTGCATTTTTCAACTTCAGTGGATTTTGTATGGGGACTGATTTGTAAATCCGGGGACTGTCCCCGGGAAACAGGGATATTCTGATAACCTTAAGCTTGCAGCTCAGAGGAACAAAATAAGGTGTGTTCACCTAGGGATTCCTTTGGCCTGTCTTGGCTCCACTCCACATTCTGGATCTGGCCCTCCCTGCCTTGTCCTTTTCTGTCTCTTGGGGGAAGGAGTGGCTGGATTCAGAAATACATTCTGTAGATTCCTGATCTCCGCACATATTATTTCTCCCTTCCTCTCCGCTGAAGGCTAAAAATAATCACAAGCGCGAGATGATGTGTACGGATTTCTCCCCCCTCCCCTTGCCTGCTCCTCTCCCTGTGTGGTTGCAGATGCAAACTTACGATTAAAAAAACACACCCGATCAACCAGCTTGTTTGACGCGCCATGGCTCTGGGGCCCTATTAATTAGAATTAAAAATTTAAACCACTGTGCCGTGGGCCTCTCCGTGGTACAAAGGTTAAATGGAGGGGCCGTGTGCAATGAGTGCCAGCGGGCGAGCACAAGCGCTGCTGCTGTTGTTGGCGAGTTCCAGGCCTCGCTCGTGATGTTAGCCGTGGGCAGATAAGCACAGAGCCTCCCGGTGCAGCGGCAGTCTACCCCTGGTTGCCAGTTGGAAAAGGCAAATGGCAAGGAGGGCCTTTCAAAAAGTGCCGGGGGAGACGGAATTCACATTTTACTGCTGCTTTTTCCTGTTTATTCTGGTTGGTGCCCTTGCCTTTTGCAGAAGAGGTTGGCATCAATGTTCTAGCGTTATGAGAGAGGAAGAAAACCATTTGTCTGCTTTCTCCCTGCCCAGGTCACCTCTTACAGTACTTGCCTTTTCTATACCTAAGAAGCATAGCTGTCAACCGTCCCTTATTTGGCGGGAAAGTCCCTTATCCCAGCGCTGTGTCCCGCTGCTGTCCCTTATTGATGATGTCCCTTAAATTTCCCGGGTTTCAAAGGAAGCAGCTCCTCTCCCTCCCTCCCTGCTGGCCAGGGAGAAGGGAGGCTCCCACTGTGTTGCTTGGCTGCGTTGCTCACCCAATAAGGAGTCTGAGAACGACTGGGGGGTGGAGCTTGCATGCCTTGTGCCAATCAAATCGGCCGCGTTGCCTGGGGACTCGCCTTTGCTCAGCGCTTCCCAGCGGAGAGGTGACGGTGGTTTTCCTTGCTGCATCCCCTTTGCCGGGTTGCTGCGCTGTGGGAACCACCTCTTGAGGCTTCGTTTGGCTGCTGGCTGGGCTTTCTGCCTTTGGCTCGGAGGGGCTCAGAAGTTGAACATACCTGTGCTTGGAAAATCCCTTATTTTGGCTGCTGGTCCCTTATTTTCGAGGCTGCTGGTCCCTTATTTTCAAATCTGTAAGTTGACAGCTATGCTAAGAAGTCTCAAACACAGCAACCTTTTTTCACAAGTCTGCTACTCCACTCCCTTGATAATTTTGGTTGTCCATTTCTGACTCCACATTATCCTTTCCGAGCGGAGGCGACCAGAACTGTACACAGCAGTCCAAACAGATCTGTATGATGATATTGGCAATTTTATTTTAAACCTCTTTCCTTTTTTTAAAAAAAAATAACTTTATTTGGCAGACAGCATTAAATCACACATCATCCCACATCACACCATAATATACTACAGAATACAACAACACACAACTATACACAACTATACAGTATATACATCACCAATCATTGCTTTTATCTATTGCTACTTTACAGAACAGAAAAAAGAAGAAAGAAGAAAAGAAAGAAAAGTAACAGAAAATAAAGTTGTCTTCCGATTCAACCCATTGTACTGTTGTAAACAAAAATTGCTCTTTTCCCTTATGGGGTATCCAAGAGCCCATGTAGAGTCCTTACATAGGTTTCCTATTGGTAGGAGAGAATAACAGAGGCCAGCCAGAGAATATTGAGAAGCAAAGCAGCTAGTAAGCCTGGTCTTTATTGATCTGTTGCAACAGGGTGGTCCCCTCACCCGCAGGAGAGAGGAGGGACCCAGAAAAATGGCATGCAAGGCCTTATAAAGACTTTTGAAATTGCCACCCTGTAGATCAAGACCACCCCCAGAAACATCATACATACATCACAGAAGGGGTGTAACCTAAGACCACCCCTCAGATACATCACACCTACATCACCAAAAAGGTGGTCTAAAACAGAAAATTTGAATGTTGTTTTTCTCCTGTCCTTGTTTTTCTCCTGTCTGGCAGGTTACTTGATTGGATTGCCTGGGGAGCCTGGCCGTTCTTTTGTAGTGATAAATACTTAGTTCCTGAACAAGGTCACAGGCTCACACCCTATTCATATCTTAAATGTGCCTTTAAGACAGGATTTGTGAAGGAAAAGACAATGGGGAGGCTTTCCCATTTTCATTTGACCTTGCAGAGAAAACATTTGGTCAGTTTGGGACAGTTTGAGAATCAAAATGGTTCCAGGTCGGTCTTCCTGTGCTGATCTATGTACATGCTTGGTTGGTACACTAATGAACATTTAACATATGTCTATGACCATAAAATTCCTATCACAGTACTATCGCTTATTTTGATTGTTTTACACACAGCATTATACTGTTATTTTGTTTTCCTAATTCTTATCCAAAGTACATGATTATTTCTCACATTCGTCTTACAAGAATCAGTCAAAGGTCTGCCAGGAGATTTTTGTCGTCACAGTAATTTTTCAAGTAATCTTTAAATGTTTCCCATTCTTTATGTACCTTCTGCATTGGATATCCTCTGATTCTCCTTGTCATCATGGCCAACTGTAAATATTCTATCGTTTGGACCTGCCATTCAATTATTGTAGGAGTCCTTTTGCTTTTCCAGTTCCTTGCTACCATATTTTAAACCCCTTTCCTAATGATCGCTAGCATGGAACTTGCTGTTATGTACTGAGTTGAATAGGATCCAAACTGCAGCAGTCTGATTGGTCCTAGAACAATAGGA
>JAXCMG010000041.1:603623-615245 GCA_034642415.1 Podarcis siculus
CCGCAGCCTAGGCAGCCCTGCGGGAGGTCCCGCAGGGATGTCTAGGCTGCGGATAGCAGCCTGCTTCCCGGAGCGTCGGGCGCCCTGAAAGCAGAGCGCCCAGCGCTTCGGGAACACATCCGCAACGTGGGGAGCCTTGCAGGAGTTCCCCGCAGGGATCCCCATGCTGCGGATAGCAGCCTGCTGCCCGGCGCGAGGGGCGCCCTGAAGCAGAGTGCCCCTCGCGCCAGGCAGAAATCCGCAGCGTGCGGAGCCTTGCAGGAGTTCCCCACAGGGCTCCCCAGGCTGCGGATAGCAACCTGCTGCCTGGTGGGTGGGGCGCCCTGAAGCAGAGCGCCCCTCGCGCCAGGCAGACATCCGCAGAGTGGGGAGCCCTGCAGGAGTTCCCCACAGGGCTCCCCACACTGCGGATAGCAGCCTGCTGCCTGGCGGGTGGGGCGCCCTGAAGCAGAGCGCCCCGCGCGCCAGGCAGACATCAGTCAGCCCCACAAGCTCGGGGGGCAGCAGGGAGGCGCAGCGCCACTATCCCGCTGTTCCTCGACCTGGTTCGGTTTCCCTGACCTGCTTTTGGGGGGGAAATAACGGGAATTTTCCCCCCTTTATTTCCCCCCCAAAAAACTAGGTGCGTCCTATGGTCCGGTGCGTCCAATCGTGCAAAAAATACGGTACATTATTCGGTTATCATCCTTCCTTCACATGTGCGTGAGATCAGCAGAATACCATCCTTTGCAGCTTAAACGTGGAAGCTAAGACAAGGTTAATTTAACCTTCTAGAAGCAATAATCCAGGATTTTCCCTGGTATTTTCCCCTTTCTCCCCATTAAAAAGAACAACCTCTCTGTCACACACACACACATATGCACTGTTCTGTGAAGAAGTAAAAGTAGTATTTACTTACATAGCCGAGGCCTTGAAGTAGCAGCAGTCCTAGGTGCTAAATGAAGGCAGGCTTCCTCGAACTCGGCCCTCCAGATGTTTTGAGACTACAGTTCCCATCATCCCTGACCACTGGTCCCACTTGCTGGAGGGCCGAGGCTGAGGAAACCTGTAAAGGTAAAGGGTACCCTGACCATTAGGTCCAGTCGTGGCCGACTCTGGGGTTGCAGCGCTCATCTCGCTTTACTGGCCGAGGGAGCTGGCGTACAGCTTCCGGGTCATGTGGCCAGCAGGACTAAGCCTCTTTCCCCCTTAAAGCAGTTTCGATGCAATTATTTCGCTTGGAGCGCTGCGTTGCAGAATTCAGAGACCTGTGGATTTGGGAGCATAGCGGTTTGCATAGGTTTGCAAACTATGGAGGTGTGTGTTCTGATGTGAACTAAACCGGATTTTCTTCCTCATATGTGTTCGAGCAAATATGTCACTGGTTGGAAATTAAGCAAGAAACTGGAGATTTCAGCTCAGTCCTGGCAGACTCCTAGCTGGAGTCCAACAGCATCGGGGTGCGGGCACAGGTCTGTGGGACGTTATTGCAGTCAAACCAACAATTCATGCTTTGCCAGATGGGCACACAAAGGGCTGAGGCTCACAGAGCTTTTCCTGTAAAATTTGCTTCAGAGAACTCTGTGACGTCACTTCCTTTGTCTTTCTTGGCCAGCAGCTATACCACCACATAATTCCTTCCAGCCTGGGCCTCTCTCTCTTTCTTCATCATGCCTCCAAGCTGAGCACACATGCATGTCCGAACTTTGCAGCTCAGACATCATATCGAACTTCGATTTCGCACTTTAGTAACTTATATAGCTGGGGATGCGGGTGGCGCTGTGGGTTTAACCACAGAGCCTAGGACTTGCTGATCAGAAGGTCGGCGGTTCGAATCCCCAGTGATGGGGTGAGCTCCCGTTGCTCGGTCCCTGCTCCTGCCAGCCTAGCAGTTTGAAAGAACATCAAAGTTAAGTAGATGAATAGGTACCGCTCTGGCAGGAAGGTGAACGGCGTTTCCGTGCACTGCTCTGGTTCGCCAGAAGCGGCTTAGTCATGCTGGCCACATGACCCAGAAGCTGTATGCTGGCTCCCTTGGCCAATAAAGCGAGATGAGCGCCGCAACCCCAGAGTTGGTCACGACTGGACCTAATGGTCAGGGGTCCCTTTACCTTTATATTTACAGCACCACACCTCTTTGCAATACCAAGAATAGCAAGGGAGCTTTCTCTGCCTCAGAACCTGGAAAACTACCACAGCCAGAAGACCAGCCTTGACCGGGTGGGTGAGTCGATGGGAGTACAATTCCCATCAGCTCCCCAGACAGCAAAACCCAATGGTCAGGGAACTCTGCTGTAGGCAACATGGGAGTAAATAGAAGCTGCAAAAGTTGGGTGCCACCCCCCATCCCACTCTCTGCTGAGCAGTAGCAAGATTCTAGGCAGAGGGTTCCAGACAGTCACTTAGGGTCCATGTTCCTTTGGAGAATTGAAGATGCAATGGAGGCTGTTGTAGCTTTAAGGAGGGAATGATCGCCGAAGAATGGATGCTTTTGAATTCTGGTGCTGGAGGAGACTCTTGAGAGTCCCATGAACTGCAAGAAGATCAAACCTCTCCATTCTGAAGGAAATCAGCCCTGAGTGCTCACTGGAAGGACAGATCCTGAAGCTGAGGCTCTAAGACTTTGGCCACCTCATGAGAAGAGAAGACTCCCTGGAAAAGACCCTGATGTTGGGAAAGATGGAGGGCACAAGGCGAAGGGGACGACAGAGGACGAGATGGTGGGACAGTGTTCTCGAAGCTACCAGCATGAGTTTGACCAAACTGCGGGAGGCAGTGGAAAACAGGAGTGCCTGGTGTGCTCTGGTCCAGGGGGGTCACGAAGAGGCGGACACGACTAAACGACTAAACAACAACAACAACAACGAGCTTGTTTTCTGCAGCAGTTCAGTCCAAGGCATCTTTCCCAGCCAGACTTCAGCCAGCCTACCCAAAATGGATCCCAGTCTTTCTTCTTCCCTTCTTCTTCCCAGCACACCTTGCTAAAGACTCTCTTTTCCTCTGACTCCACACCCAGCTGACCTGTCAACTTTCTGTCTGCCCAGGACCAAGATTCCTCTTAGATGGGCCATCAACACCTTTTGTCATGTTAACACCTATCTCACAGGTGATGCTCTAGCTTCAAAAAGGGAACTTAGCCTGTATTTTTCCCCCACTGGCCTGCATTCTTCCCTTCAATACTCCAAATATTATCCAATTGGAAATCAGAATGGCTGTTCCTTCAAACAGAAAAGCAAGAGATTTGTCTCTAAATGTGGGCCTTTGCACTGTGTAATAAACAAAATCTATCCTTATTCCCTTATGGGGGACACAAGAGCACTTATACAGTCCTTTGTAGGTTCGCCATCAGTAGGAGAAAATAACAGAGGCCAACCAGAGAATATTGAGAAGCAAAGCAGCTTGTAAGCCTGATCTTTATTGAACTGTTGCAACAGGATGTTCCCCTCACACACAGGAAAGGAGGAGGGCCCCAAACAAAGGTGTGTCCGCCCTTATATAGACATTTTAAATTGCCCGCCCTGGAGCTCAAGACCACCCCTCCATGCACCATACATACACCACAGAAGGGGTGTAACCCAAGACCACCCCCCACAAACATCTTACCTACATCACAGAAAAGGCGGTCTACAACAGAAATTTGAGTGTGTTGTTGTTTTTCTTGTCTGCCAGGTTAATGCCTTATCTGATTGCCTTTCCTGGTAGTCTGGCCATTCCTTTGAGATGGTAATTACCCAATTCCTGAGATAATGGGAAGGTCCCCTCTCCCCCTCCCTCCTTGCAGAGAAAACATTTGGTCAGTTGGGGAGTCAAAATGGTTTCAGGTCGGTCTTCCTGTGCTGATCTATGTACGTGCTTGGTTGGTACATTTATGAACATTTATTATATATAAAGGTAAAGGGCCCCCTGACCATTAGGTCCAGTCATGACCAACTCTGGGGTTGTGGCGCTCATCTTGCTTTATTGGCCGAGGGAGCTGGCGTCCAGCTTCCAGGTCATGTGGCTAGCATGACTAAGCCGCTTCTGGCGAACCAGAGCAGTGCACGGAAACGCCGTTTACCTTCCCGCCGTAGTGGTACCTATTTATCTACTTGCACTTTGACGTGCTTTCGAACTGCTAGGTTGGCAGGAGCAGGGACCGAGCAACGGGAGCTCACCCCATCGCAGGGATTCGAACCGCCGACCTTCTGATCGGCAAGCCCAAGGTTCTGTGGTTTAACCCATATAAGACCTTAAAATTTGTATTTCACCTGCAATGTTATAAAGAGGGAAAGCATAGATTTGCAGAAATTAATGGTGACCGTTTTCTTCCTGCCCACTCGCAGAAGAGCTAGGGGGCAGAATGCCGGACACCCACATGCTTTGTTTTCACAACAGCCCTGTGAGGTGTAATTAAGAGAGAGAGAGAGAGAGAGAGAGAGAGAGAGAGAGAGAGAGAGACCAAACACACTTTTAAGTTGTGGGTGAACATATCAGACGACACAGCGATTCTTCAAACAGCTCTTGTTTATTCACAGGCCAGGACAGAACTGAACTGAAGGGTTCAGTCAGCCTGCTTATATAGAGCTCCAGTACAACGTTACTGTAACAACTTTCTAAAACTATCCAATCACTGAACGTCACTTTCAATCCCTTATTTGCATAACTATCTACAGTATCCCCCTGCTGGCCCAGGGTGAGAACTTCAGTACACAACACCCACACACAAAAACGCCTTGAGCCCCAGCTTGGGAGAAAGGTGGGACGTTATGCATTGTGAATATGGGGAGCGGATCGCACTCTGAAATATCGAAAAGCAGCCTCCTTCCCAAAACAAAACCCCCCTCCCCCCAACACCTCGAATCTCACTTAGCGAGACATTTTAACTGCGCCTCTGTATGATTATGGCAGGCTGTTAATAACCCTCCTCAGCAATTGCTTTTCCAAGGCAGGAGCTGCCAAGAGGTGCCATCGCCAGCGCTCAGCTAAAGATAAATTCTGTAAGAAGAGAGCGCCGACTAAGAGTTATACCATGGGCAGGCAAACTAAGGCCCGGGGGCCGTATCTGGCCCAATTGCCTTCTCAATCCGACCTGCGGACGGTCCGGGAATCAGTGTGTTTTTACCTGAGTAGAAAGTGTCCTTTTATTTAAAATGCATCTCTGGGTTATTTGTGGGGCCTGCCTGGTGTTTTTACATGAGTAGAAGGTGTGCATTTATTTAAAATGCATCTCTGGGTTATTTGTGGGGCATTGGAATTCATTCATCCCCCCCCCCAAAAATATAGTCCGGCCCCTCACAATGTCTGAGGGACAGTGGACCGGCCCCCAGCTGAAAAAGTTTGCTGACCCCTGAGTTATACAAAGAGTTGGGGAGAATCTGGGCGATACCTTTGGCCTCTGGTATATCCTGGCTATTTTGCTTTTTAGTTTGTTTTTCAAATGCCAACTTTGAGCTAACGAAGCTGTAGCTCAGCTGACCTTTCGCTTCCACCCCAAAAGTTGCGCTGCTCCTTAATATCCCGTGGCTGGCTGGTTTTCCTCCTCAGCAGTTGAAAGGTTAACTTTGACTCAGATATATAAGCTAATCGCCAAATGGCACCATAAACCTAGGTTACGGTTGGCACAACAAAATGTCTAGGTAGCTTTTTTTCCCCAATGAAAGGAAAAAATCTCAAAGCGATTTTCAACACATTGAAACACCCGATCAAACAATCTGAAATAAAACAAAATTCAAGCTTCAAGGAAAGTATTTCAGAACCTTCTCTAAGTGACATTTGGCTTTCCCCTAATTAATAATAATAATAATAATAATAATAATAATAATAATAATAATTTATTTATTTATACCCCGCCCGTCTGGCTGGGTTTCCCCAGCCACTCTGGGCGGCTTTCAACAGAATATTAAAATACAATAGTTTATTAAACATTTAAAACTTCCCTAAACAGGGCTGCCTTCAGATGTCTTCTAAAAGTCTGGTAGTTGTTTATTTCCTTGACATCTGATGGGAGGGCGTTCCACAGGGAGGGAGCCACCACCGAAAAGGCCCTCTGCCTGGTTCCCTGTAACCTCCCTTCTCGCAGGGAGGGAACCGCCAGAAGGCCCTCGGAGCTAGATCTCAGTGTCTGGGCAGAACGATGGAGGTGGAGATGCTCCTACAGGTATACTGGACCGAGGCAGTTTAGGGCTTTCAAGGTCAGCACCAACACTTTGAATTGTGCTCAGAAATGTCCTGGGAGCCAGTGTAGGTCATTCAAGACCAGTGTTATGTGGTCTCGGCAGCCGCTCCCAGTCACCAGTCTAGCTGCCACATTTATTTACGTACTTGATTTATAGAGCTGCCCTGTAGCAGAAGGACTCTAGGAAGGCAGGGTGGTATAGTGGTTAGAGTGTCGGACAAGGACCTGGGAGATCAGGGTTCGGATCCCCACTCCGCCATGAAGCTCACTGCATGACCTTGGAGTCCGTCGTGGCCTCTTCACCTACCTTGCAGGGTCGTTGTAGAGCTTAGGTGAAGAGGGGTGTGAACTATGTACTCCTTGGAGGAAAAAGATGAAATATAAACACAACAAATTAGCTCTTCTGCTTCCCTGTGTAAGAAAGATGGAGGAGCCAGCCAGGTGGAGAGGTCCGTTGTCAACCTGGCAAACCAGAGATCTCCAGGTGGTTGCAGTTTCCGAGCCCAATTCAAAGTGTTGGTGCTGACCTTTAAAGCCCTAAACGGCCTCGGCCCAGTATACCTGAAGGAGCATCTCCACCCCCATCGTTCTGCCCGGACAACTGAGGTCCAGCTCTGAGGGCCTTCTGGCGGTTCCCTCATTGCGAGAAGCAAAGCTACAGGGAACCAGGCAGAGGGCCTTCTCGGTGGTGGCGCCCGCCCTGTGGAACGCCCTCCCACCAGATGTCAAAGCGATAAACAACTACCTGACATTCAGAAGACATCTTAAGGCAGCCCTGTTCAGAGAAGTTTTCAATGTGTGATATTTTAGTGTATTTTTTGTTTTTATGCAAGCCGCCCATAGTGGCTGGGGAAGCCCAGCCAGATGGGCGGGGCACAAATAATAAATTATTATTATTATTATTATTATTATTGCAGTTGGACCCCCGCCAGTCGCTAAACGCACCTGGCTAATTTCAGACACTGCTTTGACGTTGCAGAGCTAGTTCTTTTTTTCAAAGTTAAAAGCAGAAACTATCTATTTGTTTTATTTTCATCTGGAAAAGGGACAGCGATTTTGATTATTATTAAAGATTATCTTGATTGACAAAAGTGTGTACAGTGTCTCTTGCTCATATTCCCCCCCCCCCATGTAACATTTTTACAAATCAGTTTCATTTGTTGAGACATTGGGAGGAAAAGGGGGAAAGAGGTGGGGGGAGATGGGGGGGTCGGGTGGCAGTTTCTATTTTACTTAATATATGTGGGGTTTGGTGTCTGTGTCACTTGTGCAGGTTCTTTGCTGTTTGCTTGCGTTCCTTTGGTGGTGAGAGAGGTTGGGGTTGGCCTAAAAGGTAAAGGTAAAGGGGCCCCTGACCATTAGGTCCAGTTGTGGCCGACTCTGGGGTTGTGGCGCTCATCTCGCTTTATTGGCTGAGGGAGCCGGCGTACAGCTTCCGGGTATGTGGCCAGCAGGACTAAGCCGCTTCTGGCGAACCAGAGCAGTGCATGGAAATGCCGTTTACCTTCCCGCCGGAGCGGTACCTATTTATCTACTTGCACTTTGACATGCTTTCGAACTGCTAGGTTGGCAGGAGCAGGGGCCGAGAAACGGGAGCTCACCCCGTCCGTCGCAGGGATTCGAACCGCCAACCTCCTGATCAGCAAGTCCTAGGCTCTGTGGTTTAACCCACAGCACCACCCGCGTCCCTGGGGTTGGCCTAGGGTGTGGTTATTCAATTGTGGTTGGCTGTGGTGGTCTTTGTTTTCGTGTTTGAGTGGGGTGGGTGGGTGTTTTGGATCAGGTTAGCCATACTGATTTGTACGCTGTTGGTGGTTTTTTGCCATCATCATTCATCATCATCATTTTTAATTTGTATACCATCTTTCTATCTTACAATACACAAGGCGGTTTACAAGCTGAAGAAACAAAAAACGTACAGTGGTACCTCGGGTTAAGTACTTAATTCATTCTGGAGGTCCGTTCTTAACCTGAAACTGTTCTTAACC
Source organism: Podarcis siculus (assembly GCA_034642415.1). Classification (NCBI taxonomy): domain Eukaryota; kingdom Metazoa; phylum Chordata; class Lepidosauria; order Squamata; family Lacertidae; genus Podarcis; species Podarcis siculus. The sequence goes on from JAXCMG010000041.1 coordinate 611,745, forward strand.
TGAAGCACCACTTTAGCTAATGGGGCCTCCTGCTGCCGCCGCGGCACAATTTCTGTTCTCATCCTGAAGCAAAGTTCTTAACCCGAGGTACTATGGGTTAGCGGAGTCTGTAGCCTGAAGCGTCTGTAACCCGAGGTACCACTGTATATCTTATAACAATCTAATGCGATACAAAAATGTGATAATAAAACAAAACTTTAAAATAAGCAACCTACATCAAAAAAGTAATGTTCAACAATCATTAAAAAGGTAAAGGTAAAGGTACCCCTGCCCGTACGGGCCAGTCTTGCCAGACTCTGGGGTTGTGCGCTCATCTCACTCTATAGGCCGGGGGCCAGCGCTGTCCGCAGACACTTCCGGGTCACGTGGCCAGCGTGACAAGCTGCATCTGGCGAGCCAGCGCAGCACACGGAACGCCGTTTACCTTCCCGCTAGTTAGCGGTCCCTATTTATCTACTTGCACCCGAGGGTGCTTTCGAACTGCTAGGTTGGCAGGCGCTGGGACCGAACGACGGGAGCGCACCCCGCCACGGGGATTCGAACCGCCGACCATGCGATCGGCAAGTCCTAGGCGCTGAGGTTTTACCCACAGCGCCACCCGCGTCCCTCAACAATCATTAGAATAGTATTAAAAAAAATATCACTAGAATAGTATAAAAAAATAATATCAACATATAAAAGTTAAACAGAAATCCACTCAACGGTTACAATAATATCTAAACTATAATCAATAAAACAATGGCAAGCCACAGTAGATAAAACAATACAATACACATTGAGAAACAGAGACTAGAGGGTGGAGCAAGGCAGGTGGACGGAGGCCTTGCCTGATGTAGTCTTGTTGGGCTGTGTATGTGATAAAGGGGAGCCATACTGGGGTGAAGGTGTCTTCTTCTATTTGGGGGACCTCTGGTGGTTCTGAAATGCAAAGGGGACTTAGTGTGTGTGTGTCTTTGTCTGTGCTGAAGTTCCCTGGAGCAAACAAACAGCCGTCCGTCCGGCGCTTTCCAACCTTTGCAGGATGTTGATTTGCTGAGTGACGTGTGTCGTTTTCGCTCCTCCCCTTGCTCCAAGGAGTTCAGTGCGGGACGCAGGGCTTCCATGGCCACCTTTTTCATCTTCGCGACAGCCCTGCGAGGCTGAGCGAGGGTGTGGCTGATCCAAAGGACACCCAGTGAGCAAGTGGGAGGAGAGCTGAGCCGCAGCTTTGCATGCAGAAGGGTCCAGGTTCAATCCCTGATGTTCCCGCCTGACAACCTGGACAGCTGCTGCCAGTCAGTGCAAGATGATACTATTGATCTGTCGCAACAGGGTCCCAACTCACCACACCCAGGAGGGAGGAGGAGGACCCAGAACCCAGGTGTGCCCGCCCTTATATAGACATTTTAAATTCCCTGCGCTGGAGCTCCAGACCACTCCTCCATACATTATACATACATCACAGAAGGGGTGTAACCTAAGACCACCCCCCACAAACATCAGACATACATCACAGATGTCCGGGGGGGGGGTGTAATTTCCAAAAGGTGGAGCTTTGTCCTGGATCTTAGGCAAGTCAATCGAAAACTTGCGTTTATTTGGCATTTTTGTGTTAAAAACTACCACCACCTTTTGGGCTGAGCTTTTTTTGCGAAGAAATTGGACGTTTTTTGAGCTATTTCTGAGGGAAATTGCCAAAAACGACACTGCCGCCATGGGCCGCCGCACGTCCAGACATTTCGCCGATTGCAAAATACTGTGCTGATTTCCGCCCTGACACTGCTCGCGGCTGCAATATTCTGGATATGTCTGGGAAATTACAGGTGTATAGAAACCCTAGGTTTCCCTAAACATCAAAGCTCAACTTTCGGGGTGTCCTGGTTTGGACTATTTGAAATATGGCGACCCTGTCTGCCGAGAGAGAGGAGCTGACGGAGGAGAACCGCACTCTTAATTACAGACGAAGCGGGTCTCCGCTAATTGAATGTTCTTTTGTTGTCCCAAGGAACGGGCGGTTGCTGATTTGCGCTGTAATGAGAGGGCCTCTCCGCACCCCGGCTTCACCGGCTCCATGTAGGCCTTAATTAACTCCACGGTTCCCATGGCAACGTCTCCCGATGCTGCTTGATTCCTCTCCAGCCGGAGCTGCTGGAGCATCTCTTTCGGAGCGCCACAAACCTACAGCGTGCTGTGGGGCTGGAGGGGCAGGCGGACAGAAACTCGCTCGGCACATGGGCTTGCAATGGCCTGTTTGGACCACAGAGGACGATTCGATATCCCATTTGAGCTGCGCTCGGTCCTTGCCTTGTCCACAGTCAGCACCACGGGGCTTGTTGTCTTCTGCGTGCTGTCATAGCGCTGCCATCTTCACCAAGACAGTGTTGGGGGCGGGCTGCATTCTGCGGTTGTGGGGCACACATGCGTTGTGGTTTTGCACATCCAGCCCAAATGTGGGGAAGGCTGCACTTTGCGTTGTAGCTGCCACACTGCCATAGGGTCGGCGTTGTGCAATAAGCCGGAACGCCGGGCAACGGCTGTGTTTTGCAGTTGCGGCCCACACGTATTTCCCATCCTAGTGGGTTTGTGTACAAAGACAGAGGCCCGAGTTTTGTATGTGCGACGCACATGCTTTTGCCGCCACAGTGCTGTCTTGTGGGAAGTTGGCAGCATTTAGTGCTCGCTGAGCGTGTGTTTGAGTTCATGTGCTGCCGTAGTGCCGGTTTGTGCTGTAACGCTGCACACCAGCAGTGGTTGCGTTGCATAACGTAGCACATGTCTCGTCATAGCACATGGGGCGGTGACTGCGTTTTGTTGTTGCAGAACGTGTGTGTGTGTGTGTGTGTCTGCGTGCACGCTGTCCTAGTGCTGGCTTTCATAAGAAGGCAGTGGGTGGGCTAATGGCTGCATTTTGAAGTGTAGCTTTCATGTGCATGCTGTCGCAGCTGAGTGCGCACTTGCCCTCCTAGCGCTGGCAGTGCACGAAGGCAAATCATAGGTGGTGGCTGTGATGTGACGGCATGTTCATGCATGCGCCATCATAGTGCTGGTTTGATCACGGTGGCAGCAGGTGGGTTGTAGAGCACATTGTTGTGTGTGCCGAAAATGTGGGACCCTCTTCCCTCTCTTATGTGCCTTTTCACCATCCTAACCCCGTCCCCCAAACCATCTCTTGGACAGAACAGGATTTGAGGGGGCACCAGGAAGGAAAGTTTTAGGGTGAGGCAGAGCGTGTCAGATTCATAGAGTCATAGAATTGTGGAGTTGGAAGTGTTGTGAACAAAATCTGCCCTTCTTCCCTTATGGGGTACCCAAGAGCCCATATAGAGTCCTCACATAGGTTCCCTATTGGTAGGAGAAAATAACAGAGGCCAACCAGAGAATATTGAGAAGCAAAGCAGCTAGTAAGCCTGATCTTTATTGATCTGTTGCAGCAGGGTGGTCCCCTCACCTGCAGGAGGAGAAGGACCCAGAACAATATTATTATTATTATTATTATTATTATTATTATTATTATTATTATTA
>JAXCMG010000041.1:615255-638269 GCA_034642415.1 Podarcis siculus
TATTATTATTATTATTATTATTATTATTATTATTATTATTATTATTATTATTATTATCCTAGGAGCCTGAGACGTTTGCAAGTGGGGAATCTGCCCTCCCCCTGCTTTATTCCTCCCCCAGGAACAACCTGTGCTGTTTATTCCAACTGCTGAGTAGAGAGGCAACTTGATCGTCTTCCAGAGACTGTGCTCTGAAAAGGACCCCACCACTGTCTGCACCAAATACCCCCCCCCGGTGGCAGCTGAGCTTCAGAGGGAACATGGGGGGGGGGAGTCTTCTAGTCCAACCCCTCCCTTCCACCACTCAATGCGGGAATCTTGCAATTCCTGGAATCGTGAGCAGAGGAAGACGGCCACAGGGCTGGCGCATCCCATTTTGCCACTTGAGCCAAATCGGAAATGCGTGTGTCCCCCCCTTCGCTGCTTGCCCCCTCCCTGCTGCCTTCGCTGTGCCTCTCTTACCTCTGTGAATCACCACCACCAGTTCCTGGTGAAATCCCGCCCCCCAATTCTCACAAGACCTCATGCACTCGTGAGATCTCGTGAGATTTTGTCGAGACCTCACCAAAAACCGCTGTGGTTGGAAACAGGCAGGCATTGCTTCTTGGACTTCCATTACTTCAATATGGATGCCTCAGCCTGGCTCATCAGTGGGCCGGTCCTGGGCGACCAAGATGATGGAGGGTCAAGCAGTGCTTTTTTTCTGGGGGTACACAGGGGTACGCATACCCCTAAACATTTTGTGAATCTTTGTACTTTTGTCCGTTTACTGTATTTATTTTTCCCGAGTGGAACGACAAAATGGTGGTTTTCTTGAGTCAAAATGACAGTACAGTCACACCTCAGGTTAAAGATGCTTCAGGTTGCGTTTTTTCTGGTTATGGACGCGCCGAAACCCAGAAGTACTGGAACAGGTTACTTCCGGGTTTTGGCAGTCGCGCATGCGCAGAAGCGCTAAATCGCAACCTGCACGTGCACAGATGTGGCGCTGCGGGTTGCGAACGTTGTGGGTTGTGAACGTGCATCCCGCACACCTGGGTGTCCACTGTACCCCTAAACAATTTTTTTTTTTAGGAAAAAAGCACTGGGGTCAGGAAACCAAGCCTGACGAGGAACGGTTGAAGGAGTTGGGTTTGTTTAGCCTGGAGAAGTGGAGATATGAGAGCCATCTTCAAATATCTCAAGGGCTGTCCCATGGAAGAGGGAGCAAGCTTGTTTTCGGCTGCTCTGAAGGGTAGGGCTTGAACCAATGGATTCAGCCGACAAAGAAGGAGATTCTGACTAAACATTAGGAAGAACTTTCTGACAGCAAGAGCTGTTCAACAGCGGAACAGACTCCCTTGGAAAGTGGTGGGCTCTCCTTCCTTAAGCAGAGCTTTGATGGCCCTCTGCCCGGGATTCTTTCGCTGCAATTCCTGCCTCGCACACCTTCCAGCTTGACAAAAACCCTTCTTGAACTGGGGTGCCCAGAACTGGACATAGAAGACAGTGGTGGCGTCAGTTTGGTCTCAAGCAGCCCTTGAGGGTGGAAATCAAATCGTAAATAAAGACGAGGAGGAAGGATATCTCTTAAGCGGGGAGAGGCCACAGCACACCCCCCCTGAGGAGCTTCCTATGCAACTCATGTGCCCATCAAAGCTTCGTCGTTGCACAGAGAACCCGTAATTGCTGTGATGGGCTGAGCCTCCCTGCTGCCGCTTCTTCTCACTTCCTGCGGCTTGGTGATGCTAATGTGGCGTAATGGCCCTTGTCATCAGTTCAGGGCTCCGCTGCAGAGAGATGAGCTCTGGCAGCGATGACACGGCCGCTCGGTGGTGCCACAGCGTACAATGGGCGGAGGAGCATAGCTGTCAACTTACAGATGTGAAAATAATGGACCAGTAGCCTCGAAAATAAGGGATCAGCAGCCAAAATAAGGGATTTTGGCTTAGCTTATACATAAACTTGCCACTGATGGAGCCATGCTGCTTTTGCTGCGACTGACTGTGTTTTGCAGGGGGTTGGACTAGATGATCCTAAGGGTCTACAACTCCGACCAAAGAAGAGGGGCAGACAAAACTGATGAACGACGTAGAGACGGCAAAGCTTACAGGCAGAATTAGAAACCAGGAAGAGGACCTCTTTAATAAAGAATGGGGAAAGTTTATCATTTATTTGAAAAGCGTCAAGAGTTACATGCATTGGTAAGATTGACAGAAAACTTGTAGTAAAAATTTGAATTATGGATTGACAAATGATTTATAAAAATAGAGATATGAAAGGGATGCAGAGAGGGAAATCACTACATTAAGATGCTGCACTGGTTGGAGGGGATGCTAAGCAGCACGTCGGGGCTGCCGTTGTCCTGGTGTAAGGAGTTCCATCGGCCCTTCCCCGCCCGAGAGACAGGGAGGGAGATTCTCGCCCACGCCGCCTGCAAGCCCAGCATGAGGTGGTTGCGGCGGAGGCGCGGCCACTGAAGCGCCGCCCTTCTGCGTCCCTCCCCATCCCCTCCTCTTCCTCCTCCCTCAGGCCGCCTCCTCAGCCGCCACTGTCGCCTCTGGCTTCCCCTGGCAGCGTGGCGGAAGTCTCTCAAGAGAGGGGCTGCTTGCTTGCCCGCCGCCACCTGTCTCCTCACGACGCGCCCCTGAGGGGGAAAAGGGAGAGACGGAGACGTGGCAGCTCGTGCGCGCACTCTCTCTTGAGGCGGAGGACCCCAAACCGCAACTTCCCTCCCGAGCCAGGCGAGCATGAAACCCGAGAAATTTAAGGGACATCATCAATAAGGGACAGCAGCAGGACAAGGGATAAGGGAGTTTCCCGCCAAATAAGGGACAGTTGACAGCTATGCGGAGGAGACCCTTCTGGCCCGCTAGTCAGTGGTGAAGCAAAGCGCCGTGGCGTACCGAGGGCCGGTGATGAGGCCGAAGGTGACGATTGTCACCATCCCTCTCTGTGACTCCCTTCGGGCAGCACGGCCGTTGCTTGGCATTGATCTGCCGATAGGGGGACAACCCACATGTGAGAATGTGAGGAGAGCTGCCCAGAAATGGAAGCAAGAAGAAATTCCATTGGAAGAAGAATGGCAGATAAAATGAATGGACTGTGCAGAATTGGACAAAATGACAGGAAGGATTCGAAACCTGCGGGAACAGAAGATTGGAAGAAGTATATGAACTATCTGGAGAGCAATTGTAATCAACAAATCACGCTAGTAGGACTACAAGAAGTTTTGTAGAGAGAAATATATGAAACGTTACAAAGTAGATAAAGAACAGAGATATTAGTTGTGAGATTCAAATGTAATAGGGAAAGTAAGAAATGTTTACTAAGAGATTAGATTGGAAAATTTTCAGATGAGATTGATGGAAGTCAAAAACAAATTGTATAAGATGTAAAAGTGTGTTTAATTACTGTTGAAAATGATATGTTAAAAAATAATAAAATTAGAGAGAGAGAGAGAGAATGTAAGGAGAGCTTGGCTGCTGGATCCGACCAAAGCGGGGCCCATCTAATCCAGGTGCCCCAATTGGAAATCCATAAACAGTGATGCAAACAGTGCAAACTCCACCAGCCTTGTTTGGTATTCAGAGTGGATTGCCCCAAAGACCGTCATTGCCCCATAAGGGGCCTTATGGCTTATGGCTGAGCCCTCCCTTTCACAGCCTGACGCTCCCTTGCTGTCACTATCTGCCCTCTCTGAAGCATCCCTCTGCCTTGTCTTCTCCCTCTAGCCGAGGTTAAGGATTGGAGCCAGGGCCTCTGAACTTAAAGCCGATCTTAGTAGAAACTGCTCTCTGTCGCTCTTTTGAGCTAAATGCATGTTTGTTCGTTTTAAAAATGTCGGTTTTAAGTGTTGCTATATCTACCTATATACATTGAAATGCGATGCTGTCGTCACGCTGCAGTGCGTGTGGCTGCTGATAGCTTATGTCAGGTGTAAAGGCAGGATGGGGTGGTCAGGTGAGAGAGGGAGGTGGGGTTGCAAAAGGTGGGTGGAGTAAGTGAGGTTGGGGAGTGCAGTGAACAGGTGTGGGAGTTCAGAACAGGACTTGCCGATCAGAAGGTCGGCGGTTCAAATTCCCGCGACAGGGTGAGCTCCCGTTGCTCGGTCCCTGCTCCTGCCAACCTAGCAGTTCGAAAGCACGTCAAAGTGCAAGTAGATAAATAGGTACCACTCTGGCAGGAAGGTAAACGGCGTTTCCGTGCGCTGTTCTGGTTCCGCCAGAAGTGGCTTAGTCCTGCTGGCCACATGACCCCGAAGCTGTACGCCGGCTCCCTCGGCCAACAAAGCGAGATGAGCGCTGCAACCCCAGAGTCGGTCACGACTGGACCTAATGGTCAGGGGTCCCTTTACCTTTACCTTTAACCTGCTCCCCGTAACCGGCTTCAGTTGGCAGTCTGGCTGCAGCATTCTGGACCAGGTAAAACAGCGTTTACCAAAGGCAGAGCCATGTAGATCACACCACAGTTGTCCAGCCTTGAATAGCAACTGCTGTTTCTCGTTGTGGTGTTCCTTTCCTGGAGGGAGTGGTGGGTGTAAAGGGGTCCGCTAGCAGCTACCGTTTCTTTGGCCGGCGAATGGAGGGGCTGGTTGGGTCCCACCCTGGTGCAATGTTCTTCCTGAGACGCAAGGAGTTCCACCTAGCCAAAGGCAAAGGTCCCATGCAAAAAGCCATGTTGGGGCAGGCTGCAATTGCGTGTTTGCAGGATCATGTCCTGCCATGGCCTCCCGACAGTGAACGGAGCAGTGAATTTGAATCATTTATGGCTTAGTCTGCATAAATCACGAGCGCTGCATAAATCATGGTGGGGAAGGGGGCGAGGGTTGCTGGGTTAGGGGGCGCATGAGGGCATGACGCCATGTGGAAGATGCATTTATGTGCTTCCTCCCCCGGCTTTGGCCAACTTTGTCTCAACTTACATGAACTCAATGGTCTGGTTCCCCCCGCTGTTCCAAAGTGGAGGAGATCCCCAATGGGATGACTTGGGCCACATCTGCACCATGCATTGACAGCGCATGACTTCCCCCCAAAGGAAATGTAAAGAGAAAGAATGTTCTTTTTATCATATGTGGGGATCTTGTACAGTGGTACTTTGCAAGACGAATGCCTCGCAAGACGAAAAACGCGCAAGACGAAAGAGTTTTCCATTTTTTGAGTCGTTCCGCAAGACGAATTTCCCTATGGGCTTGCTTCGCAAGACGAAAACGTCTTGCGAGTTCTTGCGAGTTTGTTTCCTTTTTCTTAAAGCCGCTAAGCCATTAATAGCGAGTTTGTTTCCTTTTTCTGAATTGCGAGTTTGTTTCCTTTTTCTTAAAGCCGCTTTTTCTTAAAGCCGCTAAGTACCGTTAATAGCCGCTAAGCCGTTAATAGCCGTGCTTCGCAAGACGAAAAATCCGCAAGACGAAGAAACTCGCAGAACGGATTAATTTCGTCTTGCGAGGCACCGCTGTAGTAAGGTTAAAGCTTACTGGGAAATGATATATAATGAATTGAAAAGGATGTTTAAAATAACCTTTGCAAACAACAACACAAAAAAACCCCTCAGAAGCTTTCCTTTTGGGAATTATAGGGACAGAACTACCAAAATTGTATAGAAACTTATTTGTGTATGCTACTACAGCAGTAAGAATTAAAACACAGCTACATATATGAATATATATGTAGCTCCTGCCCACCTAGCAGTTCAAAAGCACACCAGCGCAAGTAGATAAATAGGTACCGCTCTGGCGGGAAGGTAAGCAGCATTTCCGTGTGCTGCTCTGGTTCACCAGAAGCGGCTTAGTCCTGCTGGCCACATGACCTGGAAGCTGTACACCGGCTTCCTCGGCCGATAAAGCGAGATGAGCGCCGCAACCCCAGAGTCGTTCACGACTGGACCTAATGAGCTGGAAGGGAATCCCTCTGTTGGGGAATTGCTGAGGTGGAAGGGGACCCCAACGGTCATCTAGTCCAACCCTCTACAATGCAGGAATCACAGCTAAGTGTTACAACTCTAGACTGGGTACATAGGAGTCTGCCTGAGTCAGGCAGTCTAGGGATTCAGGTAGGTGACATTCCCAAGTCCTGTCTGCCTGCAAAGCAAGTGCTTTACTGCTGAGCTACAGCCCATACAGGGACGCGGGTGGCGCTGTGGGTTAAACCACGGAGCCTAGGACTTGCCGATCAGAAGGTCGGCGGTTCAAATCCCCGTGACGGGGTGAGCGCCCATTGCTCGGTCCCTGCTCCTGCCAACCTAGCAGTTCGAAAGCACGTCAAAGTGCAAGTAGATAAATAGGTACCGCTCCGGCAGGAAGGTAAACGGCGTTTCCGTGCGCTGCTCTGGTTCGCCAGAAGCGGCTCAGTCATGCTGGCCACATGACCCTGAAGCTGTACGCTGGCTCCCTCGGCCAGTAAAGCGAGATGAGCGCCGCAACCCCAGAGTCGGTCACGACTGGACCTAATGGTCAGGGGTCCCTTTACCTTTATAAATCTGAAAAGCATAAATAATAATAATTTTTATTATTATTTAATAATAATATGGCCCACCCACTCCAAAATCCTGTTCTCACAGTGGCAGGTGCCGAGTGCAAAATCCCTCTCCTTCCCTCCTTTGGAACTCCCTGCTTATTGATGTTCAGAAGCTGCTTTCCCAGTTACGTTCCAAAGGCCTGTTAAAAGCTCTTTTGTTTCGGCAAGCCTGCCTGCACCACGTCGTGTTATCTTGCCTACTTGTCTATAGCCGATTTTGATAAATATTTGACACGGTTTGCATGCAAGCCGCTTAGAGAGACACCGTTCTCATTTTTTGATCCAGTGCTCTATGCATCTCGTTCAGTAAACGCTGCTCCTTCCCCGCTGCCCTAACATTTCAGCCGCAAGCCCTTAGGAAGAGCTGTGGCTCAGTCCAGTATTTCAGAACCTTGCACAGAGAGTATTTTTTGGAGGGGGGAAAGGCAGGACCAGGGCGTGGCCTATCAATCATGTGACATCTCCAGGGCGGAGCAAAGATTAAGGCCTTCCAGATGTTGCTGAATTAAAGCTCCTGACGCGCTGGGATGCTGGAGCGTGGAAACATCTGGAGGGCCAGCGGTACCCCACCCCTAAAGAAAAATTCCAAAGCTTTATTTTTGCTTTCTCGTGATCTCCCTGGAAGCAAAATGCTAAAACAGCCAGGGTTGATTCCCTTCCCCTCCTCACCCTCTTTTCTGACTGGTTCTCGGTTGTCCCTTTCCATCCCCTCAGCGCCACACGTAGGCAAATCTTAAATAGCTGTGCACACACACAAGCTAAATTCCCACTGCTGTCTCCAAAATAGAGGGAAGGCAGCGGGCCCCCCCCAACCCGGAGAAGAGCCTGTTGCTACGGCAACCACAAATGTCAGGTTCCATGTGGCGAACGGTCGTTGCCATGGCAATGAACATTCTTCCCCCCCTTCCTTAAAATAATAATAATAAAAATCCAAGCAGAGTCACAGGGCTACTGAGATGGAGAGGACGGGGTTGGGGGACGGACGGACACCAGGGTGCGCAATGGTGTTGGTGGAGATGGGCTTGGTCCGGTCCAGGATGGAGGAGGCAGCGAGGGGCAGCAAGAAGGCCTTGCAGTGACAAAAACAATGGTTGTTTTGCTTTCTGGGGGGGGGTGTGCCAGAGATGTCCTCCCTGAAACGAGGTGCTTACGCAACCCACCCAAACTCCCAAGTCTGGCCTTTGGTCCCAACGGAATTTCAGTCCTTGGAAGCGGGTGGTGGTGGGGGAGCGGATTAAATTTTGACCCAGGCGTGCGCATGCATGCACGGCGAACCAAGGCCCCCGGTGCGCAGCTCCCTGCCCTGCCCTTCATGCTGGCCTGCAGGGTTGGTTATCCCGCTGTAACTGCCACCAGATGCGATGTGGGAATAAACAGCTGCAAAGTGGTTTTGCTTCAGAGGTCCTGGGGCTTTCGGCAGCTACGAGTCATGGAGGCTATGCTCAGCTCTGCAGTCCGATGCAGCAATGCTTCTGAATACCAGGGAATTGCAGGAGGGGAGAGTAGCTCTTGTGCACTGGTCCTGCTTGGGGACGCAGGTGGCGCTGTGGGTTAAACCACAGAGCCTAGGACTTGCCGATCAGAAGATTGGCGGTTCGATTCCCCGCGACGGGGTGAGCTCCCATTGCTCGGTCCCTGCTCCTGCCAACCTAGCAGTTCAAAAGCACGTCAAAGTGCAAGTAGATAAATAGGTACCACTCTGGCAGGAAGGTAAAACGGCGTTTCCATGCACTGCTCTGGTTTACCAGAAGCGGCTTAGTCCTGCTGGCCACATGACCCGGAAGCGGAACAACCGCTTTCTGATCAGAAGGTCAGCGGTTTGAATCCCTGCGACGGGGCGAGCTCCCGTTGCTTGGTCCCAGCTCCTGCCAACCTAGCAGTTCAAAAGCACACCAGTACAAGTAGATAAATAGGTACCGCTGCGGCGGGAAGGTAAACAGCGTTTACGTGCGCTCTGGTTTCCGTCACGGTGTCCCATTGCACCAGAAGCGGTTTAGTCCTGCTGGTCACATGACCCAGAAAGCTTTCTGCAGACGAACACCGGCTCCCTTGGCCTGAAAGCGAGATGAGCGCTGCAACCCCATAGTCGCCTTTGACTGGACTTACCCATCCAGGGGTCCTTTACCTTTACCCTTTTGTCGTTCAAGCAACATCTGGAGGGCCAAAGGTTCCCCTGAAGGTGTAGCTGGCTCAGGACCTCCACGGGAGCATTCTACGCTGCAGCGATTTGGCCAGCCATAGGCAAACTCGGCCCTCCAGATATTTTGGGACTACAACTCCCATCATCCCTAGCTAACAGGACCAGTGGTCAGGGATGATGGGAGTTGTAGTCCCAAAACATCTGGCGGGCCGAGTTTGCCTATGCCTAGATTTGGCTATATTTATGTTGCTTGTTGCTGTGAGAGACGCGGGTGTCGCTGTGGGTTAAACCACAGAGCCTAGGCCTTGCCAATCAGAAGATTGGCGGTTCGAAACCCTGTGACGGGGCGAGCTCCCGTTGCTCGGTCCCTGCTCCTGCCAACCTAGCAGTTCGAAAGCACGTCAAAGTGCAAGTAGATAAATAGGTTTCGCTGTGGCAGGAAGGGAAACGGCGTTTCCATGCGCTGCTCTGGTTCGCCAGAAGCGGCTTAGTCCTGCTGGCCACATGACCTGGAAGCTGTACGCCGGCTCCCTCGGCCAGTAAAGCGAGATGAGCGCCGCAACCCCAGAGTTGGCCGCGACTGGACCTAATGGTCAGGGGTCCCTTTACCTTTACTATGTTGCCTGTTGCTGTGAGGGACGTGGGTGGCGCTGTGGTTTAAACCACAGTGCCTAGGACTTGCCGATCAGAAGGTTGGCGGTTTGAATCCTCGCGACAGAGTAAGCTCCCGTTGCTCGCTCCCTGCTCCTGCCAACCTAGCAGTTCGAAAGCACATCAAAGTGCAAGTAGATAAATAGGTACCACTCTGGCGGGAAGATAAACGGCGTTTCCGTGCGCTGCTCTGGTTCGCCAGAAGCGGCTTAGTCCTGCTGGCCATATGACCCAGAAGCTGTACGCCGGCTCCCTTGCCCAATAAAGCGAGATGAGCGCCGCAACCCCAGAGTCGGACACAACTGGACCTGATGGTCAGGGGTCCCTTTACCTTTACCTATGTTGCTTGTTGCTATCACTCTCTTAGCATCTCCCCTCCCTCCGTAGCACGACAGAGTGCTAAGAGTTTGGCTTTGCTAACATTTGGCAACTCTCTCTCTTTTTCCAGATGGCGCGGCCAATCCAGGTAAAGCCGGCGGACAGCGAGAGCCGTGGAGGTAGTTGTCATCTCTCCTTGTTTGTTTTTGTCACCCCCCAACCCCTTGTCCTACCACCCTACTCAGGGAGGCCATTAAAAGAGAGCCCCCTTGTACCTATCTCAGTTGCTGTGCATAAAATCAAATATTAGCTGATAGTTCCTACAGTGTTGTCCTCCCCTTAAAATCTCAAAAGCCACCCTCCTCTGTAATCAGGAATGTTGGTGGTGGTGGGGAGACGTATTAGGAAAACATATAAATGCAAGGGGTTTTTTTGCAATACGAAGGTGTATCAATAGATAGAACCACAGCATCACGGAATTGTAAAGTTGCAAAGGAACCCAAGCGTTGTCTAGTCCAGCCCTCTGCAGTACAGGAATCACAGCTACAGATAAACAAATAAATATATAAGTAAGTAAGTAAGTAAATATATTTTTATTTATACCCCGCTCTTGCTAGTTCAGAAAACCGGGCTCAGGGCGGCTAACAACAAATTTAAAACACTCAATTGATGCAACAAAAAGCAGCATAAAATACAGTATAAAATGTGAATAACAATAGATTCAGAATTCAAAAATCAATTTAGGGGGAAAATCCATCCAATAAACATTAGATGATCACCAGGGCTAGCTGGCTAAATTAGTCCTGTTTGGGCCAGCGAGGAGACCAGGGGAGAATTAGCTGTGGGATCCCAGAGCGGGTAATCTTCATAAAAGGGGAGCGGGGGGAAGAGAACGGATATAGGAGATCAGGCTAAATTCAAATTGAAAGCCAGGCGGAATAGCTCTGTCTTACAGGCTCGACGGAAGGAGGTTAAATCCTGCAGGCCTGGTCTCCTGGGACAGAGCATTCCACCAAGTCGGAGCCATCACTGAGAAGGCCCTGGCCCTGGGGGAGGATAGTCTGACTTCCTTAGGGCCCGGAATCTCCAAACTATGATTATTCATGGACCTTAAGGTCCTCTGTGGGGCAGACCACGAGAGGCGGTCCCATAAATACGAGGGAAGGTAAACGGCGTTTCTGGGCGCTGCTCTGGTTCGCTCTTAGTCCTGCTGGCCACATGACCCGGAAGCTGTACGGCGGCTCCCTCGGCCAATAAAGCGAGATGAGCGCCGCAACCCCAGAGTCCTCTGCGACTGGACCTAATGGTCAGGGGTCCCTTTACCTTTAAGGTAAAGGTAAAGGTACCCCTGCCCGTACGGGCCAGTCTTGGCAGACTCTAGGGTTGTGCGCTCATCTCACTCAAGAGGCCGGGAGCCAGCGCTGTCCGCAGACACTTCCGGGTCACGTGGCCAGCGTGACGAAGCTGCTCTGGCGAGCCAGAGCCGCACACGGAAACGCCGTTTACCTTCCCGCTAGTAAGCGGTCCCTATTTATCTACTTGCACCCGGGGGTGCTTTCGAACTGCTAGGTTGGCAGGCGCTGGGACCAAGCAATGGGAACGCACCCCACCGCGGGGATTCGAACCGCCGACCATGCGATCAGCAAGTCCTAGGCTCTGTGGTTTAACCCACAGCGCCACCCGCGTCCCACCCTTTACCTTTACCTTTATGCAAAACAAAAAACCCTTGCATGTAGAAGGTTAGCATGTCTGGGCCCAGAGTCCTAGTTTAGCCCTTCCCCTGAAGAGCTAGTTGTCTAAGTGTAGGGGGCAGGGTCTGATTTGCTTTTTTAATTATTTTAAAGAGAGAGTGAGTGGGAGCATTTAAACCTCTGATCCTTGACTTCATTCTGAATGCCTCCCTTAAATCATCCCCCCCCACCCGAGCTCCAAGGATGGAGAGTTACAGAATTTCAGTAGATAATAAGATTTTGTCCCACCCTCCCAGCCAAAGAGCACCCTCCAGTTTTGTTTCCCATAGGTTCTGACCATCCCCCTCTACAGTTACGGGGGGCGGGGGGGGGCGGAGAAAGTGAACTCTCTCCTCTTTCTCCCTCTCTCATTGTTGGAGTAGCGTTTCTATGGAAACCCATCATTTCCCAGAGGCTGCTATAACTCAGGGCCAGATGGGCTTTTCGGATGTAAGAGGAAAGGGGTGGGGGAGGGAGATGTGGGGAGTAACTCAGGATAAGACGATAAAGAGCATTTAAAAAGGGGGGAGCAGGGAGAAATGGCTGTGTTTGTTGTTAAATAAATGAGGTCATGCAGATAACCGGCCGCAAAACGCACCTTGGCTTATCCTCTTATGCGCGTAGCTGCAAGTTGTAGCCAAGCTCAAGTTTGGAGCGGTGTGTCCGCTCACATCCGATCAAAGCTACTCGTTTGACTCTCCTCCCCTACGTAAGAACATCCCTGCTTCTGGATCAGGCCCAATGGGGCCCATCTAGTAATAATAATAATAATTTATTATTTATACCCCGCCCATCTGCTCCTGCCAACCTAGCAGTTCGAAAGCACACCAGCGCAAGTAGATAAGTAGGTACCGCTCTGGCGGGAAGGTAAACGGCATTTCTGTGCGCTGCTCTGGTTCGCCAGAAGCGGCTTAGTCCTGCTGGCCACATGAACCAGAAGCTGTACGCCGGCTCCCTCGGCCAATAAAGCGAGATGAACGCCGCAACCCCAGAGTCGGTCACGACTGGACCTAATGGTCAGGGGTCCCTTTACCTTTACCTATTATGGGATGGGCACCATGGAAAAGCCCTCACACCGAGCATTTCCTTCCCAGTCTTAAATTCAGTTCTCCACATTGCTGCAACAATGTGCAATTGTGTGTGTGTGTGTGTGTGTGTGTGTGTGTGTGTGTGTGTGTGTAAAAATCCTCAGCATTTTAGAGCGCAATTCTCCACCCAGGAGTTGAGCAAGCAGTTTCCCTGAACACAATACCATGTCTTGCATGTTATCTTCAGTAATATATTCATTCTTATGCACCTTGATAAAATGCGTTTTGGTAAACATTGCTTGGCTGGGGGAAACTGCATCGCAAAATTCAGATAAGCGTGAATTTTGAAGGATCATAGAACCACCGAATTGTAGAGCGGGAAGGGTGCCCAGTTGCTATCTAGTCCAACCCCCTCCAGTGGTGGTAAAGGTACCCCTGCCCGTACGGGCCAGTCGTGTCCGACTCCAGGGTTGTGCGCCCATCTCACTTAAGAGGCCGGGGGCCAGCGCTGTCCGCAGACACTTCCGGGTCACGTGGCCAGCGTGACGAAGCTGCTGTGGCGAGCCGGCACCAGCGCCGCACATGGAAACGCCGTTTACCTTCCCGCTATAAAGCGGTACCTATTTACTTGCACTTAGGGGTGCTTTCGAACTGCTAGGTGGGCAGGAGCTGGGACCGAACGACGGGAGCTCACCCCGCCGCGGGGATTCGAACCGCCGACCATGCGATCGGCAAGTCCTAGGCGCTGAGGTTTTACCCACAGCGCCACCTGCGTCCTCCAGTGCAGGAACCACAGCTAAATAATCCCTGACTGATGAACACCCAACCTCTGTTGAAAAACTTCCAGCGAAGGAGAGCCCAGGGGAGCTCTTAATATCAGAAGGTTCTTGCTAACAATGGCATCTGCTTTTTAGTCATTCTGCTGCATTTCAATCTTTATATTCTTGCGGAAAGTGCAAATTTGATAGTTCTGTTTCTGAATTGCATTTCTCATTGTTGTAAACAAAATCTGCCTTTTTCCCTTATGGGGTACCCAAGAGCCCATATAGAGTCCGTACGTGGGTTCCCTATTGGTAGGAGAAAAGAACAGAGGCCAAGCAGAGAATATTGAGAAGCAAAGCAGCTAGTAAGCCTGATCTTTATTGTTCTGTTGCAACAGGGTGCTCCCCTCAAACACAGGAAAGGAGGAGGACCCCGAACAAAGGTGTGCCTGCCCTTATATAGACATTTTAAGTTCCCTGCCCTGGAGCTCAAGACCACCCCTCCATACACCATACATACATCACGGAAGGGGTGTAGCCCAAGACCACCCCCCACAAACATCATACCTACATCACAGAAAAGGCGGTCTACAACAGAAATTTGAGTGTGTTGTTGTTTTTCCTGTCTGCCAGGTTATCTGAGACGCGGGTGGCGCTGTGGGTAAAAGCCTCAGCGCCTAGGACTTGCTGATCGAAAGGTCGGCGGTTCGAATCCCCGCGGCGGGGTGCGCTCCCGTTGCTCGGTCCCAG
Source organism: Podarcis siculus (assembly GCA_034642415.1). Lineage (NCBI taxonomy): Eukaryota > Metazoa > Chordata > Lepidosauria > Squamata > Lacertidae > Podarcis > Podarcis siculus. The sequence goes on from JAXCMG010000041.1 coordinate 629,125, forward strand.
CACCTGCCAACCTAGCAGTTCGAAAGCACCCCCGGGTGCAAGTAGATAAATAGGGACCGCTTACTGGTGGGAAGGTAAACGGCGTTTCCATGTGCGGCTCTGGCTCGCCAGAGCAGCGATGTCACGCTGGCCACGTGACCCGGAAGTGTCTGCGGACAGCGCTGGCCCTCGGCCTCTTGAGTGAGATGGGCGCACAACCCCAGAGTCTGTCAAGACTGGCCCGTACGGGCAGGGGTACCTTTACCTTTACCTTTAGGTTATCTGATAATGCCTTATCATCTGATTGCCTTTCCTGGTAGTCTGGCCATTCCTTTGAAATGGTGATTGCCCAATTCCTGTAACAAGGAAGGTTTTTTCACCTCCTCTCTTGTTGCAGAGAAACATTTGGTCAGTTTGGGAGTCAAAATGGTTTCAGTCCGGTCTTCCTGTGCTGATCTATGTACGTGCTTGGTTGGCACATTCATGAACATTTATCATATTTATATAAGACCTTAAATTTTATTATTACAGTGGTACCTCGGGTTAAGTACTTAATTCGTTCCAGTGATCTGTTCTTAACCTGAAACTGTACTTAACCTGAAGCACCACTTTAGCTAATGGGGCCTCCCACTGCCGCCGCGCCGCCGGAGCACGATTTCTGTTCTCATCCTGAAGCAAAGTTCTTAACCTGAAGCACTATTTCTGGGTTAGCGGAGTCTGTAAACTGAAGCGTATGTAACCTGAGGTCCCGTGATGCAGCTATTCTTCCTTAGGCCCCACTCAATGGGGCTTAGGAGGAGACTCTGAATCATACAATTGCAGAGTCGGAAGGGACCTTGAAGGGCATCTAGTCCAACCCCCCACAATGCAGGAATCTTTCCCCCCACGTAGGGCTCAAACCCACGACCCCGAGATTAAGAGCAGCACTGGGAGCAATCAACCCAGGAATGCAGCCCTCTGCTTTCCCCCAGACACGATTCATTCACCTGGGGGAGAGGATTAATCTCTGCCCCACACTCCTGTCACTGTGGGGGGATATTTGTGCCCTGTGTATCTCAGTAAACCCCGCAAGACGAAGCAACTGCAAGCTCCTTGCCGCTGCCCAGCATCTTTGCTCCATGCAAATATTACCTTATTTTTCGCTCTATAAGACGCACCAGACCACAAGACGCACCTAGTTTTTGGATGAGGAAAACAAGGAAAAAAAATATTCTGAATCTCAGAAGCCAGAACAGCAAGAGGGATCGCTGCGCAGCGAAAGCAGCAATCCCTCTTGCTGTTCTGGCTTCTGGGATAGCTGCGCAGCCTGCATTCGCCCCATAAGACGCACACACATTTCCCCTTACTTTTTAGGAGGGGAAAAGTGAGTCTTATAGAGCAAAAAATATGGGTACATAGCGGCACCCACACATTGCCAATCATGATTACAGGCGCTTTGCTAGAGATGAATAAATAAAGGAGCAGGCTGGGGGGTGAGGTTAGGAGGGGACAGCAAAAGACCCTACACACATGCACTCCCCCCTTCTCCTTCCCACTCTGCAACCGTGTTCATGTGGGCATGTGGCTTGCCACGACGGCGCTTGTCGCAAGCACTGTGGCTTCCCAGCCTGGCAAGACTAATCGGTTCAGGCAGGGCTTCCGCTCGGGGCTGCCTGCGTCACATGCAGAAAGCGAGATCCCAGAGCGAGGGTTTGTGTGCTTCTGGTGGCTTACTCACCGGGGAGGGGCCTCCTTCCCCCCCCCCTCTCCTGCTCCCACTGGCGTAGCAAGCGAGAGGGAGATGTGCAGCAGGTTATCCCCAGTTGCTGCTGTTATATTTATACCCCACCTTCCCCCCGCTGGCAAGGACTCAAGCAGGAGTGCCAACTTGGCTCCGCTACTGTGGGTGCCCGGGGCCCTGAGTGCCATGCGCCGTTCATGGCGCTGGCAGCGAAATCTGTGGGTGCCTGGCCCCTTCGTGGGGGATTTTGTGGGTGTACCCAGGGAACTGGCACCTACGGACTCAAAGCAGCTTGCTGTTCTTGTTGTTGTTTAGTCGTGTCCGACTCTTCGTGACCCCCTGGACCAGAGCACGCCAGGCACTCCTGTCTTCCACTGCCTCCCGCAGTTTGGTCAGACTCATGCTGGTACCTTCGAGAACACTGTCCCACCATCTCGACCTCTGTCGTCCCCTTCTCCTTGTGCCCCCCATCTTTCCCAGCATCAGGGTCTTTTCCACGGAGTCTTCTCTTCTCATGAGGTGGCCAAAGTATTGGAGCCTCAGCTTCACGATCTGTCCTTCCAGGGAGCACTCAGGGCTGATTTCCTTCAGAATGGATCAGTTTGATCTTCTTGCAGTCCATGGGACTCTCAAGAGTCTCCTCCAGCACCATAATTCAAAAGCATCAATTCTTTGGCAATCAGCCTTCTTTATAGTCCAACTCTCACTTCCATACATCACTACTGGGAAAACCATAGCTTTAACTATAGGGGCCTTTGTTGGCAAGGTGATGTCTCTGCTTTTTAAGATGCTGTCTAGGTCTGTCATTGCTTTTCTCCCAAGTAGCAGGCGTCTTTGAATTTCGTGACTGCTGTCACCATCTGCAGTGATCATGGAGCCCAAGAAAGTAAAATTTAAAATTTAAAAGTACAGTTAAAAACATGGACGGGGGGGCGCACAATCATTTTTTAAAATTAAACATTGATAGAGTTAAGACCATATATACAGGCAACAGCCGATGTACATACATCCAACTGATGTGCGCTTGTGTCGCCGCAACCCAGAAATGGCCAGAAAAGGGGGAGTGGCGGGGGTGTAGCGTACGGTTACCAGACATCCCCGGTTCCCGGGGACAGCCCCCAAATTTGCAAATCTGTCCCTGGACAAATCCCGTCCCCGGAATGTCCCCAGATTTGCAAATCTGTCCCCGGGAAACGTGGCAGTGGCAGTCTCAGCAGCCCGGAGCCAGCCTGGTAGTGCAGTTGGCTCTGGCTGGCTCCGGGCTGCTGACTGCTGCTGCCATCGCCACTGCTGAAGGGGAACCGGGGACGTCCGGTGGTACAGATCTCCTGCCCCCCTTCCCCTTTTGTTTTGACTGATACGGGAGGTTTGGGAGTTGTGGACGGGCGGCCGTTGCCCAGGAGGGGCGCAAGGTGCGCAGTTTCTCTGCCGGGCAAGGTGCAAAGCCCTTCTTTCCCACCCTGTGAAACATAAATGCGCAGTTTTTAAAAAACTGTGCAATGGTGCGCCGCCTGCCCATGACTCCCAAGCCTCCCCCGATCTCCTTCCCCCTTTGTTTTGACAGATCGGGGGAGGCTCAGGAGCCGCAGACGGGCAGCCATTGCCCAGTTTTTTAAAAACTCTGCGCATTTATGTTTCACAGGGTGCGAAAGAAGGGCTTTGCACCTTTATACCATATGCCTGTGTGCTTGGTCCCAGGGTCTTTTGCCTCACCATCCCCTCTACTGACTCCCTGTTGCTACTCAGCTTTGGGGGGGGGGGAATCCTAAGGGTCCCCAGATTCATTGAAAAAAACCTGGTAAGCATAGTGTGGCGGGCTTATGCCTGATCTGCTGTTGGGGTCCGCTAATCGGCTTCCTTGGTCATTGAAAAGCCAATAAATGCTATAGACAGAGGAGATTCGCATAATCACTATTGATGCAAGGTGGGGGTCAGGAATGAATAACCCCCCCCCAATGGAAAACAGTCGTTGCCTGTACCTAAAAATCTGTTCAAACTATGCAAATGATTACGATGAAAACAGCACCGCTACAGCCCTTTCATGGAGAGCAGTCGGTTCCACAAAGTCTGTTGGAACAAGTTTCTTCTTCCTTGCTGGTGGGAGAGCAAGGAGGGTGACTGTCTAACTTCTCTAGAGAGGGAGTTGCCTGGGAGCAGCACACCCCCCCCCCCCGACAAGGCCCTCTCCTGAGTCCCTACCTGTTGATCCATTCCTTTCTTAAAAAATCTCAAGAATGTGATTGTGCTCTCAAAAGGCAGGCCTTCGCTTCTCAAAAACACTGACTTCCGGTGAGGATATAATAGTGCAAAAGGCTACATAACCAAAAACAGAAACTGAGATAATTAAATGCTGAAAATGCGAGTATTTTTCTAAGGCCTGCACGCACGCACAACATTTTGTGCCGGAATGCGTGGAGTGCTCTGTGCATAGTCTGCGCAGAATTTAGATCTGTTACATTTCTGTGGGTTTTTTGGCCCCTGAAAAGCATTTCATAAAATCTATACGCTGCTTGATTGCAGTTTTCCAAAAAGATAAAGGAATAAAATTACTAGTAAGAAAGAAATAACAACAATACAGTGGTACCTCTGGTTACGTACTTAATTCATCCCGGAGGTCCGTTCTTAACCTGAAACTGTTCTTAAGCTGAGGTACCACTTTAGCTAATGGGGCCACCGCTGCATGATTTCTGTTCTCATCCGGAAGCAAAGTTCTTAACCCGAGGTACTATTTCTGGGTTAGCGGAGTCTGAAACCTGAAGCGTCTGTAACCTGAAGCATCTGTAACCTGAGGTAAAGGTAAAGGTAAAGGGCCCCCTGACCATTAGCTCCAGTCGTGGCCGACTCTGGGGTTGTGGTGCTCATCTCGCTTTATTGGCCGAGGGAACCGGCCTACAGCTTCTGGGTCATGTGGCCAGCATGACTAAGCCGCTTCTGGCGAACCAGAGCAGCGTACGGACACGCCGTTTACCTTCCCGCCAGAGCGGTACCTATTTATCTACTTGCACTTTGATGTGCTTTCGAACTGCTAGGTTGGCAGGAGCAGGGACTGAGCAACGGGAGCTCACCCCGTCGTGGGGATTCGAACCACCGACCTTCTGATTGGCAAGTCCTAGGCTCTGTGGTTTAACCCGCAGCACCACCCGCGTATTTGTTGTTGTTGTTGTGGCCCCCCCCCCCAAGTTAAAATAGCAGTATTCTTAGTCGGATGAATGGTCCACCCAGCTCATTCTTGTCCAAACTGACTGGCGGCGGCAGCTGTCCAGCCTTTCAGGCAAGGCAGGCTGTCCATCCCTACCTGCTGGGGAGTGAACCTGGGACCTTCTGCATGCAGGACAGGTGCCCAGCCTGTGATGGACCTCGCTGCATGCAGCTTGGGGACGGGAAACCCCGTGCCTCACAGCCCATCACCCAAAATCAAAACAGAAGCAATCTCTTTCCAGGTCACTGCCTCCTCCGACAGATCCTGCCCCCTTTGCAATTCCTCCTGACACACGTCGCCTCCGATCCGCTCCCCTTCCAAGGCAGACCCTCTGATCCTGTCTCTTGCAATAAGGCACTCCTTCCATGGTTCCTCAACACGTCCCTTTCCTTTGTCAACGCCCCCGTGGGCATCTGTGCGGCACCCCACTGGGGGAATGTCACATTTTTTTATCCGTTTGCCAAGATGACTCCTCTTATGGGTTTAAAAAAAGAGAGAGGATGCAATATACCCCGTGGAGCTGTCATCCCCAGAAATATGCCCCCAAAACACTTTACCTAAATCTGCCCTGCTGATAACTGGTTGCAGCGTCTTCTGAAGCCCAGAAACAGCAGCCCAGAAGCAATGCAAAGACACTTTCCCTCTTCATTAGTACAGTGAGGAAGAGGCCCTGCCAGGAGAAGCCGTTTAATCGGGCAGCTCAGCTCTTGCAAAGCTTTCAAGTGCAGCCATTGGCATATTCGGTGCAAGATAACCCACTTTCTCCGATAAGAAAAGCTGTGGGTTTGTTGACCTGTAATGAATTAATGAATTAAAAGCAGAGACATCACCTTGCCAACAAAGGTCCGTATCGTTAAAGCTATGGTTTTCCCAGTAGTGATGTATGGAAGTGAGAGCTGGACCATCAAGAAGGCTGATCGCCGAAGAATGGATGCTTTTGAATTCTGGTGCTGGAGGAGACTCTTGAGAGTCCCATGGACTGCAAGAAGATCAAACCTCTCCATTCTGAAGGAAATCAGCCCTGAGTGCTCACGGGAAGGACAGATCGTGAAGCTGAGGCTCCAATACTTTGGCCACCTCATGAGAAGAGAAGACTCCCTGGAAAAGAGCCTGATGTTGGGAAAGATGGAGGGCGCAAGGAGAAGGGGACGACAGAGGACGAGATGGTGGGACAGTGTTCTCGAAGCTACCAGCATGAGTTTGACCAAACTGCGGGAGGCAGTGGAAGACAGGAGTGCCTGGCGTGCTCTGGTCCAGGGGGTCATGAAGAGTCGGACACGACTAAACGACTAAACTACAAAACAACAATGAATTATGGAAGATGGACCCATATACAGTGGTACCTCGGGTTACAGAAGCTTCAGGTTACAGATGCTTCAGGTTACAGACTCCGCTAACCCAGAAATAGTACCTCGTGTTAAGAACTTTGCTTCAGGATGAGAGCAGAAATCGTGCAGTAGCAGCAGGAGGCCCCATTAGCTAAAGTGGTGCTTCAAGTTAAGAACAGTTTCAGGTTAAGAACAGACCTCCAGAACGAATTAAGTACCACTGTATAGGACTTCTCTTACTTTGCATAATTTCTCATCAACATTTACTATGCTGCATGATGTATTCTCCTTCTGGTGGGATGCGGGTGGTGCTGTGGTCTAAACCACTGAGCCTCTTGGGCTTGCCAATTGGAAGGTCAGCGGTTCGAATCCCCACGATGGGGTAAGCTCCCGTTGCTCTGTCCCAGCTCCTGCTAACCTAGCAGTTCGAAAGCGTGCCAAAAGTAGATAAATAGGTACCGCTCCAGCAGGAAGGTAAAAAGCGTTTCCATCACGGTGTCCCGTTGTGCCAGAAGCATTTTAGCCATGCTGGCCACATGACCCAGAAAGCTGTCTGTGGACAAACGCCGGCTCCCTCGGCCTGAAAGCGAGAATAGTCACCTTTGACTGGACTTAACCGTCCAGAGGTTTACCTTTTTACATCTGTTTCTGGTACTTATAGGAAGGGTAAAGGTAAAGGGACCCCTGACCATTAGGTCCAGTCATGGCTGACTCTGGGGTTGCGGCGCTCATCTCGCTTTATTGGCCGAGGGAGCCGGCGTACAGCTTCCAGGTCATGTGGCCAGCAGGACTAAGCCGCTTCTGGCCAACCAGAGCAGCACACGGAAACGCCGTTTACCTTCCTGCCGGAGCGGTACCTATTTATCTACTTGCACTTTGAGGTGCTTTCGAACTGCTAAGTTGGCAGGAGCAGGGATCGAGCAACGGGAGCTCACCCCGTTGCGGGGATTCGAACCGCCGACCTTCTGATCGGCAAGCCCTAGGCTCTGTGGTTTAACCCACAGCGCCACCCGCGTCCCCTATGTAGGAAGGGTAGGATTGCCATATTTCAAAAAGTGAAAATTCGGACACAAATGTTGTCTAGGACATTTGCCAATACATCTGGATTTTCCAAGACATTAGAATGATTGCCGCTTGAACGCTGTTTCAGACTGCCGTATTCTAGCTCTGAATGAACGTATGGCAACTTTAAGGAAGGGGCACTGAAGCCATCCCTCTGGTTTCTGAGATATTACAACCTTTTGTGCCATGCCCTTTGAAGTATATGTATTTTCCGCTCTATAAGACGCACCAGACCACAAGATGCACCTAGTTTTTGGAGGAGGAAAACAAGGAAAAAAATATTCTGAATCTCAGAAGCCAGAACAGCAAGAGGGATCGCTGTGCAGTGAAAGCAGCAATCCCTCTTGCTGTTCTGGCTCCTGTGATAGCTGCACAGCCTGCATTCGCTCCATAAGACGCACACACATTTCCCCTTACTTTTTAGGAGGGGGGAAAATGAGTCTTATAGAGCAAAAAATACGGTACCTTCAAATCGATAAGTGCCAGAAACACCCGCAATTTTTAAAAACGGGCGCACACGTTGTGTGGCTTCGTAGTTGCTGCAAAATCTCATCATTAATGTTGTGAAATGTACATGATTGTTGTGTCCTTCCTTTCTACCTTGGAAACTGTCGTTCTATATAGGGGACTAGGGATCTCCATCGCATCCCTACCCCCCCTTCAGAATATAGAGAGCTTGAACCCAAGACCCTGAGATGAAGAGAATGACAGCACCTTTGCAAAACTAGTATCTTTGGGGTTCCTTGGGGTAGTGGATTGCCCCCTTTCCCCCACCTCCATCCTGAGAAACCCACAGAAAGTTGATGGTTCTGTGGTTTTCTTTTCTTTCCCCCCCTCTAGGGGACAGGAAGCTCTTCGTGGGAATGTTGAACAAGCAGCAATCGGAAGAAGACATACTGCGCCTCTTTGAACCTTTTGGCGTCATTGACGAATGCACGGTGCTCAGAGGGCCGGACGGCAACAGCAAAGGTCAGTCTCTGGTCCTCCGTCCATCTAGGATGGGGGACGAATCTTTTGCCCCACGTGGGCTTCGAACCCACCACCCTAAGATTAAGAGTCTTGTGCTCTACTAGATGAGCCGTCCCTTCAAGAACAGACTTGACCTCTTCTCGAAGGGAACAGTTGTTTGCAAATTCAATCCGTTTTGAAACTGGTTTCACTCCCAAAGCACTCCCCAAAGAACTCTGGGAATTGGCTGTCCTCAGGCTTATTAATTAATTAATTTATTATTATTATTATTAATTATTGTTATTATTACATTCTTTGAACTCGGGTGCCTCACAGCATCTCTCATGGGGGGAAAACAATACTAAAAAGGCATTCACCTTGAGGACTAGCCTCTTGCTTTTGCATTTATGCCTTGCCAGGTTTGATTGGCGAGTTTTGGAGAGCCATTGTAATAATTGGTGGCAGTGCTCTTATACCTTCAGCAAGGCTATCGGCTAATGTAAAAGAGGGGGGGAACACCCTCTTGATGTGCTGTGCAGGGTCGCATGTTATTATGGCGTGTGAAAAGAGTTGGGAACCTCGGGCTTGAGAACCCAATGTGGCCCCCAGGGCTCTCTGCCTGGCCCTCAAAACCACACCTAGTATTTGAACTGTGATAATGACTCTTCCTTGACACACCCTCTCTCTCTCTCTCTCTCTATCTCTCTGTGTAAAAACTTATAAGCTTTGTGTGGCTGGAAGGTCGCCTATGGCTCAAAAGTCATGCCATATGCTTGCTTGTAATGTGGAGTTGCTCCTGGGATGAATGGAGGCCATGGGAAATTAAGTAGGGCGGGGGGCCATGGGAATTTTGCACAAAGACGGGTCCATGGGAAATTAAGTAGGGTGGGGGGCCATGGGAATTTTGCA
>JAXCMG010000041.1:638279-692729 GCA_034642415.1 Podarcis siculus
GAAATTAAGTAGGGTGGGGAGCCATGGGAATTTTGCACAAAGAGGGGCCCATGGGATTCTTCCCTCCCATTTGAACAGGGCAATGTTCCATAAACTATACTTTCCTCCAGCTCTGTTCTCACTTGCAGCTTTCCTTTCTGTCCTCCTCTTCTCTCTCTCTCTGTCTCCTCCGATGCCCTCCAGGCTGTGCCTTTGTTAAATTCTCCTCTCACACGGAGGCCCAGGCAGCGATCCACGCCCTTCATGGCAGCCAAACTATGCCTGTGAGTAAGGTACCGTCAGAATTTGGGGTGGGTGGGTGGTCGGGTTCCTATGGGGTGAGAGCCAGCGTCGCAACCGGTCATTCGCCCAAGGCGAGTCAAAATCCTCCAGAGGGGAACAGCCGATGGGAAAACGAGTCACAATATGGCGGATCCGTGTGGGAGGTTTGTGGGGGTACCAGAGCTGCCCTATCCAAGGACTCGGCTATAGAGCTGCAAATAAAGCGTTTTAAGTGCATTTTAAGTGCAATGTACAAATGTAACGCTAGGTGGCGACAGGGAGCTATGCAAAATTCAATTTATTTTTCAAAACGTTTTTTTAAAAAAGCGTTTTTGCAGCGTTTTTTTAAATATGTGTGTAGATTCCACCCAGCTTAAAGTTTGGGCTGTTGCATGACATTGTGGTGGGCCCCAGCTGGGCCGAGTCTGGGGCCTGAGCCTGCCCTGGCTCCAGATGCGGGGATGACCTCATTGCCTTCAGCTGGGCCAGCGCTTACAGCTGCCCCACTACCAGTTGGGTCAGGGGAGGCTGAGGCGGCCCCTGGGTCTAGTAACCCACCGACATCTCCCGAGCTGCAGAGACTGAGGTCTGAGAGAAGGAGAGACCTGAGTACTCGCAGGAGGAGCGCTCGCCTTCGGGCGAGACAGGGAGGTGAGTCGCCGGGGGATCAGGACCGGCCACTACCCTGACAAAGATAAAAGGCTATCGGACCCTGTCCCAGGTTGCGGGAGCAACATTGCTGTGTGCTAGATCCTGCACCTGCCCTTGCCTGGTTTCCTGCCTTGGCCCTGTTGGACTGACTCCTAGCAGAACCTTTGGATTCTGGACCAGTCCTGGATCGCGTTTCATGGGTTACCCCTGGTCCCAGCACATCCAGACACGCTGCCCAGGCTTGGGCCCTGGGGCGGTCGCTTCGGTGCTGCTAACACAGCGTTTGGACTTCACACACACACACACACACACTGGTCCATAGGCAGCCTCGATAGTCTCTTGAGACAGATGGATGCCAAACTATAAGTCTCCCATCCGATGAAGGATACCGCACTATGCCAGACTCTGCTTCCCCTTTGCCGTGTTTCTCTGGGGCTTATGGGAGTTGTAGTCCAGGCCGTGTCTGTCCTGGTCTCTCGCTTTGTAATAAAAGAACATATATGAAGGCTACACGCAATGTTTAGAGCAGCCTTTCTCAACCTTGATGCCGCAGGACCACAAATCCCATCATCCCTGACCACTGGTCTTGATGGGAGTTGTATGGCAACAACTCCTGGGGACCCAAGCTTGAGAAAGGCTGGGTTAGGCTGGGTTGGACAAGGACCTGGGAAAGACCTGGGTTCAAATCCTCACTCAGTGAGGGGTAAGTCACGGCCCCTCAGCCTAACCTGCCTCTCAGGGTCTTCATTGGGGATGAAATGAGGAAGGAGGGGGCAGATACCATTTCCTTGAAGCCCCTGCAGGAAACGGTGGGATGTACATGCAATAATTAAAAATAATTAATCTGTGCGTTGCAGCCAGCTCCATCTTAGAGCTCCTGTCTTGCTCAGGGTGGGTGGTGGTTCCAAAATGCCTTTTTCAAGATGATGGCTGCCACCTACACTTATTGTGCTTAAAAATAAACGTTTTTTCCAAGTTGCCTAATTAATCGGTAGCATATTTTTTAAAAAAAGTTATTTAATCGAACCAATTCACCCACTAAATTTTGCTTTCCCAACCGTTATGGGTTTGGGATTATGTGGCCAATTTTGTGGTTGTAGCAGTGCTGGACCGCTGGGAGAGCCGAATTCGAATCCCCACACACTCATAGGGCTGACCAGTCGCAGCCTCTCACAACACGAACCTACCTCTCAGGGTTATTGTAAGGATAAAATAAGGCAGGGAGGAACTGTGTATCTCACCTTGGGTTCCTGGGAGGGAAGGTGGGATTAAGTAAACGTTCACATTCATTTCGGCCTGGCAAGGCTCTCAGATGCTGCTCTGATCAGATTTTTATTCTGTCTCTTCCTTCTTTTGCTACCCTCAATTTATTGACATCTCTCTCTTTCCAGGCAGGTTTGAACAGAGAGGGTTGTGGGGGGTTGTGGGGGGAAGAAACCGTTAATGACTGTCAGTGGGGCTCTGTAGGGTTCCGGGCAGCTCTAACCAGACTGGCTACCGAGCTGCGCTTGCCGAAAACAAGACTCCAGTCCACATGATTTGGAATAAAGGGTTGATTTAAATCAGAACTGCCTTGTGCAATGTTAAATTGCTGGTCCTCCCTGGCTGCTGTTGTCTGCACGGACTGGCAGCAGCTCTGCAGGGAGTCACGCCCAGTCCTCCTTGGCTGCCGCTGTGCTAGAGAGGAGTGGCAGGCAGGAGGAGGCTCCCCACAGCCGATCTCAGGCCAGTGATGGAACCATAGAACTGCAGAGTTAGAGGGTACCTCTACGGTCATCTAGTCCAACCCCCCGTAATGCCAGAGTCATGGCTAAAGAGTCCGACTCTGTAGTGGGTCATCAAAGATAGTGGGCAGCTTCTTTTGATGTAGCTTTTCTGATATGTTAATCTTAGGATGTTAATCTTAGGGCCAGGAAACAGATCTCACCTGAAGGTGATAATGACCGCTGTCTTCCTGGCCATCCTTCTTATCGTGTAATTTGCTTGTTTATCACCTCCCGGGGTTGCCAAATGCACTCCTTTGTAGTTCTGTTTTGTTTACCCCATGCTTAATTAGTTTTGGTAGTTTAACTTTGTCCCCACGTGGGGTTTGTTGAAATGCTTAGAAGAAATCTGATGGGTTCTTACGAACACTCTGTAAAAAGTTCTTTTGTGAATAAAACGACCTGGGCCAGGGGGTGGAGACAAGAGATTATTATAGGCACCCTTCCCAGAGTCTTGCTGCTTCAAGCCTCTGTGTGTATTCTTATTAATCAGAGTTCAATCCTTCCTTTACTTTGGGAACGCCTCACGGCTCCTGTGCCTCTCAACCCATTTCCCCCTTTCCCTTCCTCACATGCGCATCTCGCTCCGGCTGACCTTTCCTCCTCCTCCTGCGAACTAGGGCGCTTCCTCCAGCCTTGTGGTGAAATTTGCCGACACGGACAAGGAAAGGACCCTCCGGCGCATGCAACAGATGGTGGGGCAACTGGGGATCCTCACGCCTTCGTTTGCGCTGCCCTTCACCCCGTACAGCACATATGCTCAGGCTGTGAGTATCTGCCTGGACAGCAGAGGGAGGGCTGGGGGTGTGTGAGAATTCGGGGTGCGTGTTTGTGTGTGACTGTATTCAGCAGGGCACCCGTCACAACACGGCCGTAAGAACGGAAGAAGAGCAACATGGGAAGGATTGCGGAATCGGGATATAAATTTTGCAGCATGTTATGCCAACCTAGCAGTTCGAAAGCACGTCATGTGCAAGTAGATAAATAGGTACCACCTCAGCGGGAAGGTAAACGGCGTTTCCGTGCGCTGCTCTGGTTCGCCAGAAGTGGATTAGTCCTGCTGGCCACATGACCCAGAAGCTGTACGCCGGCTCCCTCGGCCAGTAAAGCGAGATGAGCGCCGCAACCCCAGAGTCGGTCACGACTGGACCTAATGGTCAGGGGTCCCTTTAGCCTTTACCTTTATGGTCTAAGACAACGGTTCTCAGCCTGTGGGTCCCCAGATGTTGTTAGACTACAACTCCCATCATCCCTGAGCTCTGGCCTTGCTAGCTAGGGGGGATGGGAGTTGTAGTTCAACAACATCTGGGGACCCACAGGTTGAGAAAGGATGGACGGGTAGGCAAACTAAGGCCCAGGGGCCGGATCCAGCCCAATCACCTTCTCAATCCGGCCCGTGGATGGTCTGGGAATCAGTGTGTTTTTACATAAGTAGAATGTGTCCTTTTATTTCAAATGCATCTCTGGGTTATTTGTGGGGCCTGCCTGGTGTTTTTACATGAGTAGAATGTGTCCTTTTATTTCAAATGCATCTCTGGGTTATTTGTGGGGCATAGGAATTCGTTCAAATATATATATATAGTCTGGCCCTCCACAAGGTCTGAGGGACTGTGGACCGGCCCCCTGCTGAAAAAGTTTGCTGACCCCTGATCTAAGAGCCAGCGTGGTGTAGTGGTTAAAAGCAGTGGACTTGTAATCCGGTGAACCAGGTTCGATTCCCCGCTCCTCCACCTGCAGCTGCTGGGTGAGCTTGGGCCAGTCACACTTCTTGAAGTCTCTCAGCCTCACTCACCTCACAGAATGTTTGTTGTGGGGGAGGAAGGAAAAGGAGATTGTTAGCCGCTTTGAGACTCCTTAAGGGGAGTGATAAAACGGGATATCAAATCCAAACTCTTCTTCTTCTAAGAGAAAATGATATATTGTTGGTATTTAACACCGAGTAAACTGTCAAAAATGTATAAATCTAAATCAAACAAATTTTGGAAAGCGAAGGAAGGTTCTTTTTATCATATGTGGTGGTCTTGTAGCTTACTGGGTTAAAGCTTACTAGGAAATGATATATAATGAATTGAAAAAGATGTTCAAAATAGCTTTTATTAAAAACAAACAAATCCAGAAGCTTTTCTTTTGGAAATTATAGGGACAGCACTACCTAAGTTGTATAGAAATTTATTTATGTACGCTACTACAGCGGCAAGAATCTTACTTGCCCCCAAATGGAAAGAAGCAGAAGTCCCAGCAAAGGAAGAATGGATACAAAAGCTTATGAAATATGCAGAAACTTACCGGAAGAATAAGAAATCAAGATAACAAATTCTTTATAAAAGAATGGAAATGGTTTATTGAATATTTGCAGATAAACTGTAAACAGATTAAAACATTAGCAGGATTATTGTAATAACCTGCAGTTTTATAAGAGTGTAGATTTAAAGTAGATGAACGCATGAGCAAATTAAGTTGATCTGGATATGCAGAATATATGAAAGAATAAATTTAAGGAACTGCAGAAAGAGGGGGAAGGAAGTCAAAGAAGCGATGCAGCCTTCAGCTGTAGAGGCCTAGCCGAGCGATTGATAGATCTATCTCTGTGGTATCATTGCTGCGGATTGTTATTTGCACACTCTCAAGGCATGACGCGGGACGCGGGTGGCGCTGTGGGTTAAACCACAGAGCCTAGGACTTGCTGATCAGAAGGTCGGCGGTTCGAATCCCCGTGACGGGGTGAGCTCCTGTTGCTCGGTCCCTGCTCCTGCCAACCTAGCAGTTCGAAAGCACGTCAAAGTGCAAGTAGATAAATAGGTACCCCTCCGGCGGGAAGGTAAACAGCGTTTCCGTGCGCTGCTCTGGTTCACCAGAGGCAGCTTAGTCATGCTGGCCACATGACCCAGAAGCTGGACGCCGGCTCCCTCGGCCAATAAAGCGAGATGAGCACCGCAACCCCAGAGTCGGTCACGACTGGACCTAATGGTCAGGGGTCGCTTTACCTTTACTTTACTTTAAGGCACGACACCAACCAGGAAGTGGCATGTAAAGGGGCAAAAACGGTACCCCAAAAGCGTGAAAATGGTGCAAAAACAGCGTTGTGCAATCCCAGGATCCTATGGAAAGTTTGAACAAGGAGGTTTGGAGGGAGCGATTGCGGTGGAGTTTTGGTTTTCTAAAGGGTTTCCAGAGGTTTAGAGCAGGCTTCCTCAACCTCGGCCCTCCAGATCAGATGTCCCCAAACTTGGTCCTCCAGCTGTTTTGGGACTACAGTTCCCATCATCCCTGACCACTGGTCCTGTTAGCTAGGGATGATGGGAGTTGTAGTCCCAAAACAGCTGGAAGGCTGAGTTTGGGGATGCCTGCTGCAGATGTTTTTTGCCTACAACTACCATGATCCCTAGCTAGCAGGACCAGTGGTCAGGGATGATGGGAATTGTAGTCTCAAAACATCTGGAGGGCCGAGGCTGAGGAAGCCTGGTTTAGATTTAGAGTGTGTTTGCAGGCTTTTTCAATGGTGTTTCCCAGTAGACACGACTTCACTTACACACTGGAGACTTGACTGCATGTTTATTTTCTTTTCTCAGCTGATGCAGCAGCAGACCGTCCTCTCGGCATCTCATGGAAGCTTCGTCAGCCCCAGCCTCACCTTCTCCCCCTGCCACATCCAGCAAATCGGCACAGTCAGCCTAAATGGCTTGCCCGCCACTCCTGTTGCACAAACCTCAGGTGCGTATCGTTGGTAATAATAATAATAATAATAATAATAATAATAATAATAATAATATTTTTTTATTTATACCCCGCCCTCCCCAGCCAAGGCCGGGCTCAGAGCGGCTTACAAGCAATAATAAAAACAAGTTGAATGATTACAACTTAAAAACAAAATTAAAATACAACATTAAAATATTACAACATTAAAATAAAATGTAGCCTCAACGCAGGAGGAGAAGGAAAGAAAAAAAGAAAGAGGGGGAGGGAATCAAATTGGCTCCAAGCCAAAGGCCAGGCGGAACAACTCTGTCTTACAGGCCCTGCGGAAAGAAATCAGATCCTGCAGGGCCCTGGTCTCAAGAGACAGAGCGTTCCACCAGGCCGGGGCCAGTGTTGAGAAGGCCCTGGCTCTGGTTGAAGCCAATCTAACTTCCTTAGGGCCCGGGACCACTAGGGTGTTGCTATTTATGGACCTTGAGGCTCTCCGTGGGGCAGACCGGAAGAGGCGGTTCCGTAGGTACGAGGGTCCTAAGCCATGAAGGGCTTTAAAGGTCAAAAGCAGCACCTTAAATCTGACCCTGTACTCTACCGGGAGCCAGTGCAGTTTGAAAAGCCCTGGGTGAATATGCTCCCATGGCAGAGACCCCGTGAGGAGCCTCAGTGCAGCATTCTGCACCCACTGGAGTTTCTGGGACAGCTTCAAGGGCAGCCCCGCGTAGAGCGAATTACAGTAGTCAAGCCTGGAGGTGACCATCGCATGGATCACTGTGGTATCAGGGGTGGGGAAGTTTCTGGGCAAGCCAGAGGGAAAAGGGGACAGAGCAGCCAACGTGATTTTTGCCTTTGTACTGTTGTAAACAAAATCTGCCCTTCTTCCCTTATGTGGTATCCAAGAGCGCATATAGAGTCCTTACCTGGGTTCCCTATTGGTAGGAGAAAATAACAGAGGCCAACCAGAGAATATTGAGAAGCAAAGCAGCTCGTAAGCCTGATCTTTATTAAAGCTGTTGCTACAGGGTGCTCCCTTCACACGCAGGAGGAGGAGGAGGGCCGCTAACAAAGGTGCGCCTGCCCTTATATAGACCTTTCAAATTCCCTGCCCTGGAGCTCAAGACCACCCCTCCATACACCATACATACATCACAGAAGGGGTGTAGCCCCAGACCACCCCCCACAAACGTCATACCTACATCACAGAAAAGGCGGTCTACAACAGAAATTTGAGTGTGTTGTTGTTTTTCCTGTCTGCCAGGTTTTCTGATAATGCCTTATCTGATTGCCTTTCCTGGTAGTCTGGCCATTCCTTTTGAAATGGTGATTACTTAATTCCTGAGACAATGGGTAGGTTCCCTCACCCCCTCCCTCCTTGCAGAGAAACATTTGGTCAGCTTGGGAGTCGAAATGGTTTCAGGGAGTCAAAATGGTTTCAGGAAGGTCTTCCTGTGCTGCTCCAGACATTGGTACATTTATGAACATTTATTATATATATATGACCTTAAAATTCTATTACAGTACGCTGCTCCCCTCCCTCAGCCCCAGCTACCTAATGACAGGGCTGGCCTAATGATAGATGCAAGCCAAATCTAGTAGGTTTGTACTTCTCCACTATATGACCAGCACTGACTTTGATCCAACAAACTTTAATATTTGAGGCGTTCCCAAAGTAAAGGAAGGATTGGACTCTGATAATAAAATACACACAGAGGCTTGAACCAGCAAGACTCTGGGAAGGGTGCCTATAATCATCTCTTGTCTCCACCCCCTGGCCCAGGTCGTTTTATTCACAAAAGAACTTTGTACACAGTGTACGTAAGCACCAATCAGATTTCCTCTGAGCATTTCAAAAAACCTCATGTGGGGACAAAGTCAAACTACAAAAAGCTAATTTAAGCATGCATACTTCTGGGGGTAATTAAAACAGGACTAAAAAGGAGGAATGCATTCAGCAAACCCGGAGGTCATAAACAAGCAATAAAGGAAGGAGGGGTGGGTAGTATTTACCATCTCCTGGAAGGATGGCAGTATTTACCATATTCTTGTGAACCCTCTTCCTGGCCCTAAGATCTATCTAAAGATTAAACTACATCAAAGCTAACGATCATCTTTATGACCCAGGATGCCTGATGTAGCAACTGGCAACTGGGCTGCGTACATGACTGGTCAAGCAGAGAGAAATGGACAGTAGAGGAAGTGGCCAGAGATGCAGAGGGTTGTGGGATTTGATCAGAAATTATTGTCAATGAATCGAACCCAGTCAATGCCATGCTTTCATGGCGGATACACTGTCTTGATGCATATGTTATAGTTCCTCATAGTAATCCCATCTGATCCCAACACTCTGGTTATTTGCACTCCTACATTACAGTGGTACCTCGGGTTAAGTACTTAATTCGTTCCAGAGGTCCGTTCTTAACCTGAGACTGTTCTTATCCTGAAGCACCACTTTAGCTAATGGGGCCTCCTGCTGCTGCCGCGCCGCCGGAGCCAGATTTCTGTTCTTATCCTGAAGCAAAGTTCTTAACCTGAAGCATTATTTCTGGGTTAGCGGAGTCTGTAACCTGAAGCATATGTAACCTGAAGCATATGTAACCCGAGGTACCACTGTATTTTCCACAATCCAGATGGAGGCGGATTGCCGGTTAATTTTATATTTTCTGCCATGCGTGGTAGAGAATGCAGGACTTCAGACAGGTAAATGTTCTGACCTGGTACAAGGCAGTAACTCTCCTTTTTTTTCTCCCTGGAGAGCTAGTTTGGTGGGAAGAGTATCTGTTTTTGCATAAAGATAGTCCCCGGTTTGATTCCTGACGGCCCCGGTTGAAAAGCGTGTGTGAAAGATGCCGCTCAGTGTAGACAGTAGACGAACAAGCACCTGGTAAGGATGCTTCTGAGGGGGAAAGCCACATCTGGATACACGGAGGGGCAGCTCCAATGCTGTCCCCAGAGCTGTTAAAAGGGTACAATATGGGCATGTCTTTAAGTTGACATCTTACATTAAAAACCTGACAGTACCAAACTATCGAAGGCTTTTCACCAAAGCCACACTCAACGTCTTTCCCTCTGCAGTGTTAGATGGCAGGTTGAGAGGAGTTCCCTACCAGGACAGACTTTGCTCGTGTGCTCAAGACATCGATTCCATAAAACATATTTTGTTGCATTGTGCAAAATATGAGCAAGCCAGGGCTGAACTGATACTACCCTTGCTGGTACCTTTCCCGGGAAAATCAGAGGCTCACTATGTCAGGTTCCTATTGGACAAGCGCTAGAACATTAGCAGTGGCGAAGTTTTTATCGGTGGTTGCAAGAACCAATGATCCCTATATTCTGAACGAAATGCTTGTTTAACCTGGAGGCAGGCTGTATGAATTGTGTATTGCTTTGTAACGATTTGTTGGGTCTCCATAATAAAGATTGTTGTTGTTGTTAAAAGGAAAGTTACATCCACCCGCTTTTCTGCCTCTGATCTGCAGGGTTACACTCGCCTCCTCTCTTGGGCACGACTGCCATCCCGGGACTGGTGGCCCCCATCACCAACAGCTTCGCAGGAGTGGTCCCCATTCCCAGCAGCCATCCCACCTTGGAGGCAGTTTATACGAATGGGCTTCTTCCCTGCACAGGTAGGAAAGGGGAAAGGTGGGGTGTGGGAAACAGGCACAGAGAGGAGGATACGGATGGGCAGCCTATGCTCCTCCCAGATGATAGTGGACTTCAACTCTCATCTCTCCCGACCATAGCTGTCAACTTACTGATTTGAAAATAAGGGACCAGCAGCCTTGAAAATAAGGGACCAGCAGCCAAAATAAGGGACCTGCAGCCTCACCTGTTCCAGGCACTCCAGTCTTCCTGTCCTCCTGCAGTCTGGTCAAACTCATGCTGGTAGCTTCGAGAACACTGTCCAACCAACTTTGTAACCAGAGGTTCAACTGAATAGAATCTGAATCACATGCACCACAAGGCCTAGGCAGCCTCAACTTAAGATGGCTCCCCAGCCTGGCTTTGCACTGCAAAGTTTGCAGCAGCACGTGCAACAAAATGGCGTCCAGCATTCAAAACCCCCCTCAGCTTGCATTAACTAGCCACACACAAGGCATGCAAGCTCCACCCCCCCAGTCATTCTTAGACTTCTTATTGGGTGAGCAACGCAGCCAAGCAACACAGTTGGAGCCTCCCTCCTCCCTGGCCGGCAGGGAGGGAGGGAGAGGAGCTGCTTCCTTTGAAATTTAAGGGACATCATTTAAGGGACATTTAAGGGACATCCATTAATAAGGGACAGCAGCGGGACATGGCGCTGGAATAAGGGACTGTCCCTTCAAATAAGGGACACTTGACAGCTATGCTCCCGACTACCATCTTCAGTAAACCTGCTCATTCTGGTCCTCAAGATTCTGAGTCAGCTTTTGGTTGCTGGTTGTTCTGGTTCTGATGTCTGTTTTGAGCAATGGTTCAAAATGCTGTTGTGACTCCCAATTTCCACTCCCAACTCCATTATTATTCTTTGGCTCGTTCACATTTTAGGACTTCCCTTCTTCTCAACAGATCCATTCCTTTAGAAAAATAAAATAAGATCTCTCCTCTTTTAGCCCAGAACCCATCGGTAGCAGAGACTATGCACCCAGCCTTCACAGGAGTCCAGCAGTATGCAGGTACCGTGTGCGTGAGAGGGGGACGGACCTGGGGAATACACACATTTTTCTAAGGCTGGCGCAAGCGTTATAGATTACCGTATTTTTCGTTCCATAGGACGCTCCGTCCCATAGGACGCACCTAGTTTTTTGGGGGGGAAATAAAGGGAAAAAAAATTTCCCTATATTTCCCCCCCAAAAGCAGGTCGGGGAAACCGAACCAGGTCGAGGAACAGCGGGATGGCGGCGCTGCGCCTCCCTGCTGTCCCCCGAGCTTGTGAGGCTGGCCGATGTCTGCCTGGCGCGAGGGGCGCTCTGCTTCAGGGCACCCCCCGCGCCGGGCGGCAGGCTGCTATCCGCAGCGTGGGGAGCCCTGCGGGCAACTCCTGCAGGGCTCCCCACGCTGCGGATGTCTGTCCGGCGCGCGGGGCGCTCTGCTTCAGGGCGCCTCGCCCGCCGGGCGGCAGGCTGCTATCCGCAGCGTGGGGAGCCCTGCGGGGAACTCCCGCAGGGCTGCCTAGGCTGCGGATGGCTTCCTGAAGCCTGGAGAGCGAGAGGGGTCGGTGCGCACCAACTCCTCTCACTCTCCAAGCTTCAGCAAAAGCCTGCA
Source organism: Podarcis siculus (assembly GCA_034642415.1). NCBI lineage: Eukaryota > Metazoa > Chordata > Lepidosauria > Squamata > Lacertidae > Podarcis > Podarcis siculus. Next base: position 649,883 of record JAXCMG010000041.1, read on the forward strand.
TTTGCCCCATAGGACGCACCCAGATTTCCCCTTCATTTTTGGAAGGGGAAAAGTGCGTCCTATAGTGCGAAAAATGCGGTATATTCTAATTTCAAGATTTGCGTATGGCATTGATCAGGGCCAGAGGGGACAGCAAGGATGAAGGGCAGTTTCAAAATATGTAGAACGACTCACCTTAAGCTCACTGCTTTTGAAAACTTACAGAATTACAGTGGTACCTTGGTTTGCATACGTCTTGGTTTGCATACGTTTTGGATTACAAACATGTCAAACCCGGAAGTGTGTGTCCCGGTTTGCAACCTTTTTTTGGATTACAACCTGTCAGTGGACTGCCATCGGAACAGGGGAGGGAGGCAGGGGGATACAGAGAGCCTCTGACGCCAGTGGGGAAAGCCATGCCTCCAGTGGAGAAGAGAAGGAAGGGGGCAGCCAAGTGAGGAGAGGGCTCAAAGATGCTGCTGAGAGCCTAAGCGCCTCACAGGAGGCACATATGCCGTTTCCATCGCCCAGCTTTTGCAGAGGGGTGAAAAGTAAGGAGGGGAGGCGGAGATTTGGGGTGTCTAAGTTCTTATGCTGGGGGAGGGGGGAACCGGAAGGGGCCACTCCCGGAATCTGCAAGTGACTGAGACGGGCATGAACTTTGTGGTTATGCACTGTAAATAAAGAGACCCTGACCATTAGGTCCAGTCGTGGCCGACTCTGGGGTTGCGGCGCTCATCTCGCTTTGTTGGCTGAGGCAGCCGGCGTACAGCTTCCAGGTCATGTGGCCAGCATGACTAAGCCGCTTCTGGCGAACCAGAGCAGCGCACGGAAACACCATTTACCTTCCCACCAGAGTGCTACCTATTTATCTACTTGCACTTTGACATGCTTTCGAACTGCTAGGTTGGCAGGAGCAGGAACTGAGCAACAGGAGCTCACCCCGTCATTGCGGGGATTCAAACCTTCTGATCGGCAAATCCTAGGCTCTGTGGTTTCACCTACAGTGCCACCCGCATCCCTTTAAATAGTTTGCACCAATAAAACCTGTAAAAGACAGGTCGGTGTCCTGCCTGGTTACTCATGAGCAACCACCACCAGCACCTGACACAACCTTTTTTAAAAAAAAATTATTACGGAAAAAAATTTTTGGGAGGCCCCATTGGTGAAAGCGCGCCTTGGGTTACAACCTTTTTTTGGTTTACAAACGGACCTCCAGAACGGATTATGCTTGAAAAGCAAAGTACCACTGTACTTAGAATAGAATTGTATTGGAAGAAGTTTAAGGACTATTTGCAGAAACATTGCAAAATCTATGAATGTTAAAAGGATGTTGGACATAAAAATAATATGGCACTAGTGACGAAGTTAGAAAGAGTATGCAAAAATGAATTTTTTAAAAAAAGGGTGACTAAGTTATAAGGAGAAAGATCGGAGACATAATAGGTTGAATTATATAATTATCAATGAGATTTGTAAGAGGGTAAGGATTTGCTGAACTTGATTGGATAAAGGGGAACACACAAAAAAGGAGGCATGAGGAAGTCAAGAAAGAGAGTTAAATAAGTATGAAGTTAAAAATTGGATTTTTTCTTTTTTATGTTTCTTTATTATTATTTTTGATGACTTTTTGTGTATTTTCTGTTTTCTGTATTTTCCCTGCATTTTTGGCTATGTTGGTTTTTTCTTTTTTCTATTTGTTGTATGTATGTATTTGTCTTTCTGTAAAACTTTAATAAATATTTTATATATATAAAAAGAAAGAATAGAATTGCAAAGCTGGAAAGGATCGCGAATATCATCTGGTCCAACCCCCTGTGATCTTTTGCTCAAACCCAAAACCCTGAGATTAAGAGTTTCATGCTTTAAAACCGATACACATACAGTAGAGTTTGACTCAGTTCTTAAACCAGTAGCCCACCTGAATGCACACAAAGGCAAGTGTGTTTGACGTATATAGGATTGCAGAGCTATAGGGGCTTTCCATGGGCAAAATGGACAGGGATAGATATTTGCATTGCGGTGACCTGCAATTCTAACTTGAATCTGTATGTTAGTAGCTTTATTTGCTGGTTTTTCCTTTCCTTAATTTGATTATTTTATTTGTTTGTGTGTTTGTTTAAAATGCAAACTGTATATAGTATTAGACTGAATTGATTGACGGCGTTTTGCTCTGATTTGAAGCGTTTCGCATTTTGAACGAAATCTGAAGAAAGAAAAATATGTTTTAAAAAACCAAAATACATGAAAAGTAATCAAACGGATTCTCTGTCTCCCCTCTCTTTCCCCGCCCAGCTGTCTATCCAGCCACCACCATCACCCCGGTAGCTCAGCACATCCCTCAGCCCCTTCCAATAATCCAGCAGCAGCAACGGGAAGGTAAGTCGTCTTCTACTGGTGGGAGGGCGTAGTTTTGTAGCCTTATTAGACTTTACCGATTGGTAGGGTGAGCGTGTGGCGCTGTGGGTAAAAGCCTCAGCTCCTAGGGCTTGCCGATCGAAAGGTCGGCGGTTCGAATCCCCGCGGCGGGGTGCTCTCCCGTTGCTCGGTCCCAGCGCCTGCCAACCTAGCAGTTCGAAAGCACTCCCAGGTGCAAGTAGATAAATAGGGACCGCTTTCTAGCGGGAAGGTAAACGGCGTTTCCGTGTGCGGCTCTGGCTCGCCAGAGCAGCGATGTCACGCTGGCCACGTGACCCGGAAGTGTCTCCAGACAGCGCTGGCCCCTGGCCTCTTGAGTGAGATGGGCGCACCAACCCTAGAGTCTGTCAAGACTGGCCCGTATGGGCAGGGGTACCTTTACCTTTACCTTAGGGTGAGCGTTGCTCCCAGAACAGGGAGGAAGGAGTCAAATGACACCGAGGTTTGGTTCAGAGAAAGAGTTTATTCTGCTCTCCGGATAGCAGAATGCACTGCGTGAATCGGTTCACAGCAAGCACAAAAGCAAGAGAAATTGCATACAGTATATATATCCTCCAGGCACCCTCTCGCCCCCCCCCCCAGGAATCCAGACACGTCAGCTTGTACACGTAAGTTGACATCACAGATGTTCCTGTTCCTGTACTCTTAACCATATAAGGGTGTTCCTGTTCCTGTATTCCTTATCTTGGGGTAAGAAGGTCACCAACTCTAAGAGCACTCCTGGCGCCGTTCCCGGGGGGGCTGACAAGGTCTGTGCGTCATTGTGGTCAGGATGTAAGATAAGGCCCAGATGTGTCATCCCTGCTCCACTTTGGAACTGGCAAGGCCATTCATTAGGCGTCACGGACTGATAAAGGAAAGAGCTTTGTTTATACAGCTGTGTTCCTGTTATACATTTGCTCAAGAGCTCAAGTTAAGGGTTTTTAGCTAATGCACCCTTGAAAAATGGGATTTTGGGGCCCGTTTCAGATTGACTGCACAGTCAGGTTTTTAGATTTGGGAAACCCATTCCTTCAGTTTGGCGGAAATTGCTTGCAGGAGGAACACTTGGATTCCTTCATGGTGGCCAGAGGTTTCCCCACCCCCCACTTAGTGGGATACAAGCCAAATAATGCAACAGGCTTGTGGTCACTCAAGGGTGTTTCATTGCTGAATGGGGGGGATTTGAACCCAAGGCCTCCCTGCTCCTAGTCTGATGCTCTAACCAGTATGCCATGCTGCCTCTTTAACCGCAGGCCCCGAAGGATGCAACCTTTTCATCTACCACCTCCCTCAGGAGTTTGGCGACAACGAACTCATGCAGATGTTCCTTCCCTTTGGGAACATCATCTCCTCCAAAGTTTTCATGGACCGCGCAACAAACCAGAGCAAATGTTTCGGTGAGTGATCGAGGGAGGGAGGGAGGGAAGAGGGAGGGACAGGTACAGGACAGGCAATTTGAAGCCCTCGGTTTGGAGAGGTCCTTTGCAATCTCCTTCTGTTTTAACAACCCTGCGTGTTTTAGTCTCATCAGCAAACCTGACCCTCTCTCTGCTCATATGCCTGACTTGAGGCCATTTATGAACGATGGCTTGAAAAGAGAATTGGGCAAATCCATGGAGGATAAGGTGACTAGCTGTGATGTTTCTGAATATGTTGTTGTTGTTTAGTCATTCAGTCATGTCCGACTCTTCATGACCCCCTGGACCAGAGCACGCCAGGCACTCCTGTCTTTTACTGCCTCCCGCAGTTTGGTCAAACTCATGCTGGTAGCTTCGAGAACACTGTCCCATCATCTCGTCCTCTGTCGTCCCCTTCTCCTTGTGCCCTCCATCTTTCCCAACATCAGGGTCTTTTCCAGGGAGTCTTCTCTTCTCATGAGATGGCCAAAGTATCGGAGCCTTAGCTTCAGGATCTGTCCTTCCAGTGAGCACTCAGGGCTGATTTCCTTCAGAATGGATAGGTTTGATCTTCTTGCAGTCCATGGGACTCTCAAGAGTCTCCTCCAGCACCAGAATTCAAAAGCATCAATTCTTCGGCGATCAGCCTTCTTTATGGTCCAGCTCTCACTTCCATACATCACTACTGGGGAAACCACAACTTTAACTATATGGACCTTGGTTGGCAAGGTGATGTCTCTGCTTTTTAAGATGCTGTCCAGGTTTGTCATTGCTGTTTCTCAATATGGGATGCTGGAAATCATAGGAGGGAAGAGTTGCTCTTGTGCTCAAATCCTGCCTTTGGGCTTCCCTCTGGGGGCATCTAGTTAGCCACTGTGAGAACAGGACGCTGGACTAAGAGGGGCCATTGGCCTGATCCAGAAGGGAGACGAGGGTCATCTAGTCCAACCCCCTGCCCAACACGGGGCTCGAACCCACGGCCCTGAGATTAAGCTTCTCCTTCTCTGCCGACTGAGCTATTAAGCAGAGCTCAGGGGATTGATGTGCATCAGGAATATGGGAGGCTGTCATCACCATGATTTATTTCATAGTCATGCAATCATAGAATTGCAGAGTTTGAATGGACCCCAAGGGTCATCAATTCCAACCCCCCCTGCAATGCAGGAAGTTTTCCCCCTAACATGGGGCTCAAACCTACAACCCAGAGATCCTAATCTACCGACTGAGCTTTGCTTACATTCTTACGGCAAATTCGCTTGTGTTTTATTTCCTTACTTTCTTCTCTTTCTCAATGGAAGCACTCAAGCACACCAGAGGTTATATTTTCTGAGAATCCGCCGAAAAAACAATCTCTCAAGGGACCTGTTGATGGCATTTTACCATTGTACTGCGGAGAGCGTATTAACTTATGGTCTCTATGTGTGGTTTGGGAGCTGCACGGTCAGGGGAAAAACAGTGCTGTCCAGGGTTGTAAAGGCTGCGGAGAGAATAATTGGGTGCGCTCTTTCCACCTTGGATCACATCTATGCTTCCAGGTGCCATAAGAAAGCTGCAGAGATAGCGCAGGATAGTGCGCACCCCGGAAATGATCTCTTTCAGCTTCTGCCTTCTGAAAGTAGGTACAGGGTTATAAAGACTAGGACTAGCCACCTGAGAAACAGTTTCTATCCAAATGCGATTTTGGTTTTAAACACAGTGCAAGGTAGTCTCTAGGGACGCAGGTGGCACTGTGGGTTAAACCACAGAGCCTAGGGCTTGCCGATCAGAAGGTTGGCTATTCGAATCTCCTCGACGGGGTGAGCTCCCGTTGCTTGGTCCCTGCTCCTGCCAACCTAGCAGTTTGAAAGAACATCAAGGTGCAAGTAGATAAATATGGACCGCTCCAGCGGGAAGGTAAACAGCGTTTTTGTGCGCTGTTCTGGTTCGCCAGAAGCGGCTTAGTCATGCTGGCCACATGACCTGTAAGCTGTACACCAGCTCCCTTGGCCAATAAAGTGAGATGAGCACCGCAACCCCAGAGTCAGCCACGACTGGACCTAATGGTCAGGGGTCCCTTTACCTTTACCTTTAAGGTAGTCTCTGTGGGAGCATATTGTATTTAATTATGGGGTATCAGAGTTTTTAGGGGGTTAACCAGGCTGGGATAGTTGGGATAGCAGGCCTAGGACCCTCGTACCTACAGGACAGCCTCTCCTGGTATGTCCCACAGAGGAACTTACGGTCTTCAAACAAAAACATCTCAGAGGTCCTGGCCACAGAGAGGTTAGGGTGGCCTCAACCAGAGCCAGGGCTTTTTCGGTTGTAGCTCCCATCTGGTGGAATGCTCTGTCACAAGAGACTAGGGCCCTTCGGGACTTGACCTCTTTCCGCAGGGCCTGCAAGACAGAGCTGTTCCACCAGGCCTTTGGCCAGGGCACAGCCTGACTCCCTCCTTTGGCAATCCTCACAGAACGTCTAGCCCAATGGTTGCCATTAATTTGATTGGAATTAATTTTATAATGAAATGATTTTAGAATGTTTTATCATTTTACTGTTGTTAGCTGCTCTGAGCCCGGCTTCGGCTGGGGAGGGCGGGATATAAATAAAGTTTATTATTATTAAATTTATTATTGTTGGTTTTTGAATGTCTGATGTAGATGTTTTCAATTTTTTTGTTCTTGTATGGGACAATGACAATAAAGATTATCGTGGATGTCAGGGGCTCAGGAGCAGAGGCACAGGGAAGAGAGGGAATGGAGAGCGAAGGGGAAGAATCTGAGGGAAGCGTAGGCGAGTATGACAGTGAACTGAGAGATTCCATGAGCTTCTCCAGCGAATCAGAAGATTCCCAGAAGGGGGCGCCTATGGCCAGGGCAAGGGGGGTCCCAGGGGGGACGCACCAGAAACAAGAGGCCAGCGGGGACTCCCAAAGCAGCAGCTGGAGATCAGGGCCAGCTTCCCCACCAGAGCGTAGTGGGGGGGAAGAGTCCCACGCATCGGGGCCAGCGTCTCCTCCAGCAGGGAGCCCAGCTAGCCTCCCCGAAGGGGGAAGCAGTGACAGGAGCAGTGTAACGGTCAGGAGGAAGGTTGCCGGCTGGGTGCGCGCGCCAAGTTCAAATGTACAGGCGCGCGGGACAGCAGGAAACCCGGATGGGGAACCAGGTCCTAAAGCCCACCGGAGGGAGGGGGAAGAATCAGGGGACTCAGCGTCAGAAGAGTCCAGAAAGGGCGAAACCCCAGCGGGCAGGCGGACCCAGAGGAGGAAGGAGCAAAGGAAGAGGTGGAGCAAGGCTAGAGTCTTAAACTGGTGTCTGGGGGGAGGAGAGTCAGACGGAGCTTCAACGGTCTAGAGTTTGAGACGTAGGGCTGCGCGCCGCGGCTTTGAAATGGAAACTGAACTTCAATAAAGACCTTTGTAAATAGCAACGAACTGGCGTTGGTCCTCTGTGAGCTGGGACCTCGGGCAGCTCTGACAGTATCGTATCATGTTGTATCTTTTCCTCCCCCTTTTATTCAGGCTTTGTGAGTTTCGACAACCCATCCAGTGCCCAGACAGCCATCCAGGCTATGAATGGGTTCCAGATCGGGATGAAAAGATTGAAGGTGCAATTGAAGCGGCCTAAGGATGCCAGCCACCCCTACTGAACTGCGCGTCCCTGCGGTGGAAACTGCAGCCCCGCAGTACGTAAATGCAAGGATGTCACAGAGTCCGGAAAGCTACAGCAAAAGGGCAACCACAACCAAAGAACTCCCCTCAGAGGAAAAATTGCAGCATTTGGGCAATGCTTCCTCTGAGAGTAGTGGGGATCCTCTCTCTCTTTCTGACCCGCCAGCCATGGGGCACCTCCAGGGGTTTGGACCCCTTGGATCTGAACCAGGGCTGGATGAACCAGTAAGCAAAATAAATACCGTATTTTTTGCTCACTTTTCCCCTCCTAAAAAGTAAGGGGAAATGTGTGCGCGTCTTATGGAGCGAATGCAGGCTGCACAGCTATCCCAGAAGCCAGAACAGCAAGAGGGATCGCTGCTTTCGCTGCGCAGCGATCCCTCTTGCTGTTCTGGCTTCTGAGATTCAGAATATTTTTTTTCTTGTTTTCCTCCTCCAAAAACTAGGTGCGTCTTGTGGTCTGGTGTGTCTTATAGAGCAAAAAATACGGTACATGCTTAGGGCATCAAGGGAAGTACCTCAAAAAATATTCCTTTTCCGGATTTTTACCATTAATGCTCACCAGTTGCTCGGCTGAGCGTTCATTTTCTCTGTTGGAATCTATTAAAAACACCAATACGACAACTATGTTACAAGAGTTGTTCCGCCTGGCTTGGAATCAACTTGATCCCCTCCCCGTCTTTCCTTTTTCCTTTTTCATTCTGTGATGGAACTCCTGTTTGGGGACTTCCCTGGCTTTTTTCTGGCCCACGTAGGACCAGTCTGAATAGTTGGCCTTGGTGAAGATTTGACGTTTCCATCCCCAAAAAGTTTTTTATTTTAGTTTCTACTGAAATGAGGCTGCATTTTAATGTTGTACTTAATCTTGTTTTTAAGTTGTATTTTAATCAATTGTTTTTACCTGGTGTTAGCTGCCCTGAGCCCTGTCTTGGCTGGGGAGGGCAGGGTATAAATAAAATTTATTATTATTATTAAGGCAGGCTGGGGGCCTGATCTCCACTAGGTATAGACGCCAGATTAGTTTTGAGGATCTGATCAAAGGCTTATAGAAGAAGGAGGAGGGGGAAGAAAAATTCGAATAAAGTGGAAGTATACAAAAATAAGCATTACCTTCCATCTTACCGTAGGCTTTGTTTCATTTTGAAAAAATAAAATTTCAGTTCACCGTTTATTATTGTTTTATATTTTGAATTAGATATGCATGGGGCACCAAAATATTTTAAGTGCTTGCAGCCTCTAATGGTTTCAATCCCTGATCTAATAATAATAATAATAATAATAATAATAATAATAATAATTTATTATTTGTACCCCGCCCATCTGGCTGGGTTTCCCCAGCCACGCTGAGCAGCTTCCACAAAGACCAAAAACACACTAAAATGTCACAGATTACAAACTTCCCTGAACAGGGCTGCCTTAAGATGTCTTCTGAATGTCAGGTAGTTGTTTATCTCTTTGACATCTGATGGGAGGGCGTTCCACAGGGCGGGCGCCACTACCGAGAAGGCCCTCTGCCTGGTTCCCTGTAGCTTTGCTTCTCGCAATGAGGGAACCGCCAGAAGGCCCTCGGCGCTGGATCTCAGTGTCCGGGCAGAACGATGGGGGAGGACACGCTCCTTCAGGTATACTGGGCCGAGGCCGTTAAGGGCTTTAAAGGTCAACACCAACACTTTGAATTGTGCTCGGAAACGTACTGGCAGCCAATGTAGATCTGAACGTGCATGCCCCCCCCCCATGCACAATGTGAGCATGCTGTATTTTATCATATGGGGGGACGACGACGACAGGTGTGTGACTTCGGCAACCTTGCATTCCAACCTCTCTCTCTCTCTTCTTCTCCTTTAGGTGAAGTTAAGCATCCCCTCTTCCAGTTGATTTCATTCTTTCGTTTTAAAGAAGGGATCCCCCGCCCCTGAACAATTCCCCACCTTCCCTAGGTGGTGGGGGGGCGGGGGGAAGCCAACGACAACAAACAAACCCAGCCAACATCCAGCAACAAGGACAACACCTTTCACAACGTCCTCCTGAAAGGATTCACAGGGTGTTCATATGAGGGGGATTTCAGCACCACGGACAGCTGCCCCCGTTAGCCAATGGACCAACCTGAAGACTTGGTTGCATCGTTTAACAGCTGGCTTTCTAATTTAAACCGTGTTGTGTATATAAATAGAAGAGAGAGAAAGAGAAAGATATATATATATATAAGGATATATAAATATATATTACAGCAACTCTATTTTTTTTAAAACGTTCGGAAGAAGAAGAGAAAAAGAAAAACCACAGGACCAAATTTTTCTTCCTTTCTACGGCGGGTGAGTCGATGCGAGACGACAGATAGTGCCTGATCCTCGAATGGCGTCGGAAAGGGCCTGGGTCTTCCCCCCCCCCCCAAGAGCACTGCTGGGTGCAAAAGGAGAAGCTTTTTCTGCCTTGGCGTCCAGGATGGAGTGCGGACGAAGGGCCAGGGGAAGGGATGCTGGGGCGCGTCTCTGAAGAAGGCTCCGCAAATGAGGGCAGGTACAAGAAGTGCCTTCGCGGCGGCATTTTCGTGGCTGCGCCGGAACGGAAAGACGAAAGAGCGCAGCGGGGCGGGGGGGGAGGCTCCCCTCCTCGCCCCCTTCCTCAACAGCCAAATATTCCTGATCAAATGGAGGGCTAACTGTTTTAAAAAAAGAAGAAGCAAGGAAAAGGAAAGGAACCTATTGATAAGGGTTACAACACTGCCTCCAGCAACAGACTTGAATTTTATTTTATTTTTTACTGTTCTGCAGATAGCCGATGTTTCCAGCGTGTATGAGTGTGTGTGTGTGTGTGTGTGTGTGTGTGTGAACTTGCTAACCCAAGAAGATGCAAGCAAAATATTATTGCAGAAGAGTTCTCTCTTCAGGGGAACAAATCAAACAGTATGCAACTGATACACGTGTCTATGTGTGTGTGTGTGTGTGTGTGTGTGTAGATATACATATATATATATGCATTGCGGAGGGTTATTCCTACATTGGACTATTCAGCTCTATGACTCTGTATACACAACGCAGCTAAGAGACTTTGCACAGCCCAAAGGCATGGCTGATTCTTGGAAACAGAGATCTGGAACGCCAGGACCCCCCCCACCACCAACCCACCAAATAGCACACTGCCTTTCCAACCCCTCTTCCCACTTTCCATTCTATCTGCACCCAACCATTCCACCGGGCACCCCCAAGCCCAAGCCCCCCCCCCAAAATCTGTTGTGCATTGATTGATCAGACCAAAACCTCATCTGCCCAGTGGACTGTTCCTGACAGTGTCCAGCCTAAGAGCACTCACAAGCAGCAGGGCATGAAAAGACTTGCTTACACACACACACACACACAACTCCCTTTGGCTGCTGAGAGGTAGACTGCCCCTGTCTTTGGAGGTTCTTTTTTCCATTTTTTTTATTGATTTTCCAAAAAAAAATTTAAACAAATAGACAAACAAATATAAATCTCAACCTTATTGAAACCAAACTTAGAATCATTGTTAAGTGACTTCCTCTTATCCCCCTGGTTGAATTTCAGTGTACAGGAGAAACTCGAAAAATTAGAGTATCGTGGAAAAGTTCCTTTCTTTCACTAATTCAACTTCAAAGGTGAAACTAATATATGAGATCGACTCGTGACATGCAAAGCGAGATATGTCAAGCCTTGATTTGTTATCATTGCGATGATCATGGCGTACAGCTGATGAAAACCCCAAATTAACATTCTCAGAAAATTAGAATATTCAAGGAAATCAGCAAAACAAGGATTGCAAACAGAGCAAGACTGGACCTCTGAGAAGTAGAAGCACATCTCGCTTTGCATGTCCTGAGTCGATCTCATATATTAGTTTCACCTTTTACGTTGAATTACTGAAATCAAGGAACTTTCCCACGATATTCTAATTTTTCGAGTTTCACCTGTATATCATTTTAACGGTTTTCAAAACCGTTATACTTACAAAATTAACTTAATCGCTTAACATCTTTTTTTCCCCTTTCCAGTTCAGCATTAAACATATTAATTCATCACATTACATATTTAAACCCTAAGCCTATCTGGTGTTTGCAAGCTTCTCCAATTAATTTTGTCCTTGGAGGTTCTGTTTGGCTGCCATGTCCATAAAAGCTGCTTATTGAACCTTCCGCGAATTTGCTTCATTCTTAGAGGGGACGGTGGCACGACAAACTGCCCCTTCCCCGTGTTTATTTTATTTTTATTTTTTAAAAGTCATCTGATCTAGGAGTCTTATCCGCCCTTCAGATTGTCTTAATTGCAGGGGGGGCATTCAGAAATGGTTTTCTTGCATCAGACTGAAAGTCCTGTCGGCTGGTGTATTCTTAGTTGCCGACCGGCTGCATCTAAGTGCATCTCTGTTGCAGGGGGCACTGGAGGGCCTGGCAGGGCCTTGTTGCCATCAGCCCCCTCCCCAGTTGGAGGTATAAATGCTTCTGAAAACCGGTTGCTGGAAACCACAGGAGGGGAGAGTTGCTCTTGTGCTCGAATCCCACTTGTAGGCTTCCCACAAGCATCTGTGAGAACAGGATGCTGAAATTATTATTATTATTATTATTATTATTATTATTATTATTATTATTATTATTATTACCCGCATTGCAGGGGGTTGGTCTAGATGACCCATGAGACCCCTTCCATCTCTACAATTCTCTATATTTGTATCCCCCCCCAAAAAAATTGGGATTTCAGGGCAGCTTGCAACATGTTAATAACATCATTATAGCATACAATTGAATTAAAAGCAAAGCTGGTTTAAAGAGAACGGAATGTGTGCCAAACCAGCATTGAAATTCAGGTTGCCTTGAGAGCAGCCTGCTGTTCTGCATTGACTAGATGGGCCACTGGCCTGATAATAATAAATATTATTATTATTATTTATTTATTTATACCCCGCCCACCTGGCTGGGTTTCCCCAGCCACTCTGGGCGGCTTCCAACCGAATATTAAAAACAATACAGCGTCAGACATTAAAAACTTCCCTGAACAGTTGTCTTTTAAAAGTAAAATAGTTGTTTATTGCCTTGACATCTGGTGGGAGGGCGTTCCACAGGGCGGGCGCCACCACCGAGAAGGCCCTCTGTCTGGTTCCCTGTAACCTCACTTCTCGCAGGGAGGGAACCGCCAGAAGGCCCTCGGCGCTGGACCTCAGTGTCCGGGCAGAACGATGGAGGTGGAGACGCTCCTTCAGGTATACAGGACTCAGGCTGTTTAGGGCTTTAAAGGTCAGCACCAACACTTTGAATTGTGCTCGGAAATGTACTGGGAGCCAATGCAGGTCTTTCAAGACTGGTGTTATGTGGTCTCGGCGGCCGCTTCCAGTCACCAGTCTGGCTGCCACATTCTGGATTCATTGCAGTTTCCAAGTCACCTGCAAAGGTAGCCCCACGTAGAGCGCACTGTCTGTCCCAGGCGTTTCTCTCAACCACCCCTTCCCCCAGCCTCTGGAGGAGTCCTTTAACCATGCCCCGCCCCACCCCTGTTTCCACCCCCCATTACCCCATTGCTGTGGGGACAGACGGATGTCTGGGGCCCTTCAGATACGGCTGAACCCCCAACTCCCATCAGCCCCAGCCTCCTTTGTGGAGTTTGTCAATCAGAAACATCTGTATCTCCCCAGGCTGCTACCCCTTCCTTACCCAGAAGCCCAAGCTTTGTTTCCCTGGCTCTTATTTATTATTGTTGATTAATCATTTCATTAATATGCCACCTTTATCTTCCAAGGATCTCTAGGTGTGGCAAAAGGTCTGTCCCCCCCTCCCCCCGTTTCATCCTCCAAGATCACCCGGTGAACTTCATGACTGAGTGGGGGATTCGAACTCTGCTCTTCCAGGTCCAACGCTCTAACCATTACGCCGCACTTCCTCCCTACATTCATCCCACCCATTACCTCTGCTCGAAGCCACCCTTCCAACCCCCCACCCTTGATCCTGGGCGTATATCAGATTTAAAAGCACATTTTAAAACCCTCACACCCCACAGCTTCGCTTCGGTGGCAGGAGAGCCAAACATGCCAAGGGTAGCGATTTGACCAAAAAATGTATCTTTTTAAACATAGAGATATATCTATATATATGTATATGTATTGCTACACAAGATCTCCTGCGGCAGGCTAGTCTGAAATATGCCAGAATTTTACTATATACTTAAACATTCCTGTTGTGTGTGTGCGTGTGAAAGAGAGAGAGAGATGAATCTATGGGTCTCCAAAAGCTGCTGAACTACAATTCCCATCATCCTTGACTACTGCCCCTGCTGGCTCCTGGGAGTTGGAGTCCAGGGCCATCTGGAAGGGCACAGACGGTCCCCACCCCGGCCTAAAGCAGCATTGCAAGTGGGGGCAACCTGGTGTCAGAAGTGGGCATGTTCCTGCAGCGGTGACTTTGGCAATATCCCAAGGCAAGCCAGCCTGTCCTGAGCAGCTGGCTATCTAACAAGCAATTCAGAGCTTCTTCTGTCGATGTAGAGGTTTTCTTTTTAAAAAAGCGATCCCAGCCACATATTTTCCATCCAAGTATTATTAATTATTATCAGTCTCTTTACTTGCAAAGGGACGCAAGGGTTAAACCACAGAGCCTAGGACTTGCCGATCAGAAGGTCAGCGGTTCGAATCCCCGCAACGGGGTGAGCTCCCATTGCTCAGTCCTGCTCCTACCAACCTAGCAGTTTGAAAGCACGTCAAAGTGCAAGTAGATAAATAGGTACCACTCCGGCGGGAAGGTAAACGGCGTTTCCGTGCGCTGCTCTGGTTCGCCAGAAGCGGCTTAGTCCTGCTGGCCACATGACCCGGAAGCTGTACGCCAGCTCCCTCGGCCAGTAAAGCGAGATGAGCACTGCAACCCCAGAGTCGGTCATGACTGGAACTAATGGTCAGGGGTCCCTTTACCTTTACCTTACTTGCAAAGCGGACTTGCAATGCAGTACATGAATGTTAAATTCCAATCCACGAAACCTAAAAAGGAGCGCATCTCTTCCACTCAAAGGCAGAACCAGCCCCATGAAAAGAGGCCACAAATACTTGAAAACCTTCCGTTTCAGGAAAAAGGTGAAAAAGGAAAGCTAACAGAGGGAAATGGTGCCAGCTGAGCAAGCAGGGAGCCACTGTTGAATTGGAGTCAGGTTCTTGCCAGCCTTGCAAAGGGCAAAGGATGATGGGAGGTGTAGTCCCAAAAGATATCTCGAGGGCTCCCTGTTGCCAAGCCCAGGGGTTTAACGGAGGCACCCTGGCTTGCGGCTGGGGCCTTCGGCATCTAATATGAGCCAAACAGAACATAATAATGATGATGATTTTATTATTTCAATGCTGCCCACCTGACTGGGATGCCCCAGCCACTCTGAACTGTGGGAAGGAACCCACTGGATAAAAACCCACCAGCAATGGTCCGCCCCACAACAAGCAGTCACCATTTAAACGCCCCCTCCACCTCAACACGGGGCGCAGGTGGCGCTGTGGTCTAAACCACAGAGCCTAGGGCTTGCCGATCAGAAGGTCGGCGGTTCGAATCCCCGCAACGGGGTGAGCTCCCATTGCTCGGTCCCTGCTCCTGCCAACCTAGCAGTTTGAAAGCATGTCAAAGTGCAAGTAGATAAATAGGTACCGCTGTGGCAGGAAGGTAAACGGCGTTTCTGTGCGCTGCTCTGGTTCGCCAGAAGCGGCTTAGTCCTGCTGGCCACATGACCCGGAAGCTGTACGCCGGCTCCCTCGGCCAGTAAAGCGAGATGAGCACTGCAACCCCAGAGTCAGTCACAACTGGACCTAATGGTCAGGGGTCCCTTTACCTTTATCTTTACATACAGTCATACCTTGGATCCCAAACACCTTGGTACTCGGACGTTTTGGCTCCGGAACGCTGCAAACCCGGAAGTGAGTATTCCGTTTTGCGAACATTATTTGGAACCCAAACGTCCGACGGGGCTTCCGATTGGCTGCAGGAGCTTCCTACAGCCAATCGGAAGCTGTGCTCTGGTTTCTGAACGTTTTGGAAGTCGAACGGACTTCTGGAACAGATTCTGTTCAACTTCCAAGTTATGACTGTCAAAGTGTCATTCCCTCCACCTTCCCACAACTGATTGGCATGACTTAAGCTTCCCGAAAATGCCTCGAGGTCTGTTCAGTTTTGGGTTGTTGTTGTTTTTCCCCAATCAAGCAGGAGGTATACATTTTATTTATTTATTTAAAAAATCAATTAAATAAATAACATGCGCTGGATGAGGAAATGAAAAGGGCAACAGCTCCTAGAACTGTGCAAAAGGGAAACTGAAATTGAATTGAAATACTTTATTGTCACTTGTACAACTTGTATAGAAAGTGCCGGCCAGGGTGTGAATCATCCCTGAGAATTTCCCTCACTCTCCTGAGGCAACGTTCTTCCTCAGTGTCATCCAGCGGGTTCACGGGACAGCCCATAATATCTTGTGCTGTATTCACCACCCTTTGTAGGCACTTCCTATCGGTTGATGTCGAACCAGCGTCCCACACCGTGATGCAGTAGGAAAGGACACTTTCTGTTGCGGACTGGTAGAAGGAGGTCATCAAATGTTGATTGACATTGTTCTTCCGCAATACTCTGAGGAGATGGAGTCTCTGTTGGGCTTTCTTAACCACCTGGGTTGTGCTGATTTTCCAAGTAAGGTCTTCATTGAGATAAACTCCTAGGAATTTAAAGGATTTAAATTTAAAGGATTGTGTAAAAAAAAAGAAGGCGAGCATTCCAGAGAGAGCGTCCGGGCCCCATGTTCGAAACACACGCTCTCCTTGTTAACAACAGCCTTCTCCCCACTTTCAGATGCATTTGAACTAGATAAGAGAGCCCTCATCTGAAAGCACAATGTTCATTGAAGAGGCGTAGCTGCGCTGTTAGACTCAGAGCAAGGCAACTCTTTATCCCTGGCACACACACCCCACACCCCCGCTTGCCATGCCGCAATTCAGGGCACCTCCCCAGGAGCGCATGCCATTGAATTGGACAATAAGTGGGAGTGTGTAGGATTGCAGCCCAGGTGTGGCTCTTGCGGCGTAACAGAGGGATGGAGAAACTTTGGCTCACCAGATGTTGCCGCCCTTCGCCCCGGCCATTGGGCATGCTGGCTTAAACGGGTGGCAGCTGGAACTCAACCTCTGGAGGGTCACAGTCTATCCCCTCCCCCCTGTGTATTTATAAAGTCTGAGCACGAGTAATTTGGTCCACACACCTTGCCAGCCTCCCCTGTAATTCCAGCAAATTCGTTTTTTAAAAAATCACCCCCACCCAAAAAAAAGGGTAAAAAAAAAAAAGGATTTTAAACACACATGCTTTCCAATGAACAGATGGTTCGTGGGAGAGTTGTGTATAACTTGGAAGATTCCCTTCTTTTCTACCGTCAGAGCCTTATTAAAAAATTGCAGCTGCAATTAACAGCTTTTTTAATTTTAATTTTTTTAAAAAAGTTGGCTTTTTCAAATAGAAGGCCTCAGGCTAGTACGCGATTCTTTGGTGGCTGCAGAGGGCAGGCTGAGCCTCAGGGGTAGGCTTCTTGAGAATCTTAATTTCTTTTTTTTAAAAAAAGCAAACAAACAGAGCAAGTTTCTAGCCCCTATTGTTTCCAAGGTGTTCTTGGGATCACATGGGCAAGGCCTGGCAAAGTCTCGGGAGCCAGTTCCAGCGTAGTTTGGTGGTGTAGGAGAGACAGCACTTTGCAGAGTGATCCTAGGTGTGTGCATTTACTCAGAAGTAAACACACACACCCGCTTTGGCTGGAGTTTCCTTCTAGGAAAAGTGCCCCTTCAGGATTTCCGCTTTGCCTCCTCGCCCCTCAGAGCAAAATATGCAAACCAGCTTTAAACATTGCAAAAATTACCTATGCAAACAGGAACAACTAAGGGAGGGGCGGGGCAAAGCCTCAGGCAGCTTGCAAAGTCTCTGCACACACCCCAACAGAACCCAGCTTCTCATGGGGTCAAAATTGCAAAAGCAGTTTAGGGCACCTTAACCCCCAGCCTCGATTTTTTCAGGGCTGGCGTAGCACAGCAGTCAGGAGCCTGAAGAACTGTGAAGTCCCCTTGGCTCAGTGGATGAGACATCTGCTCTCCCAGCCTCAGTTTTTCCATCTGCAAAATTGGGATAATATACTCCTGGGGCAAGAGGCTTTGCCATTGGAATTGCCTCTCTCTGCCAAGGAACCAAACTGCCCTCTTTTGCTTTTCAGGACATGCCCATTCCAAAGGAACTGGTCTCTGCCCCCTTTTTGGGCGGAGGAGAACAGGGAGCAGCCTTGCACCCAATCAGATCTCTGTTCCGTCCAGTGGATCCCCAGGGTTTCACTTACCTGGAGAACAGCTACTACCCACCTTCCCATAGAAATAAAAGTACGACTCTCGTCCTCATCGCTCTGAGGCCAATTTAAATAGGACACTGCCTTAAACTGAGTCAGGACATCGGTATTGTTTACACTGGCCTGCAGACCCCTCTAGGGTTTCAGGAAGGGGTCTCTCCCGGTGGAGATGTCAGGACTTGAACTCGGAACCTCCTGCATGCAAAGCAGGTGTTCAGCCACTAAATTCAGCCACTCTCCCGGGGCGGGAGAGTGCTAGAGTTCTGTCTAGTCAAGTTGAGTGGGATCAATTCCAATCTGTTACCTCCGAGGATGTGGACAGGCTGCTTGGACGAGTGAAACCAACCACCTGTCTCCTGGATCCTTGCCCATCCTGGCTTATAAAAGCTAGCCGGGAAGGACTGGGCAATGGGCTTCGTGGGGTGGTGAATGCTTCCCTCCGTGAGGGAGCCTTCCCAGACCCGCTGAAAGAGGCGGTTATTAAACCGCTTCTTAAAAAACCATCTTTAGATGCGGCCACGATGGCCAACTATCGCCCAGTCTCAAATCTTCCATTCCTGGGCAAGGTGATTGAGCGAGCGGTTGCCGAACAACTCCAGGCACGCCTGGAAGAAGCGGACCATTTGGATCCCTTCCAGTCGGGATTCAGGCCTCATCATGGGACTGAAACTGCCTTGGTCGCACTGGTTGATGATCTCCGGCGGGCTAGGGACAAAGGTGAGAGCTGTTTCCTAGTTCTGCTGGATCTCTCAGCGGCGTTTGATACCATCGACCATAGCATCCTTCTGGACCGTCTTGAGGGGCTGGGAGCTGGGGGCACTGTTATACAGTGGTTCCGCTCCTTCCTCCTGGGCCGTGTTCAGAAAGTGGTGGTGGGGGATGAGTGTTCAGACCCCTGGGCTCTCACTTGTGGGGTGCCTCAGGGTTCTGTCCTCTCCCCCATGCTTTTCAACATTTACATGCAGCCGCTGGGAGAGATCATCAGGAGGTTTGGGCTGGGTGTTCATCAGTATGCGGATGATACCCAGCTCTACCTCTCTTTTAAATCAGAACCAGTGAAGGCGGTGAAGGTCCTGTGTGAGTGTCTGGAGGCGGTTGGAGGATGGATGGCGGCTAACAGATTGAGGTTGAATCCTGACAAGACAGAAGTACTGTTTTTGGGGGACAGGAGGCGGGCAGGTGTGGAGGATTCCCTGGTCCTGAATGGGGTAACTGTTCCCCTGAAGGACCAGGTGCGCAGCCTGGGAGTCATTTTGGACTCACAGCTGTCCATGGAGGCACAGGTCAAATCCGTGTCCAGGGCAGCTGTTTACCAGCTCCATCTGGTACGTAGGCTGAGACCCTATCTGCCTGCGGACTGTCTCGCCAGAGTGGTGCATGCTCTGGTTATCTCCCGCTTGGACTACTGCAATGCACTCTACGTGGGGCTACCTTTGAAGGTGACTCGGAAACTACAACTAATCCAGAATGCGGCAGCTAGACTGGTGACTGGGAGCGGCCGCCGAGACCATATAACACCGGTCTTGAAAGACTTGCATTGGCTCCCAGTACGTTTCCGAGCACAATTCAAAGTGTTGGTGCTGACCTTTAAAGCCCTAAACGGCCTCGGTCCAATATACCTGAAGGAGCGTCTCCACCCCCATCATTCTGCCCGGACGCTGAGATCCAGCGCCGAGGGCCTTCTGGCGGTTCCCTCATTGCGAGAAGCAAAGCTACAGGGAACCAGGCAGAGGGCCTTCTCGGTAGTGGCGCCCACCCTGTGGAACGCCCTTCCAGCAGATGTCAAAGTGATAAATAACTACCTGACATTCAAGAGACATCTTAAGGCAGCCCTGTTCAGGGAAGTTTTTAACATGTGATATTTTATTGTATTTTTGGTTTCTTTGGAAGCCGCCCAGAGTGGCTGGGGAGGCCCAGCCAGATGGGCGGGGTATAAATAATAAATTATTATTATTATTATTATTATTATTATTAAATTACAGGGTCCTGTCAGGCATGCACCCAAAAGCTAGTCGCCGGTTTAGTATCTGGTTCAGCAGAGCACATGAGGGAGAGAAAACCTGCAATCCTCGCACTTGACTCACTGGATTCAATGGGACTTACTCCTGGGGAGGTCTGCCCTGTTAGGTGTTGCCTAGGATTTTCGCCACTGCCCACAAATTTGCACATATGGCTGGATGCAAATCAAGAAGTAATGGCTCTAGTTCGAACAGCAATGCATCTCATTCCAGGGCTGGATCTACACTGATTTAAAAATAAAAAACCGCTATAGAAAAATAAAAGCCGTAAAAGCTCTCGATGCAAAATCCCATTGGTGACGGATCGCTGCTCTGCAGCGGCATCTAGTGTCACATGTTTACAAAATATACCGTATTTTTTGCTCTATAAGACTCACTTTTCCCTTCCTAAAAAGTAAGGGGAAATGTGTGTGCGTCTTATGGAGCGAATGCAGGCTGCGCAGCTATCCCAGAAGCCAGAACAGCAAGAGGGATTGCTGCTTTCGCTGCGCAGCGATCCCTCTTGCTGTTCTGGCTTCTGAGATTCAGAATATATTTTTTTCTTATTTTCCTCCTCCAAAAACTAGGTGCGTCTTTTGGTCTGGTGCATCTTATAGAGCGGAAAATACGGTAATTGTCGAGTGTAGCGGAGTCCCAGGTGTGTAGCAGCTCCTTCTGCAAACCAGGTGCAGTTGATGGGCCAATTCTCCTTTTGTCCCTTTTTAGGATTCTTCATCTTCAAACTAAACTTTGGCCAGACACAGTCCTCTAACAGAGAACTGTCCTCTCTAAGTACGAAGCCCTGTCTCCTTTGCCCCAGGAACTGGAGGCTTTCGATGCAACCTTTTGCAGGTCTACTCAGAGGTAAGCCCCATGCAACACAGCGGGGTGTTGCTTCTGAGGAGGACAGGCAGAGGGTCAGTCTGAACAGCTGCCACCCTCTGCCTCCACTTCCCTCTTGAGGACTGCGCTGAGCTCAGTGGCACTTACTTCCGAGTAGAGAGGTGCCTAAGGTTGCACCGTCATTTATGGACCTCAGTGTCGCCTTAGCGAACCAGTATTCTCTTCGCCCACCAATATCTGCAATGGGCAACGTGCAGAGAGGGAATTAATACTGGCCCGCTTTAAAGGGTTGTTGCTAAGGGTGAAATAATGCCCGCAAGGCGGCAAAACAACAACACAGAACACCGAAATGAAATTCTCTGCGTTACTGAAAAGCCAACGACCTTTTCCAAGTCAGCCGCCAAAGAGCCCATTTGCAGGACAAACACTGGGTTTGCCCAGGCCCACTTCAACAAAGCCAAGGAAATTCCAGGCAGGGTTGACATCGCAAGTGGCTATATCTCATTGAGGAGGAATTTCCAAGTTCTGCCACGGGCTCCATCAGAATTGCCTACCGCTTTTCCAGAGCTTTGGGAGGTGTGTGTGTGTGTGTGTGATCTCTCTGAACAGAGGGAGCGTACGGAGGGTGCATGGAACAGCGTGAACGATTTGTGAGTTGTTGTTTTTCTAAAGTCCACGTTTACAGCTGTAAATACAGGTTTTTTTAATACTTAAAAACCATCAATTCCGTATGTGATTTGTACAATGTCGTTCTATTTCTGCTATGGAGTGGTTTCATGATGGCTGAACCTTAATTTTGAACTTGAAAAAGAAATATATATATATTTAAATATATATATATATATAAATATAAATATATACCTATAACCCCCACCTGCCAGCCACATTCCTTCTCTCCACCATAAAAGGACATTTTGAAGTACTGTGTGAAAATAAGAGGGGAGGGGGGAGTATCCTAGTCCTTCTCCTCCCCGTTCACCCCCCACCCACCCACCCACTTTTCCATTGACAATTACTGCTGCAAGAATTTCCGATGTTTGCAGGTGAAATCATACCAATAGACTTGAGTGTCCAGCAACTTGCTGTGGTCTTAAGAATCTTATGACTTTTATTGAATAATAAAAAAACAAAAAAAACAAGCAAATGGAATTTATTTGAATAAACAGGGACCAGGCTGGAGTCTCAATTGCTTCAGGTGAAAGACTTTTATTTTTCTCTTGAGAGAGTGTTGCTGTGTTTTGATTTCCCCTTGTTGTTGTTGTTTAGTCGTTTAGTCGTGTCCGCCTCTTCGTGACCCCCTGGACCAGAGCACACCAGGCACTCCTGTCTTCCACTGCCTCCTGCAGTTTGGTCAAACTCATGCTGGTAACCTCGAAAACACTATCCAACCATCTCGTCCTCTGTCGTCCCCTTCTTCTTGTGCCCTCCATCTTTCCCAGCATCAGGGTCTTTTCCAGGGAGTCTTCTCGTCTCACGAGGTGGCCAAAGTATTGGAGCCTCAGCTTCAGGATCTGTCCTTCCAGTGAGCACTCAGGGCTGATTTCCTTCAGAATGGAGAGGTTTGATCTTCTTGATTTCCCCTTAGAAGAGTTCAAAGAAAAGGTGGGGGAGAGGGGGATTAAATTCAGTTTGCAGTTTCGGAAACCCTGCAAGAACCAAATGCAGCCATCCTTTGAAAATCTGCGCGTTATCCGAGTAATTCAATGCTAAATTTTCCAGCCAAGTAATGTGCGCGGAATTGCACAAAGTAGAGGAGAAAGTGTGCGTTAAAATGCATATTTCAGTGAAGACAGCATACAAAAAGGCTGTTATGGAAACTGAGAACCACAATAAATGGATCTGTTCCATTTAAACCAGCACCGCATTTTCAACAGTGACCAGGTACCTCCAGGAAGGCCACAAACAGGGCACGAGAGGCCTCCGTCCTTGCTGCTCCTGGCATCCTATGGTAGAGTGCCTCTGTACCTGGAGGCTCTACATGCCAGGGTTTACAAACTTCAAAGGCTTGCAGGATCCAGTATGTTTTTTTGTGTGTTTACTAGAACCCGAGTCCACTGATCAGAGTTGCCCTGGGGCAGGGAATAACTCAGGGTGGTGGCAGTGGGTGGGGGGTGGGTGGGGGGGTAAATGTAAAATTAAGGACCGCAGCACCTCTGTGTACTTTTTCAGCTCGGGAGAAAGTCGCACCCCGATGGATTTTCGTGAGGATTTGTGGTCTGATGCAGATTTAAATAGGCAAAGCCGACGGAGAATGCACAGAGGCGAAACACAACCATTCACCCACAAGGGATGTTTTGAGCATGTACAATCACCCTACATTGGGTGCCCTACAGAAAATCCATCAGGCACCCATCTGTCTCGAGGGACAATGGAGGGTGCCTTTGGCAGTGAAGCATTACAGTGGTTTGCATCTAGAGGTAAAAGTAACTAGCGATGGTGCGTCTGCGCATGTGCGCGTCACTTCTGCGCATGCGCGTGACATCATTTTGAGCATATGCGCAAGCGGCCAAACCCGGAAGTAACGTGCTCCGTTAATTCCGGGTTGCCGAGGAGCGCAACTCGAACGTGCTCAACTCGAAGCATATTTAACCCGAGGTATCACTCTAGTGAGGGACGCAGGTGGCGCTATGGGTTAAACCACAGAGCCTAGGACTTGCCGATCAGAAGGTCGGCGGTTTGAATCCCCGCAATGACGGGGTGAGCTCCCGTTGCTCGGTCCCAGCTCCTGCCAACCTAGCAGTTCAAAAGCACGTCAAAGTACAAGTAGATAAATAGGTACCACTCCGGCGGGAAGGTAAACGGCGTTTCCGTGCGCTGCTCTGGTTCGCCAGAAGCGGCTTAGTCATGCTGGCCACATGGCCTGGAAGCTGTATGCCGGCTCCCTCGGCCGTAAAGCAAGATGAGCGCCGCAACCCCAGAGTTGGTCATGACTGGACCTAATGGTCAGGGGTCCCTTTACCCTTTACGGCTGTAGTGACCTCCCTGGGGCACAGGCCTTGGCCAGGTGTCTGGAGGTCCTGAGCTGCCCAGACAACAAGACCCCGCTCTCGGCTTTGCTGATGTGGTCCAAAGGAAAACAGAACAAGACGTTGGGCACCAGCTTGGCTGGAAGGAGGAGTGCAAAGCGCCTTAGGGACTCCACTGTAGATCTGTTATGTATTGAAGTTCTCCCCCTGGCCACCAGGAGTATCGTGTGTATAGTTTTCACTCAGGTCCACATCCGTTACTTTAGGCAGGAAACCCTGGGTTGTTGTTGCTACAATGTTGACAGCCGGCTGCCTATAAAAGCAGGCCGGCTGAGCTGTTTGCTGTTCAGTTCTGCTCCAGCTTACAAATAAAGAGCTGCTTTGGAGAAATCGCTTTGTCGTCTGATGGGATCAATGGACACCAGAGCACAGCCAGATGCAGCCACCCTCTGAGATGAACTGAATCGCCGAGCGAAATCGCTGAGCAGAACCAATTCAGAGCTGACTGTTCTCCCACCTCGCTCGGTTCGACTGCTCCCTCCAAGCCAACGAGCTGACAGAAGTATCACAGGAGCATAAGCGGGGCCTATTCCTCAGCCTCTGTGGGCCTGAGGTGTTTGAGACGGCCCAAGCATTGGTTGCACCTGTAGCAGTCGAACCGAGCTACAGGTAGGAGTCCCATGATTCAGAGGCTGGCGCAAACGGCGGTAGAGGCGCAAGGGAAGCCATGATTCCGATGCCGGCGTGAAGGGCGATGGATGGAACACCGTGCTCTAGCCAGAACAGTCAGCTCTGAATTGGTTCTGTTCAGTGATTTCACTCAGTGATTCAGCTCTGCTCAGAGGTGGCTGCATCTGGCTGTGCTCTGATGTCCATCGATCCCATCCTTGTCGCCAGTATTAAGTTGTGGGTGAACATATCAGACAACTTAACGAGATCTGTGTAAGTTTTACTCCTGAGCCTTTTCTTCTCCCAAAGATATGCTGCAAGACAGTGGAGGTTTGGGGTCAGAGTTTTCCTTCTTCTAGCCTCGCTTCCCTCTGCAGCACAGGCAGAAACCGCCTTCTTGACCGTTGGACCCATTCTTGGTCTCGTCCATTCCGTCCGCCAGAGCCTGTCTTCACATGCAGCGGAAGCCCCTAACTCACTGAGGGCTTGAGACCCATCGGCTCCCCTCACCTGGTTTAGCCGGCCAGTCAAAGCCGTTCCCAGGATTGTCCGGCCCCCGACAAGGTCTGAGGGACAGTGGACCGGCTCCCTGCTGGAAAAGTTTGCTGACCCCTGCAAAAGTTTAAGCACTGGTGCCTTGTGTTTGCATTTTCCTCCTCCCTCCTCCTCTCATTTTCCTTGTCTGTTGTGTCTTTAAATAAAGAAAAAAGACCACAAGCCTTTTAGACTGCAGGAGCTGCCTTGCCACTGACCTTTGCAAGCCCCACCCCTTTTGCTAGAAAACCAGGGCAAAATTATTATAAGACAACTAATACACTGTGCCCAATGGGATTGCGCTCTCTGTTGGAATTTGATCCGTGGGTGCCATTGAATCGCAATTTGCATATCCCAACATACCGATTCTTCCCAATATGCCAGGAAACGGCTAAGTTCCCTAATAAAACGAGGGCCGCATCTAAAAATAATCGCAGCCGATCCTATAAAATGGCTGTTTAAGTGCAGAGGAAAGGACCAAGAAGGAACCTGCCTTCCTTTCAAATGTGCTAATTTGAAATAATAATAAACTCGTGGGCTGCAAACCAAGAGTTGAGAATGTGCATGTCAGGTGTGTGAAATGTATTTTTTTTTAAATCCAGTTTTAAAGTTCTAGCTGCTATTCCTGACGGCCACAAGGTGGCGGCAGCTGTGCGCTATCCTGGCCTCCCAGTGGAAACTTCTAGAAGAGCGTTGGAGGAGCTCCTTCCACAGAGATTTTTGTCTCTGCATGTGAATCGGGCCGGATTCTGGCACCATGTGATGGTGGTGGCAGAAGTGATCTCATATGGCTTTTTGGGGGAAAGAGGGGGGACTTGTTAAAATTGTGGGATGGGGGCCTCTCCATCCATCTCTCAGGCTCAGCCTTTGAATCGGCCCCCTGCTCTCCTCTCTGGCCCCCTGGGACCCAACCACCCCAGAGACCCAACACCCGACCATTTGGGGTGCGTTAGACTGATGCAACGTCACCTTGGACCAGGCATCCCCAACCTGCGGCCCTCCAGATGTTTTGGCCTACAACTCCCATGATCCCTAGCTAACAGGACTAGTGGTCAGGGATGATGGGGATTGTAGTCCAAAACATCTGGAGGGCCAAAGGTTGGGGATGCCTGCCTTGGACCTTCCCTGAAACACAGGCCCATTCAGATTATTCTTATTTTGTAAGCGGCTTTTTCTTTTATATACAGTGGTACCTCGAGTTAAGAACTTAATTCATTCCGGAGGTCCGTTCTTAACCTGAAACTGTTCTTAGCCTGAAGCACCACTTTAGCTAATGGGGCCTCCTGCTGCTGCCATGCAGCCACCACGCGATTTCTGTTCTCATCCTGAAGCAAAGTTCTTAACCCGAAGTACTATTTCTGGGTTAGCGGAGTCTGTAAACTGAAGCGTCTGTAATCCGAGGTACCACTGTACATCTTATAACAATCTAATGCAATACAAAATGTGATAATAAAACATAACTTTAAAATAGGCAACCTACATCAAAAAACATTCAACAATCATTAGAATAGTATAAAAATAATAATATCAACATATAAAAGTTAAACAGAAATCCACACAATGGTTACAATAGATAATATCTAAGCTCACCCCGTCGCGGGGATTCAAACTGCCGACCTTCCGATCAGCAAGCCCAAGAGGTTCCGTGGTTTAGACCACAGCACCACCCACATCCCACAAGAAGGAGAAAACATCATGCAGCATAGTAAATGTTGATCGAGAAATTATAGTAAGAGAAGTCCTATACAGTGATACCTTGGGTTAAGAACTTAATTCGTTCCGGAGGTCCGTTCTTAACCTGAAACTGTTCTTAACCTGAAGCACCACTTTAGCTAATGGGGCCTCCCGCTGCCGCCACGCGATTTCTGTTCTCATCCTGAAGCAAAGTTCTTAACCCGAAGTACTATTTCTGGGTTAGCGGAGTCTGTAACCTGAAGCGTCTGTAACCTGAGGTACCACTGTATATAGGTAAAGGTAACGGTACCCCTGACCGTTAGGTCCAGTCGTGGACAACTCTGGGGTTGCGGCGCTCATCTCGCTTTATCGGCCGAGGGAGCCGGCGTACAGCTTCCGGGTCATGTGGCCAGCATGACTAAGCTGCTTCTGGCAAACCAGAGCAGCGCATGGAAACGCTGTCTACCTTCCCGCCGGAGTGGTACCTATTTATCTACTTGCACTTTGAGGTGCTTTCGAACTGCTAGGTTGGCAGGAGCAGGGACCGAGCAGCGGGAGCTCACTCCGTCGCAGGGATTCGAACCGCCGACCTTCTGATCAGCAAGCCCAAGAGGCTCAGTGGTTTAGACCACAGCGCCATCCACATCCCTTATATATAATTTATTTATTTATTTTTTCAAATTAAAATTTTACAGTCGCACATCGAACATACAACAGAAAAACAAGATTCCGAAGAATCTCCTGGACTTCCCTCTTCCCCTTTGTGGGTTTTATCGTTAATCATTTCCTCCTTCATCTTTTATAATGATCCAAAATCTTCTACCTTCTCTGTCGTGTCTTAAAATTCACCATTAAACCACAGTGGTACCTCGGGTTAAGTACTTAATTCGTTCCAGAGGTCCATTCTTAACCTGAAACTGTTCTTAACCTGAAGCACCACTTTAGCTAATGGGGCCTCCCGCTACCGCGGCGGCGCGATTTCTGTTCTTATCCTAAAGCAAAGTTTTTAACCCGAGGTACTATTTCTGGGTTAGCGGAGTCTGTAACCCGAAGCGTCTGTAACCTGAAGCGTCTGTAACCCGAGGTACCACTGGACAAGTGATATTCCAGTCCTGTTAACTGTTTGCAATGTTCTTTAAGATAAGTTATAAATTTCCCCCATTCCTTATTAAAATTTTGGTCTTCTTGATTTCTGATTCTTCCGGTCATTTTGGGCCATTTCGGCATAGTCCATCAAATTGATCTTCCATTCTTCTCTGGTGGGGACTTTTTCCAATGAGCGGGAACTGCAACGAAATGTTGCAGCACGATCTGCAAACACCCCCCCCCAAAAAAACCCCCCACTCAATCTGCAAAATAAAAAAAAACCGGGCAAATGCTTATGTTTGGGACTTACTCCCGAATAAATATTCACAAAAATATAACACAAAACACAGAAGCTGTCAAGCGCCTTTCCCTTTAAGCCAGAAGAAAAACCTTGAGTTGGAGGTGCAACCAACGAGTCGCAAGGCTAGAGCGGACTTTGAGTGGGAGGGCATGTGACTCGCCCGCCTTGGGACTACAATTCCCGAAAAGTCCCGCGAGAGGCGTCGCTGGCTGGCTGGGTTCTCTGGAAACGGCGCGGGCGGGCGCCGAGCTGCCCTTGCGCCGCCTGCGGAGACGTCGCCCCGTCATGGCTCCCCGCATCTTCCCCATTGTCAAGTGAGTCGGGCGGGCGGGCCTCCTTTCATTTCTTTGTGTTTTCATTTCTTTTTCTCCTTACGTTCAATGGGGAGCAAGGATGACCAGGTGGGAAATGCTTCCTGGTTCTTTTGGAGCTTTTTGCAAATCCCAGCAGCAAAAAAAGAGAAAAGGGACAACCCTTCTGTCCCACCCCCATTTTATTTTGGCATGCTCTGAGCTGAAATGTGCATTTTAAAATGAAATAAAAACCTCCTCCCTGTGCATTTCGATATGCTGGTGCCCAGAAATATTAAAACAGCTTTTATTCCTTCTTTGGTTGCTATGGATAGAGGCTGATGCAAATAAAGATTATTCTGATTTTTCTTGGGTTGGCAATGTTGGTGCTGAGCTCACTGTCATAATATTTATTTCATCAAGCAAATCTTGATAACAAAAGGATCACATTTTGCAAAATATGTCTCTCTGAGCTCTTTCCACCGTAATCTGTTGGATCCAAACGGTCCCTCCCATTTCACTGGCAAAAACTAACTGTAACTGGCAAATACTAGCTGGGGTAACTGTGCCCCTGAAGTTACAGAGAACCAGGCAGAGGGTCTTTTTGGTAGTGGCACCCACCCTGGGAATGCCCTCCCGCCAGATGTCAAGGAGATGAGTAACTATATAACCTGAAGACACCTGAAGGCAGCCCTGTATAGAGAAGCCTTTAAATGTTTAATGCATGGGTAGGCAAAATAAGGCTAGGGGGCCGGATCCGGCCCAATCGCCTTCTAAATCCGGCCTGCAGACGGTCCGGGAATCAGCATGTTTTTACATGACTAGAACGTGTGCTTTTATTTAAAATGCATCTCTGGGTTAGTTGTGGGACATAGGAATTCGTTCATTCCCGCCTCCCCCTTCAAAATATAGTCCGGCCCCCCACAAGGTCCAAGGGACAGTGGAGCGGCCCCCTGCTGAAAAAGTTTGCTGACCCCTGGTTTAATGTTTTATTCTGTTTTTGTAAATGTTGGAAGCCACCCAATGTTGGAAGCAACCCTGTCAGATGAATGGGGTACTAATAATATTATTATAAAATTATAATTAAAGAAGAACCCCATGGGTCATATCTGCAGCCCACATTTAAAGCACAGGACCTCTGCCCAAAGAATAATGGGAACCGTAGTTTTCCCTTCGCAGAGCTACAGTTCACAGCATCCTTAACAAACGACAGACCCCAGGAATCTTTGCAGAAAGCTGCCTGTCATTTTGGACTCACAGCTGTCCATGGAGGCGCAGGTCAGTTCTGTGTCCAGGGCGGCTGTCTACCAGCTCCATCTGGTACACAGGATGAGACCCTCCCTGTCCATGGACTGTCTCGCCAGAGTGGTGCATGCTCTGGTTATCTCCTGCCTGGACTACTGCAATGCGCTCTACGTGGGGCTACCTTTGAAGGTGACCCGGAAACTGCCATTAATCCAGAATGCGGCAGCCAGACTGGTGACTGGGAGCGGCCGCCGAGACCACATAACACTGGTCTTGAAAGATCTACATTGGCTCCCAGTACGTTTCCGAGCACAATTCAAAGTGTTGGTGCTGGCCTTGAAAGCCCTAAAAGGTCTCGATCCAGTATCCCTGAAGGAGCATCTCCACCCCCATCGTTCAGCCTGGACACTGAGGTCCAGCGCCAAGGGCCTCCTGGTGGTTCCCTCATTGCAAGAAGCCACCGAACAGGGAACCAGGCAGAGGGCCTTCTCGGTGGTGGCGCCCGCCCTGTGGAACAGGGATACAAATAAAAAATATTATTATTATTATTATTATTATTATTCTTACAGTGGTACCTCGGGTTAAGAACTTAATTCGTTCTGGAGGTCCGTTCTTAACCTGAAACTGTTCTTAACCTGAGGTACCACTTTAGCTAATGGGGCCTCCTGCTGCTGTGTGAATTCTGTTCTCATCCTGAAGCAATGTTCTTAACCTGAGGTGCTATTTCTGGGTTAGCGGAGTCTGTAACCTGAAGCGTCTGTAACCCGAGGTACCACTGTTCTACAATTCTGTGATCCTGTGATTTTTCCGCTCAGGTTCCTGGTCAAAGGCGGACTGGCAGGGGGAGCCATCTACGTGGTTTACAGCCAAGGTTTGCTGAGTGGGGGTGAGGAGGGGGCCCAAGCCCTCCGAAAAGCCCAAGAAGCGCTCCCCCCAGCTGTGGAAGAATGGGCGAAATATTTCGGCTGGAAGGTAAGAGCTCATGGGAGCGTTGGCTTCGCTGTGGTTTCCCAGACCTCTTGAGTATTATTATTATTTATTAAATTTTAGCATCTGCTAGCTCTGCTTTTTTGCCACGGCAACTCAAACCGGCTGACGCATATTTTAAGCAAAAAGCCGACGCATGCACACCTTAGAACCAGCATTTTTAAAAATAAATCCAAAAGGCAGTTCTCTCTTTAAAAAAAAAAAAAAATCTAGATTGAAATAATAATGATAATAATAATAATTTATTATTTGTATCCTGCCCATCTGGCTGGGTTTCCCCAGCCACTCTGGGCGGCTTCCACAGAGACCAAAAATACACTAAAATGTCACACATTAAAAACTTCCCTGCCTTAAGATGTCTTCTGAATGTCAGGTAGTTGTTTATCCCTTTGACATCTGATGGGAGGGTGTTCCACAGGGCAGGTGCCACCACCGAGAAGGCCCTCTGCCTGGTTCCCTGTAACTTTGCTTCTTGCAATGAGGGAACCACCAGAAGGCCCTCGGAGCTGGACCTCAGCGTCCGGGCAGAACGATGGGGGTGGAGACGCTCCTTCAGGTATACAGGACGGAGGCTGTTTAGGGCTTTAAAGGTCAACACCAACATTTTGAATTGTGCTCGGAAACGTACTGGGAGCCAGTGTAGGTCTTTCAAGACTGGTGTTATGTGGTCCCAGCGGCCACTCCCAGTCACCAGTCTAGCTGCCGCATTCTGGATTAGTTGTAGTTTCCGGGTCACCTTCAAAGGTAGCCCCACGTAGAGCACATTGCAGTAGTCCAAGCGGGAGATAACCAGAGCATGCACCACTCTGGCGAGACAGTCCGCGGGCAGGGAGGGTCTCAGCCTGCGTACCAGATGGAGCTGGTAGACAGCTGCCCTGGACACAGAATTGACCTGTGCCTCCATGGACAGCTGTGAGTCCAAAATGACTCCCAGGCTGCGCCCCTGGTCCTTCAGGGGCACAGTTACCCCATTCAGAACCAGGGAGTCCTCCACACCTGCCTGTCCCCCAGTACTTCTGTCTTGTCAGGATTCAACCTCAATCCATTAGCCGCCATCCATCCTCCAACCGCCTCCAGGCACTCACACCCCACCTATGCAATAAGCCCATAGATAATTGAAATCCAAAGGTTTTATGAAAGAAGGAATGTTGTTTCCTGGCACCTAAACCTATGTAATGATGGCGCCAGGTGAGGCATCCTATAAGCTGAGGAGAACATCCCATAAACAGGGAGTCACCACTGAAAAGGCCTGCCTGTTTTTGCAACTGCTGGCTGGTTTTGTTCTGAAAAGCATTTGAGGCAAACTTGTGTGTGTGTGTGTGTGTGTGTGTGTGTGTGTGTGTGTGTTTGTATATATATATATGTGTGTGTGTGTATACACACACACACACACACACCCTGTATATACTCGAGTATAAGCCGACCCGAATATAAGCGGAGGCACCTAATTTTAGCACACAAAAAACTGGAAAACTTATTGACTCGAGTATAAGCTGGTTCACCACACCACAAACCTGGTGGTAGCGGCAGAATGAGCAGCCTGAAAGGTATTCAAAGAAATCGACAGAAAACTAAAATATTCTATAAAGATTTCAAAAGGAAGCATGACAGAGGAGTCTAGCTGCAGAATGTGCATTTAACCCAGCAAAGATAATATATATATTTTTTAAAGATCTTAAAACGTTTCAAAAGAAAACCTTACTGAAGGAAGTCAGTTAATTAATTGATGCATGTTTTGATTGATGCACGTTTAAAACAACATAATCAGCAAACAGCATCACAAGCGTGTTGTATTTATTTTATTCGTATATAAATTGTGTGTGTGTGTGTGTGTGTGTATTATTCAAATCATAAATTACTATTATTGTTTAGGGAAGCTTTTAATATTTAGTAGGTTATTGCATTTTAGTGTTTTGTTGGAAGCTGCCCAGAGTGGCTGGGGAAATCCAGCCAGATGGGTGGGGTATAACTAATAAATTATTATTATTATTCATTAAATTTATACATTGCCCTTCATCTGAAGAGCTCCAGGCAGCCTCCTGCATCCCTGACCATTGCATGAATGTTCTTTGGGGCTGGTGGAATCCAGTGGCATTGATGGCTGACAGGTTCCCCACACCTGCTCTAAACAGAGATTCCTAGGTCTTGAACCCGGAACCTTTGGCAATGCAAGCTGTTTTCCAAGGCGCCACCAGCCTTTTTTTATATGCCTTGCTTGTGTTCTTCATTCCTCCAGCTCCCGGCTGTCCCAAAGACTGAATTCTCTCTCTGCAGCTACTGGAACTCAGGTAAGATTTTTAATTCAACCCCTGTTGTTGTTCTTCTTGTTGTTTAGTTGTTTAGTCGTGTCCACAGCGACCGATGCCAAAAAACATCAGCACACTTAGGGATCTGCAGAGTCTGCACAACTTGCGAGACAGGCCTCAGCAACTCAGCATTTTGGCTAATCTACTTTATTTACATATGAACACACACGGAGCACTGCAACATGGCTCCCTCTCTCTCTAGCATCAGACAGCAAAAGGACAAGAGTCCCACTTCACGGAACACAGTAACACAAACATCCTGTCTCTGTCACTTCCCACTCTGCGGAGTCAAAACATACACCGTCATGTGATAGACGACAATCCCATGACTGCAATCACGGAGCAGGAATTCTAACACATGCCACCTCCAAGCTCCTTGGAGAAAAAAAGCTGGGATAAATGCAATAAACAAACAAATGGAAACATGCCCCCCTGCAAAAAAACAGTGGAAAAGATACACAGACCGTTTGATGGGGACTGAGCATGCCCAGTGGCTGCAGATTGCTAACTTGACTGGCAGTGGGGGAATGGAATTCTGAGCAGGGATATCAGTCCATGCTGCAACTTTCTGTTGCAGTTTCTTGCTTTAATTTTCTTGTTGCTCTTCTTGTTGTTTTTTTCCTGCAGGGGTTCGGACGACAATCGGCGCTCTCTCCGTAGCCCCCACCAGGGCCAGTGAATATACCCAGAATGGATGGAAGTACATGAAGGACCTCATTAAATGAAGCCTCTCTGATAAGGCCCCCTCTTGCCGCCTTTAATGGGGAGGTGTTCAGCACCAGAGTCTGGCCCCTGTTTCTCAAGGGCTGCAATAAAAGACTTTATAATAAGAATAAGAATTATTATTTATACCCTGCCCATCTGGCTGGGTTTCCCCAGTCACTCTGGGCAGCTAACAAAAGAATATGAAAAACACGATAAAACGTCAAACATTTAAAACTTCCCTAAACAGGGCTGCCTTCAGATGTCTTCTAAAAGTCAGATAGTTGTTTGTTTCCTTGACATCTGGTGGGAGGGCGTTCCACAGGGCGGGTGCCACCACCGAGAAGGCCCTCTGCCTGGTTCCCTGTAATCTCACTTCTCGCAGGGAGGGAACCACCAGAAGGCCCTCGGAGCTGGACCTCAGTGTCCGGGTAGAACGATGGGGGTGGAGACGCTCCTTCAGGGTTACTGGGCCGTTTAGGGCTTTAAAGGTCAGCACCAACACTTTGAATTGTGCTCAGAAATGGATACATGAACCCAATTCCTGTTATATTTTGAATATTTTTATTTATGTTAAATATAAAGAGGCAAACATTGACCGTGGATAGAAAAGACTGTCCAGAATATATAATTTTTTACTAATAGCTTAGTCTTGTTTCTATTTAATTTAAATCCTGCCACTTCCCCAAATTCTTGAATCTTTTCTATCACTCTAGGAAGAGAATTTTTTGGATCCTCCACCGTAATTATTGGGCTGAGGCCTTTTAGGGCTTTCAAGGTCAGCAGCAGCACTTTAAATTGTGCTCAGAAACACACTGGGAGCCGATGAAGATCTTTCAGGACTGGTGTTATATGGTCTCGGCAGCCGCTCCCAGTCACCAGTCTGGCTGCCGCATTCTGGATTAGTTGTAGTTTCCAAGTCACCTTCAAAGGTAGCCCCATGTAGAGTGCATTGCAGTAGTCCAAGCACTTTCAGCTGCACCCGGGCGTCGTCGGACCTGCTGTGTGTTCAGCGCCTAGTTAATTAAGCTTTAGTTTCTGTGGGGAAACTAAACTAAACCCCCCAAGAATTTTGGGAATTGTAGTTTGATAAGGGTGCTGAGAGTCGTTAGGAGACACACACACCTCCGTTCCTCACAGAGCTACAATTCCCAGAGTGCTTTTACTCTTTGCAGGGAACTCTGGGAATTGTAGTAGTGTGAGGGCAATGGGACAGCAGTTGGGTGGGTGGTACCCAATGCGCACCACAGCAGGGGAGGATGGAAGTAGTTCTGGGCTGTTGTTTACCTGTGTGGGGAAAAGGGAAAGGGTCTACACCAGGCATGGCCAAAGTCTGTTTCTGGGGCCTAATCTGGCCCGCCGGTGGATTTAATCCAGCCCCTGTGGCAGTATATGTCCTGGGGTAAAATCCTAAGAAAAGTTCAGCAACTTCAATCTTTAAAAAAGTTCAACAACTTTGGGTTAAATCCTAAAGAAAACTCAACAGTTTTGGGGTTAAATTTTTAAAAAAGCTCATCAACTTGGATCCGAAAAAAAGCCCATCAACTTTGGGGGGAAACTGTAAGAAAAAGATCAACTTTGGTTGGCCCTCATGCATGTTCACTTCAACAAATCTAAAGGTACCCCTGCCCGTACGGGCCAGTTGTGTCCGACTCTAGCGTTGTGCGCTCATCTCACTTAAGAGGCCGGGAGCCAGCGCTGTCCGGAGACACTTCCGGGTCACATGGCCAGCGTGACGAAGCTGCTCTGGCGAGCCGGCACCAGCGCAGCACGCGGAAACGCCGTTTACCTTCCCGCTATGAAGCGGTACCTATTTATCTACTTGTACTTAAGGGTGCTTTCGAACTGCTAGGTGGGCAGGAGCTGGGACCGAAAGACGGGCGCTCACCCCGCCGCAGGGATTCGAACCGCCGACCATACGATCGGCAAGTCCTAGGCACTGAGGTTTTACCCATAGCGCCACCCGCGTCCCTCAACAAATCTAGCCCTCTTTGAAAAAAAATTTGGGCACCACCACACAGATTTGGTGGTGACCCCACAAAACCCCCATCCACTAAGCATCAAGGTTGCTGCTCCCCGGGGCATTCTGCCCCTTGATTTGCATAGCCACGCCCCCACAGCCTGTTTTCTTGGTCACACAAGAGTGTGACAGAATGATGAAGTGCTTCCTGGTAGCTGGTAGCATTTCTTTGCAGGAGTCTTATCAACAAGGATGGAGAAGATTGAATCTGGATTCAGTGTGACCTTAACAGATAAGACAACTGGACCCCAATGAACAAAAATAATTTCAGTGGGGATAAATGTAATGTTCTACAGTAAGGAATGTTAGGATCCCCAACTCTCGATTAGGATCCTGGCAGAGACACATGCCCGACTGGTCGATCGGGAGCTTCAAAAGCTTTCTTCTGCCTGAACATCACAGCAACTGATGCCTAAAAACATCACCACACTTACAGATCCGCAGAGTATTACGCAGTTGCGTACCAGAACTCAGTAGCTCAGCATTTTGGCTAATCTACTTTATTTACATATAAACACACCCGGAGCACTGCAACATGGCTCCCTCTCTCTCTAGCATCAGACAGCAAAGAGAAAAAGAACAAAGGACAATAGTCCCACTTCACAGAACACAGTAACACAAACATCCTGTCTCCGTCACTTCCCAATCTGTGGAGTCAAAACATACACCGTCATGTGATAGACAAGAGTCCCATGACTGCAATCACGGAGCAGGAATCTTAACAAGGAAGAACAAATCTAAGCTTGTTGCGCAAATATAAGATGGGGGGACACCTGGCATACTAGCAGTGCATGTGAAAAGGATCGAGGGGTTTTAGTAGATCAGAGACTTAACATGAGCCTACAGGGTGATGCAGCAGCAAAAAAGGCTAACGCTATTCTAGGCTGCATCAACAGAAGTCTAGTGTCCAGATAAGGAAAGTCATAGTCCCACTCTGTTCTTCCTTGGTCAGACCACACCTGGAATCCTGTGTCCAATTCTGGGCACCACAGCTTAAGAAGGATGCTGACAAGCTGGAAGGTGTGCAGAGGAGGGCAACCAAGATGATTAAAGGTTTGGAAACCAAGCCTGATGAGGAACGGTTGAAGGATCTGGGCATGTTTAGCCTGGAGAAGAGGAGACTTTGAGAGGAGATATGAAAGCCATCTTCAAATATCTCAAGGGCCGTCCCATGGAAGATGGAGCAAGCTTGTTTTCTCCTGCTCTGGAGGGCAGGACTTGAACCCATGGCTTCAAGTTGCAAGAAGGGAGATTCAACTAAACATCAGGAAAAAGTGACAGTATGAGCTGTCCCAACAATGGAACAGACCCCCACAAGAGGTGGTGGACTCTCCTTCCTTGGAGGTTTTTAATCAGAGGTTGGAGGGCCATGTGTCATGGATGCTTTAGCTGAGATTTCTGCATTGCAGGCGGGGTTGGACTAGATGACCCTCGGTGTCCCTTCCAACTCTAGGATTCTGTGAGCAGCTGCAGGCTCAGGAGATTCAAACATAGCCCTGTGGACTGCCTTTTGAAGGAGTGGGGGGCTCTATATAATGGTTTCATACTCCTGCCGCAGGGATTCGATATAGATCTCTTCGTGTTCCCAGTAGAAGAAAGCATGCTGGTTCTCTGGGGTCTGGTTGAGGGAAATCTTCTTATCGGAAGCCCTCGTCGCTCTCTCATCTGCAGGGAATGAGGGGGAAAACACTCAGCTTCTCTCTCTTAAGAGGCGGAAGATAGAGGTACACGCTGCCTGGATTTTTTTGAATTCAGAAGTGCTCATCCAAAGCAAGCCATGTTTTGCATGTGCTGTGTAGAGTAAGGTAAAGGGACCCCTGACCATTAGGTCCAGTCGTGGCCGACTCTGGGGTTGCGGCGCTCATCTCACTTTATTGACCGAGGGAGTCAGCGTACAGCTTCCGGGTCATGTGGCCAGCAGGACTAAGCCGCTTCTGGCGAACCAGAGCAGCGCATGGAAATGCTGTTTACCTTCCCGCTGGAGCGGTACCTATTCATCTACTTACACTAGCATGCTTTCGAACTGCTAGGTTGGCAGGAGCAGGGACCGAGCAACGGGAGCTCACCCCGTCGCGGGGATTCGAACGGCCGACCTTCTGATCGGCAAGTCCTAGGCTCTGTGGTTTAACCCACAGAGCCACCCGCGTCCCTCTCGCTATATAGAGTAGCCCCACTGAAATACATGGATATGACTAACTTAGGTCTATTCATTTAAATGGGTTCTACTTTGAGTAGAACTTAGTTGGATGCAGCAGCATGATGATGATGATGAAGATGATGATGAAGATCACCCGCTCTGAGACCCCACAGCTAATTCTCCCCTGGCCTCCTTGCTGGCCCAAGTAGGACCAATTCAGCCAGCTAGCCCTGGGGATTATCTAATGCTTATTAGATGTATTTCCCCCAAACTGATTTCTGAGCTTTGAATTTTATTGTTATTCATGTTTTTATACTGTAGTATATGCTGCTTCTACAATTAAGTGTTTTAAATTTGTTGTTAGCCGCCCTGAGCCTGGTTTCCTGAACCAGGAAGGGCGGGGTATAAATAATTTTTTTATTATTATTAAAGTTATCATTTGAAATAGCCAAACTGAAATACACCCTTTGTTTGAAAAGGTCTCTGAATTTTGCAGCTCACTTTGCCTTACCTTGCCCAGGGTCAGTAAAGATATCGAAAGGGTTCTTACACTGCAAGACAGGCCACGGGGTGGGAATTAAAAAGTGGCTGAAATGCACCTTTCCCCCCCCCCCAAAGTACCTGTTTCGGTGTCAACTGTCCTCCCAAAGAGGAAGATGGTTGCTGCCATCATCGCGGCCAAGGTCAAAACCATCAGAAGGATGGCCCACCAGCGTGTCTGTGGAGAGAGGGGGCACTGATAAGTCAGTAGGTCGTGGTTTCCAAATCCAGACAGTCGTGTTCTCCCAGCCAGGGTCAAAATCTGAAACTGGGTGTCAGAGGCAGGTTCCTCACACCTAACTGGAGATAGATTGAATCCACAGACTAAAGGATGCCCCCCATCACTGAACCACAACCAGGAGAGGCCTCTGATTTTCATAAGCCCTCCTTCTTGCTATGGGTCTGGGCATGGGTCTTTGCCGTCATCTCCCTCCCGTGTTGCAGGCGGGTTGAGCTGGATGACCCTTAGGGGTCCCTTCCAACTCTGTTGTGCTGGTCCCATGGGTTACCCGAGAGGCGAGGTCCAAGTCCGGTCCGTGGTCAAAGGTGCAATGGGGAGCAGTCCGTAGTAGCTGAAGCTGGGTAGTAGCTGAAGTCAGGAACAGGCTTGCAAGCAGGGAGCCAGGGCAGGTCAGGAGCTCAGGCAGGTAAGCAGGACAGGGTTCAGGCAGGAACTAGCAACCAACAATGTTGCTCCCGCAACTTGGGACTGGGGCTGGCCGGCTTTTATCTGCCCCGAGGCATAGGGCGGCCCTGATCCTCTGGTGACTCGCCTCTCCTGGCCTGGAGGCGAGCCCTCCTCCTGCGGGAACTTAGTTCCCTCCGCCTCTCTGCCCTGAGCCTCTGCAGCTCAGGAGAGGCTGGAGGGTTACCGGACCCAGAGGCCACCTCAGCTTCCTCTGACGGGGCTGAGAGTGGAGCACCTGCAGGCAATGGGTCCTCCATCACCTCAGGGGCCAGAGCAGACTCAGCTGATGCCTGCACCTGAGGATCCAGCACAGGTGAGGACCCTTCAGGCTCATGCCCCAGATCAGCTGGTTCTGGAGGCCGGGAATCCTGTGCAGGCTGGGATCCCTCAGGTTCAGCATCTGAGTCCGAATCCCAGGCCATCACATCTATAATTGTATGGAGATAATGGAGACTCTTGAGAGTCCCATGGACTGCAAGAAGATCAAACCTCTCCATTCTGAAGGAAATCAGCCCTGAGTGCTCACTGGAAGGACAGATCCTGAAGCTGAGGCTCCAATATTTTGGCCACCTCATGAGAAGACAAGACACCCTGGAAAAGACCCTGATGTTGGGAAAGATGGAGGGCACAAGAAAAAGGGGACGGCAGAGGACGAGATGGTTGGACAGTGTTCTCGAAGCTACCAGCATGAGTTTGACCAAACTGCGGGAGGCAGTGGAAGACAGGAGTGCCTGGCGTGCTCTGGTCCAGGGGGTCACGAAGAGTCGGACACGACTAAACCACTAAACCACCACAACAACTGAAGACTGAACCTGGGACTCTTCCTGCATAGAATTGTAGAGTTGTGAGGGACATCTGGTCCAACCCCTTGCCACGCATCTTTTGCCCAACATGGGGCTCGAACCCCCGACCCAGAGATTCAGAGTCCCACGCTCTACTGACTGAGCTATCTTCTCACCGAGCCACGGAGGGTCTCTGAAACCTGGGCCTCACCTTCATCCAGGTGGCGACGTCTTCCATCTCGATGAAGTCCAGGATGAAGTTTTTCACCCGCGCGACGGGCCCGTCCTCATCGACGAATCGGCAGATGTGGAATTTGTCGCAGTAGCCGGCCTTGCCCCCACACGGCGAACCCGGGATCAGCGGGATTTCGGAGCCGTTGAAGAAACGGCCCCAGGCGGCAGAGGCAGTGCTGGCACACGTGTCGGCTCTCCCTGGCAGAAGTCGTTTAGGAAAAGGGAGTTAGCCAAGACCTGTCGCCAAAACCAACAAGGCTCAGGGGTAGGACAATTATGATTTTCTTTTTCTTGCCTGCCTGGCAGGTCTTGCTCCCATGGATCAGCTGCCGAGACTGAAGGCTCCCACCTTCCCACAGCTCCCTAAGTTCCCTCCTCTCCAGGGCTTTCCCCCAGCAATCTGAGACTACGCCTGCATGAAGCTAACTTCTCTTCCGCTCTTTTCATGCCTCTCCTGATTCTGTGAGTCCAGGGGGAAGAAGAGCTGGTTGCAGCAGAAGGAGAAGACACCCGTGGCTACAGCTGGACTCTTCTCTGCCTCTTGGCCTCCCACCTCTCTTGCTTCAGCCTCCGATTTTGGACTTCTCTCTGCCCCAGCCTCTTCCTGCTCACTAAACCCTGTTGCCTCTTCAGATTCCGACACCTCCTCCTCCCAGTCTTCTCCTTCTGACCACTCATCGTCGTCCCACCACTCCTCCCTGGGCTCTGAGCAGTTTTCCTTTGGGGGTTCCCTAGGGGGTTCCCCAGAGACCCAGGTGGCGCTGTGAGTTAAACCACAGAGCCTAGGACTTGCCGATCAGAAGGTCAGCGGTTCGAATCCCCACGACTGAGTGAGCTCCCATTGCTCGGTCCCTGCTCCTGCCAACCTAGCAGTTCGAAAGCACGTCAAAGTGCAAGTAGATAAATAGGTACCACTCCAGTGGGAAGGTAAACGGCGTTTCCATGCGCTGCTCTGGTTCACCAGAAGCGGCTTAGTCCTGCTGGCCACGTGACCCGGAAGCTGTACACCGGCTCCCTCGGCCAGTAAAGCGAGATGAGCACCGCAACACCCACCCACCCCACTTCTTTGTAACCCCCACCCCCCACACTTTTTTGTAATAAGAGATGCTTGTAGAGTTTGGTTTTTGCAACACTATCACCACCATAATACATTTGCTTAATTATATATATATTTTTAATGAATTAGGACCTGGAAGCTGGCAGCAGAGCTGGCACCTCTCTCTCAGGGAATCGGTGACGCAATCGCACTGCTCCAATTCGTGCCGCGTGCAGAGGGAGCCCACACAGAGCTTGAAAGAGACAGAGGAAGGAAGGCTCTCAGCTCCCAGTATTTGGCAGAGTGCCCCAGGAAATTGGAGTTATCCCCCTGGACGTCACGGCCAATGGCCAATAGCCTCCAACTCTGTGAAAACTCACCCCGTTCAGGCACACCCGGGACCGCATGCCGCAGAGGGTGAAGTTTGCTTTCGGAAGGGGTGCCGGGCACTTTGCTTCTGCCCCAGAGCAGTTGCTTTCTGAAGCGCAGTCGGTCTCCGCCTGGCATTGCTCCCCTCGGGGTTTGGGGGCACATTTGTGGCTGCAGCAGAGTCCCTGGCTAGGGCTTAAAAAACAAGAACACACATACATGAAAGAACCATCCAATATGCTCTGCAAAATCCTCCACTGGACCACTCTGTGGACTTATTATTTCCACTCTAATGACATTCTCCTGGTATGCCCTGCGGAGGACCTTATGAGCCACAAATGACAACATTCTGGAGGTCCCAAGTCACAAGGGAGTTAGATTGGTCTCAACTAGGGCCAGGGCCTTTTCAGTACTGGCCCCGACTTGGTGGAACGCTCTGTACACAAGAGACCAGGGCCCTGCGGGACTTTACATCTTTCTGCAGGGCCTGCAAGACAGAGCTGTTCTGCCTGGCCTTTGGTTTGGACTCAGTCTGACCCTTATGTTTCCCTCCCCTTATGGTTTTGACTTTTAAAATGAGGCTGCATTTTAAATTGCATTTTAAATTGTTTTTTTCTGTTTTTCTTATTACATTTTTACTGTAATTTTATTGGTGTTAGCCGCCCTGAGCCCGGCTCTGGCCAGGGACAGTGGGGTATAAATAAAATTTATTATTATTATTATTATTATGGCTGTTCAAATGGAGTTCATATGAAGCCCATTTCAAGCTCCTCACCGGAGAATGGAAGTTGGGGAGAGGGGAGGAGGAATCAGAAAGCAGAGAGCCAATACCCTTAGCTATGGATGTTCTCTTGCAAAACTACAAATCTAAGGTGGGTGAGGAAACTGATGATCTATTAGGATCCTTCTTTAGCTACTTAGAGGGCAGAAATCTGCCCTCTAACCCCAGAAATCTGCAGCAGCAAGGCATGAAATGGTGCAAAATGTACCGTATTTTTCGCTTCATAGGACGCACTTTTTCCCTCTTAAAAACTAAGGGGGAAAGTCTGTGTGTCCTATGGAGCGAATGCAGGGGGGAGGCGGGCAGGAAAAGCCCCCAAGAGCCGCACACAAGCTTCGCGCGGCTCTTGCGGGCTTTTCCCCAGAAGGGAGAAGGGACTGACGCGGCCAGTCAGTCCCTTCTCCCTCATCGTAGAAAAGCCTGCAGGAGCCACACGCTCCTTAAAGGGTGCGCAGCTCCTATGGGCTTTTGCGGGAGGTGGGGGTATTGCCATAGCCGCGCGCAGCCCCTCCGGCTGGGGGAGGTTGCGCAAGGCTAAAGAAGCCAAGGCAGCGAGCGTGATCCATCTTTAGATGCGCTGGAGAGGTTTAGCTCCCGGCTGGAGAGGTTGCGCGGCTATGGCAGAAGCCAAGACAGCCAGCGGGATGGATCCTTCCCCCTGTCTTGGCTTCTTTGCTCTTTGGGGCTGGGGGGGGGAACCTGGGCTTCCCCCGCAGCCCCAAAAAGCTCTGGGAGAAGTGGACAGGCTGCTCTTTGGGGCTGGGGGAGTGGGAATAATATTTTGTTTCTTGATTTCCCCCTTTAAAAACTAGGTGCGTCTTGTGGTCCGGTGCGTCCTATAGAGCGAAAAATACGGTAACTTATAGGGAGTTGGATTTGTAGGATGCTGACGTAGATAATCTGCTGGAAC
>JAXCMG010000041.1:692739-756477 GCA_034642415.1 Podarcis siculus
CCACTGTGACCCTGGGCAACGACACCCCTGCGTGGTTGTTTGTGTGTCGTACTTGAATCAGAAAACCCGAAACAATGTAGAGATAGAGCACCCGAGGAAAAGGATTGTGGTGAACTTCTCTCTCCTGCCATTCTCGTTTTTCCAGGATGGGATGAGTTCTTGACAAGCCGGAGGATTAAAAAAAACCTCAACCCCTTTGTCATCCACACATGTAATGGACAGCCCAGAATTTCCACCAAACCGTAGAAGAAAATGCAACTATAATCCAGTGTGCGCGCACACCCAGGATTATCCCTGTCTGCTTTCAAATTGATCTAACTATTGAACCTTAAGGCCCGAAACATTCCCTTTTAAAAACAAAATAAAGAGAGCTGAGATTCCTAAGGGGCAAAACAACCAGAGGTCTTTTTCCTCGGAATAACAGGTCTTGACTTGCCCAAGAAAGATGTAAAGGTATTTTTGTATGCCACAACCGCTGCTTGAATTTTGATGGACTTTATGGAGCTAGCTGAGGGACGCGGGTGGCGCTGTGGGTTAAACCACAGAGCCTAGGACTTGCCGATCAGAAGGTCGGCGGTTCGAATCCCCGCAACAGGGTGCGCTCCCGTCGCTCGGTCCCTGCTCCTGCCAACCTAGCAGTTCGAAAGCACGCCAGTGCAAGTAGATAAATAGGTACCGCTCCGGCGGGAAGGTAAACGGAGTTTCCGTGTGCTGCTCTGGTTCGCCAGAGGCGGCTTAGTCCTGCTGGCCACATGACCCAG
The DNA here is from genome assembly GCA_034642415.1 of Podarcis siculus. NCBI lineage: Eukaryota > Metazoa > Chordata > Lepidosauria > Squamata > Lacertidae > Podarcis > Podarcis siculus. Next base: position 693,501 of record JAXCMG010000041.1, read on the forward strand.
AAGCTGTATGCCGGCTCCCTCAGCCAGTAAAGCGAGATGAGTGCCGCAGCCCCAGAGTCGGCCACGACTGGACCTAATGGTCAGGGGTCCCTTTACCTTTACTATGGAGCTAGCTGACCTTAGCGGAAGGATCCACAACCAGAAAGAAGCGGAATACCAAGAAGATTGGAAGAAATTTAAAGACTATTTGAATAAATATTGTAATGTTAAAAATTAGAAGTTACTTGAAAGTACCAAACAGGCCTAGGATTAAATTAGGTAAAGGTAAAGGTACCCCTGCCCGTAAGGGCCAGTCTTGACAGACTCTGGGGTTGGTGCGCCCATCTCACTCTAGAGGCCGGGGGCCAGCGCTGTCCGGAGACACTTCCGGGTCACGTGGCCAGCGTGACATCGCTGCTCTGGCGAGCCAGAGCCGCACACGGAAACGCCGTTTACCTTCCCGCTAGAAAGCGGTCCCTATTTATCTACTTGCACCCGGGGGTGCTTTCGAACTGCTAGGTTGGCAGGCGAGGATTAAATTAGGAGTTAGTTAAAGAAATGAGATTTAGAATGTCAAGAAAAGTTAAGAAATCTGGTTATAAATGGAATATCGTTTTTGGAATAATGATATTGGAAAACTGTTACATTCAGATACAAGGAAATTCAGATGGGAGGGACTAGAGGAAGTAAAATAATATGTTTAAGTGATTGGAAGTTTAATTAATTAATTAATCAATCTGTGTTGTTTATGTGTTTGTTGTTATATTTTTGTTTTTATTCGTCTTACTAGTTTTATTTGTGTTTTTTAATTTTTGTGTTGCTTGTTTTACAGTATGTGTCACATTTGTTTGAAACTTAATAAAAATTATTGGGGGGGGGGGGGGGGAAATAAGAGGAAGAGGCAAAACAGGGCAAAGGAACAGATGAGCATAGCTGTCAACTTACAGATTTGAAAATAAGGGACCAGCAGCCTCAAAAATAAAGGACCAGCAGCTAAAATAAGGGATTTTCAGAGCACAGGTATGTTCAACTTCTGAGCCCCTCCGAGCCAAAGGCAGAAAGCCCAGCCAGCAGCCAAACGAAGCCTCAAGCGGTGGTTCCTACAGCGCAGCAACCCGGCAAAGGGGATGCAGCAAGGAAAACCACCGCCACCTCTCTGCTGGGAAGCGCTGAGCAAAGGCAAGACCCCAGGCAACGCGGCCGATTGGATCGGCACAAGGCATGCAAGCTCCACCCCCCAGTCGTTCTTAGACTTCTTATTGGGTGAGCAATGCAGCCAAGGAACACAGTTGGAGCCTCCCTCCTCCCTGGCCGGCAGGGAGGGAGGGAGAGGAGCTGCTTCCTTTGAAACCCGGGAAATTTAAGGGACATCATCAATAAGGGACAGCAGCGGGACACAGCGCTGGGATAAGGGACTTTCCCGCCAAATAAGGGACGGTTGACAGCTATGCAGATGAGCTTGTGGAGTACGGAGAGGGGATGGAGGAGAGATTTAACGGTGAGGACTAGAGGCAAAATTTGTGAAAGCAGAGGGCAAAGCAAGCCACGTGTCCCCACCGTTACCTGCACAGAGCTCCCGGCTTCAACCGGCAACGGATCCCGCTGGGCTCTGCCGCACCATAGCAGCAGGGGTCTGTGGCATCATTGCCAACGTCACATTCCTCTCCTGGGTCCATAATCCGGTTCCCGCAGATGGGACGGTCTGTTTCTGGAAGCAAAATGCCGAAGAAGAGGTTGTGCTGAAAAGATGCAGTTCTGGGATATATCCAGCCTCGTGTAAGCAATGTGCTTAACCCTAATTAACGCATGAAGGGGTTAAGACCATAGAGTAAGCTGTCCTGCCAGGCTTAGCTAGGTCACACACCCCTCGAGAGCCAGTGTGGTGTAGTGGTTCAGAGCGGTGGACTTGTAATCTGGTGAACCGGGTTCGATTCCCCGCTCCTCCACCTGCAGCTGTTGGGTGACCTTGGGCCAGTCACACTTCTCTGAAGTCTCTCAGCCCCACTCACCTCATAGAGTGTTTGTTGTGGGGGAGGAAGGGAAAGGAGAATGTTAACCGCTTTGAGACTCCTTCAGGTAGGGATAAAGCGGGATATCAAATCCAAACTCTTCTACGTACCTTACCAAACTGTTTGTTCTCCCGCTTCCACCATGTGAACCCTACCAATAAGGGGTCTAAGCTGGGGGCTCTAACCACCTGGCTTTAGCAAGCCATTTGTGTGTTTTTATACATATGCTTTAGAAATATTTTACCATTTTGGGAACCTAAGTTAAATTGCCTGCGTTTTTTTGCTGCTGCTATATGGAAAAACACATGAATCTGACCTTTGGAAAGTTTGTAAGTAAACCATTTGTAACTTACCAAAAGTGGTTTCTTTCTATGGTAAAGGAAGGGGGGAACTTTGAGAAGGGGATATTTTAAAGGTCTAACAATCTATATTTCCACAATTTACTTTGCTGCATATTTTGAATCTCTGCTGGAGCTCTCTCACCAAAGAAGACTTGCCCCAAACCTGGATATCCAGAGAATTCTCCTTTTATTTTACCATAATCTATAGCATTTTTACTTTTAACCAAATATAAACTAACACATTGGCTCTCACGTTGCCTGCTTTCTTAGGATTCATCCACACTTTTGCTTGACCCATATTCTGGTTGGATTGTGTCCTGATTAATTCCCATGGGTCCGAGAGCTTTTCTTTTCGTTTCACAGCTGTGCCTTGCGAAAATCGGATCGTACCTGCAGAACTGGATCTTATAGGATGTGCAGGAAATCCAAAGAGATATAGAATCATAGAGTTGTAAGAGACCCCCCCAAAGGGCATCTAGTCCAACCTCTTGCTATGCTGGAAAAGATATTGCTTACTGAGCAGAAGTTTGGTCATTTCGATGGGCCTACTCTGAGTAGGGCTTTAGTTCAATATAATGCTGTGTGCTTTTCAAACTGCACTGGCTCCCGGTGGAGTACAGGGTCAGATTTAAGGTGCTGCTTTTGACCTTTAAAGCCCTTCACGGCCTAGGACCCTCGTACCTACGGGACCGCCTCTCCCGGTATGCCCAACAGAGAGCCTCAAGGTCCATAAATAGCAACACCCTAGTGGTCCCGGACCCTAAGGAAGTCAGATTAGCCTCAACCAGAGCCAGGGCCTTTTCAGCACTGGCTCCGGCCCGGTGGAACGCTCTGCCTCATGAGACCAGGGCAGTGGCGTAGCGTGGGGGGTGCAGGGGGGGCCGGCCGCACCGGGCGCAACATCTGGGGTTAGGGAAAATCCATGGGTTAGGGGGCGCAAATCCACAGGTTAGGGGGCGCAAATCCATGGGTTAGGGGGTGCAAATTACTTGCCTTGCCCCGGGTGCTGACAACCCACGCTACGCCACTGGACCAGGGCCCTGCAGGATCTGATTTCTTTCCACAGGGCCTATAAGACAGAGTTGTTCCGCCTGGCCTTTGCCTTGGAGCCAATTTGATTCCCTCCCTCTTTCTTTTTTCCTTTCCTTCTCCTGCGATGAGGCTACATTTTAATGTTTCCATATCTTAATGTTGTATTTTAATTTTGTTTTTAAGTTGTAATCATTCAACTTGTTTTTATTATTGCTTGTAAGCCGCTCTGAGCCCGGCTTTGGCTGGGGAGGGCGGGGTATAAAAAAAATTTATTATTATTATTATGGAAAGCGCATCTGGAAAATTGCAATGATTTCAATGCAAAATTTTATGTGTTTAAGAAATTAATAAATCTGCAGACAGTGGAAAGTGGACTGAAGATTCTGTGGGGCCCCCTGGAAGGAAAATAGCCTGATCCATCCTTTCCTACCTTTGACAGCCCTAAATAAATCATTCCCCTACCAATTCAACCAATATAAGGCAGCGGGTTTAAACAAGTACCCAAGGACAGTCAGGCGCTCTCACCAACGAAACAGTTGTCCTTCTTGAGCCTCAGGAGGTTTGCAATGTAGGCGCGGCTACAGGGGGAGAATTTGTCATTGTTGAATTCTTCCCCATCCGTGGCGTAGCTGAACATCAGGTATTTCCCCCTGGTGGTGTCGATGTGGAAACTGGAACACTCTTTGCTTTCGTCGTGCTGAAAAAAACAAACACCCTCTTTGTAGTAAGTTCATTGATCCCCTACTGGTGAGGCTCGCCGACCTCCCGCAAAAGCAAAAATTTAACCTTTGGAGTCCCATATGACCAGAGATTATGCCACTGCGCATTGGGTGAGGTAGAATCCACAGAGCACATTTTACTGAGCTGTCCCACCTACAACGATTTAAGACAGTACCTGATAACTCCATACTTACCCCAGCTCAGTTCCCGACAAAGAGGAAAGCAGACAGCATATCTGCTAAATAAGTCTTCTGGGGAAACAACTTTGTCAGTGGCTAAATTCCCTTTCCTGGCACTCAAGTGTCGGAAACGTATGACTGAATGCTTTGATGTGGGTTATCTGTGAGAGGTCTAGTACTGTGGCCCTACCTTATTTATGTATCCCTATGATGTTATAGTTTATAATTATTGTGTAATGTTTTATTTCTGACTATCGGTCGAATAAAGGAAATTGATGAACATTTAACCTTTTGCTGTTAGGCAGAGATCAGAAGAAGTCCTGGATGGTCGCCAGATTCTGTGTACAAATCTGTAGGCGCAGACCATCGCCCAACCCAAAATAGTCCGGCATGAAAATCCCCAAACTCGGTTCCATGGGTGACTCCGAGTCAACTCCCTGGGATAGTTTATTGTTGCCCATTGCTTCTAAATTTATTGTTGTACATTGTTTTAATTGTCTGTTTTAACCATATTTGCACATCAGTCTCTAATGCTGTGAGTGTCCTCTATTACAGAGGCTTCTACTCTGCAGCCTCTTATAGCTGTTTTAACTGCGAGTTTTTTAGTTCTTAACGCTCTTACAGTTAAGTTTTAACTGCATGTTTTTATTTGTTTTTTAGTTCTTATCTGTTTTAATTATCAGTTTTTATCCATCCATTATCCGTGTTTAATCTTGTATTTTATTCAGATGTTTTACCCTATGCTTGTTTCTTTGTCCTTATTTGCTCCAACATTTATTAGTTAAAAAATAAATAAATCCTAGCTGCTATTTTATTTATATGTTGTTGCTTTTTATCCTGGTCTGTGACTGTGATAAAGTTCATTGTCATTGTCAAACACCCTCTTCAATTGTGTTCTTGCAGTGTGCCAGAACCAGGAGAGGCATGAAAAGAGTGGAGCAGAGGCTGGCTGCATGCAAGCAAGCGCAGTCTCCGATTGCTTGGGAAAGCCCTGGAGAGCAGGGGATTTAGGCAGCTGTGGGGAGGTGGGGACTTCCATGGGGCAAGACCTACCAGGGATAAGCTGCTTTGCTCATTAGACACTGCCAAGCCTGTGCAGATCGTGTCCTTGCTAATAAAGAGTTAACTCCGATTTTGAACCATGTGATTATTATTATTATTTATAGTCCGCCCATCTGGCTGAGTTTCCCCAGCCACTCTGGGAAGCTTCCAATCGAGTGTTAAAAACAATACAGCGGTACCTCAGGTTAAGCACTTAATTCGTTCCGGAGGTCCGTTCTTAACCTGAAACTGTTCTTAAGCTGAAGCACCACTCTAGCTAATGAGGCCTCCTGCTGCCGCCACGCCGCTGGAGCACGATTTCTGTTCTCATCCTGAAGCAAAGTTCTTAACCTGAAGCAATATTTCTGGGTTAGTGGAGTCTGTAACCTGAAGCGTATGTAACCTGAAGCGTATGTAACCTGAAGCGTATGTAACCCGAGGTACCACTGTATAGCATTAAATATTAAAAACTTCCCTAAACTGGGCTGCCTTCAGATGTCTTTTAAAGATAAGATAGCTGCTTATTTCCTTCACATCTGAAGGGAGGGTGTTCCACAGGGCGGGCGCCACCACCGAGAAGGCCCTCTGCCTGGTTTCCTGTAACCTCACTTCTCGCAGCGAGGGAACCGCCAGAAAGCCCTCGGCACTGGACCTCAGTGTCCGGGCAGAACGATGGGGGTGGAGACGCTTCTTCAGGTATACTGGACCGAGGCCATTTAGGGCTTTAAAGGTCAGCACCAACACTTTGAATTGTGCTCAGAAACATACAATAAATGCATTTATTGTAGGGTTACCACGGCGTGGAGCCTGAATCGGCAGTAAAAGGTCAGCTTGCTGTTTGCTTTTTGGAGGACTCAGCATTGCCCGTTCTATCTGAGCTCAGCACCCAGGACGGTGGACTCATCACGAAAGGAAACGGTGTGGGAAGCTGGCTTTTTCCACGCAAGAAAAGCAATAAACTTACGTAGGCGCCCAGGCTGTGTCCGAGCTCATGGGCAAGCGTGATGTGGATCATCCTCGGAGAAAGGAGCTGTCCATATTTCTGCAACGTGATCAGCCCCGTGTTCATCGAGACCTCCTTGTCTTGGAAAGTGCGCTGCTTCGAGCAGATCCCTCCAGAATCACCTGGGAGGTAGATAAAAAAAGGTAAAGGACCCCTGACAGTTAAGTCCAGTCGCGAACGACTCTGGGGTTGCGGCGCTCATCTCGCTTTACTGGCCGAGGGAGCCGGTGTTTCTCCGCAGACAGTTTTTCCGGGTCATGAGGCCAGCATGACTAAGCCGCTTCTGGCGAACCAGAGCAGCGCATGGAAACATGGTTTACCTTCCCGCCGGAGCAGTACCTATTTATCTACTTGCACTGGTGTGCTTTCGAAGTGCTAAGTTGGCAAGAGCTGGGACTGAACAACGGGCGCTCACCCCGTCATCGCGGGGATTCGAACCGCCAACCTTCTGATCGGCAAGCCCAAGAGGCTCAGTGGTTTAGACCACAGCGCCACCCGCGTCTCGGGAGGTAGATATTAACAAGGGAAAAAACCCCAAACTCGAGAGATCAGGGACATTGGAGGTCAGACCATCAGGCCACGGAGTTCAATATTGTCAACACGGATTGGCAGCGACTCTCCACGATTCCAGGGTCTTGTTCTAGCCCTGCCTGGAGATGACAGGGAACAAACCTTTAAAGATAATGTAAGATTCTAGTCCTTGTGAGGCAGAAGAAACCAAAGAAACATGGAAAGTGGCCTTATACGTCAAAAGCAGGGTCTTGGGGTGTGTATGTGTGTGAGAGAAAAGACTTATCATGTCCCCCTGTTCTCTGAGCCCCTGTCAAAAAACCCCAACCTGTTTTATGGTTCTAAATGTGTGTATGTGTTTAAAACCCAGTCCTCTTATTTATTGTTAACTTATTCTCGTTTGTGTCGCCAGAGTTTCGGACGTGTTGTTGGTTTGTATTGCCGTATTTTTCGCTCTATAGGACGCACCAGATGATAGGACGCACCTAGTTTGGGGGGGGGGGGACAAGAAAAAAAAATTCTGAATACCAGAAGCCAGAACAGCAAGAGGGATCTGGTTTCTGAGATAGCCTCTTGCTGTTCTGGCTTCTGGGATAGCCGCTGGGATAGCTGGTCTAGCTTTGCGCGAAGCCTCCGCAGGGCACGGGGAGCCTTCACCCTGAAACTAGAATAGCGAGACGGAGGGCTGTGCAGCGCTCTGTCTCGCTGTTCTGGCTTCCGGGACAGCCTGTGAAGCCTCCGCAGGACAGCGGGGTGCCTTCATCCCGCTGCCCTGCGGAGGCTTTGCGCAGCCATCCCCAAACTAGAGGTCCCACTGCGCTCCAAAGGCTTCAGGCGGCTATCCCTGAATCAACGTGTAGCCTCCGGAGAGCGGAGGGAGCGCTCCCTCTGCGCTTTGGAGGCTTCGCGTTGCTATTGCTGAAGCCAAGGAGCCTGCATTCGCTCCATAGGACGCACAAATATTTCCCCTTAATTTTTGGAGGGGAAAAAGTGCGTCCTATAGAGCGAAAAACACAGTATTTATCTAAGATTTATTTGGAGATGGGTGGCGAGTTATTAACGGAGCAATAAAAAATTATCCAGATAGGTCGGTCTGTGGCTGTATGTTCTTCCTTCCAAAGGCAAAGACTGGGGCTGTTGAACCGCCACGCCGCTCACTCACCAGGTTGTCCGTTGAAAGCGATGCCCAGAACTCCGCTGTAATCCCTGTCTGTGAGCAGGAAAGCTAAGCAGTAACTGTTCCAGTTGTCTTTGGAGTGCATCATCAGGAGCAGCTCTGGGCTGATGAAGGGCGACTCTGAGCGGTCCTCCTCCTCCACGATCTGCAAAAGAAGGATAAGACACACCTGGGCACATGGCGCTGCTTTAGTATTTTGCATTGATTTACAAAGCCCAGAAACAACTTCGACCCAGGGCACCTCAGGGACTGCCTGAAACCCTGCACAGAAACACAGAGACAGTGTGGTGTAGTGGTCAAGAGCGGTGGACTCGTAATCTGGTGATTTCAACTTTTAAAATATGGCTTTCATTGAATGGTTTTATGCGTCCAATCTTCCTGTAAATAAATCGTCATGCAAAGGATAATATTATCTGTTCTTTACCAGGAAGGTGTTTTCCTTTTTAAAGAAAGCCTTAAGGGCACTCATCCCGGGATTATTATTATTATTTTGTAAACTCTACTAAGAAGAGAGCTGTGCGCATATATATATATATATATATATATATATATATATATATATGCAACGACAGCAGCAAGAATATTGGAAGCAAGAAGAATTACCGACAAAAGAAGAATGGTGGATGAAATTAACGGGCTATGCAGAATTAGATAAATTAACAGGAAGGATTCGAAACCTGCGGGATCAGAGATTCTTAGAAGACTGGAGTAAATATATGAACTATTTGAAAAGCAATTGTAGTGAACAGATTACGCTAGTAGGACTGCAAGATGTTCTGTAAGGAGGATTATTTGAAATATTGCAGGAAAGACTATGAAGAGAATTATTAGTTAATGATAATTAAGAGTAATAGAGAAATTAAGAAATGCAGAATAAGTGATAAAGAACAGAAAATCTTCAGAGATTGTTGACCGAAGTCTAAAAATATTGTATAAGATAAGAAGTTACCTTATTTTTTGCTCTATAAAGGTAAAGGTAAAGGTAAAGGTACCCCTGCCCGTACGGGCCAGTCTTGCCAGACTCTAGGGTTGTGCGCTCATCTCACTCTATAGGCCGGGAGCCAGCGCTGTCCGCAGACATTTCCGGGTCACGTGGCCAGCGTGACAAGCTGCATCTGGCGAGCCAGTGCAGCACACGGAACGCTGTTTACATTCCCGCTAGTAAGCGGTCCCTATTTATCTACTTGCACTTAAGGGTGCTTTCGAACTGCTAGGTTGGCAGGCGCTGGGACCGAGCAACGGGAGCGCACCCCACCGCGGGGATTCGAACCGCGACCTTTCGATCAGCAAGTCCTAGGCACTGAGGCTTTAACCCACTGTCCTAGGCACTGAGGCTTTGCTCTATAAGACTCACTTTTTCCCTCCTAAAAAGTAAGGGGAAATGTGTGTGCGTCTTATGGAGCGAATGCAGGCTGCGCAGCTATCCCAGAAGCCAGAACAGCAAGAGGGATTGCTGCTTTCACTGCACAGCGATCCCTCTTGCTGTTCTGGCTTCTGAGATTCAGAATATTTTTCCCCTTGTTTTCCTCCTCCAAAAACTAGGTGCGTCTTGTGGTCTGGTGCGTCTTATAGAGCGAAAAATACAGTATGTTAAATGGCTGCTGGAAATGATATGTAAAAAAACCCAATAAAAATGTGTAAATAAAAAAACCCATATATATAAATATATACATTGAAAGTACAAATAAACTGGACAACTTTAATCACGTTTAAAAGAAGAAGAAGAAAAGAAGAAGAGCTGTGCTTACGTTGATGGTCTTAACTTTGAAGTCGATGTTCCTGATTCCATCAAATTCTGCCCCTTCGTAAATGGCATTTACAGCACTTACGTAGCTGGCAATCTGGTGGGAGAGAAAGACAGAGAGAGATGGGAGGGCTAGGAAAGGCTCTAAATAGCCCATATTAGCCATAGAATCACAGAATAGTAGCGTTGGAAGGGATCCCAAGGATCATCTAATCCAACCGAATGCAATGCAGGAATCTTTTGCCCTACGTGGGGCTCGAACCCACCTCCCTGAGATGAAGAGTTGCATGGTCTGCTGACGAATGACCTGTATTGTCTCGCTCGGTATCAGCTAGGTAAAGGTAAAGGGACCCCTGACCATTAAGTCCAATCGCGGACGACTCTGGGGTTGCGGCGCTCATCTCGCTTTATTGGCTGAGGGAGCCGGCGTACAGCTTCTGGGTCATGTGGCCAGCATGACTAAGCCACTTCTGGTGAACCAGAGCAGCGCATGGAAACGCCGTTTACCTTCCCGCCGGAGCGGTACCTATTTATCTACTTGCACTTGATGTGCTTTTGAACTGCTAGGTTGGCAGGAGCAGGGACTGAGCAATGAGAGCTCAGCCCGTCGCGGGGATTCGAACCGCCGACCTTCTGATCGGCAAGTCTTAGGCTCTGTGGTTTAACCCACAGCGCCACCCACGTCCCTCCAACTTTATCAAGAAGCGAGCTAATGCCAGGTAAATTCAAGAGATAGCCAAGGACCAGCACTCTTCTAATAAAACCAAGAACCACAGGGGGAAAGTCCCTGAATAAGAGGAAGAAGACATAAATTTCAAGAACCATTCCTATCAAGGGCCAGCCAATAAGAACTATAAGTTCACCACCCAGAAAGAAACCTGTGGCTTTCACTTTGTGTTTCTGGAAGAAGAATCTGAAAGTCCTTTCTAAACCAATCACAAAAGCCAGGCCAGCCGCAGATAAAACATTCCCAATAGCCAAAAGTGCTTTGTCCAAAATTAGGATCATTCCAAAGAAAAGGAAGAACACTCCAAAACCTGTGAGACTCGTTCCAGTTTTCTGAGTGTCCGTGAGGGAAAACATGGCGATGGTGGGAGCAGCGCGGAGTGCGCGCTATAGTTCTCGAATTGTTTTTGGAAAATTGCAAATTGGATAAATCCAGCTTTAAATGCCTGTTGTCTTTGTCCATGGAGTTTTCTTGGCAAGGATACTGGAGTGGCTTGGAAGCTGGACCATAAAGAAGGCTGATCACCAAAGAATGGATGCTTTTGAATTCTGGTGCTGGAGGAGACTCTGGAGAGTCCCATGGACTGCAAGAAGATCAAACCTCTCCATTCTGAAGGAAATCAGCCCTGAGTGCTCACAGGAAGGACAGATCCTGAAGCTGAGGCTCCAAGACTTTGGCCACCTCATGAGAAGAGAAGACTCCCTGGAAAAGACCCTGATGTTGGGAAAGATGGAGGACACAAGGAGAAGGGGACAACAGAGGACAAGATGGTGGGACAGTGTTCTCGAAGCTACCAGCATGAGTTTGACCAAACTGCGGGAGGCAGTGGAAGACAGGAGGGCCTGGCGTGCTCTGGTCCATGGGGTCACAAAGAGTCGGACACGACTAAACAACTAAACAACAACAACAAGCTTTAAATGAGAATGGAATCAACTTTCTCTACCCCCCACCCCCTGCCCCTGGTTAAGAGGCTTCTTTTGTAGATTCTGGTACCTGGGCGATCACGGCTTCGATGGAGCCAAACCTTCGGTAGAAAAGGTGGTCAGCCTGAATGTGCAGCAAGCAAGAGGTCTTTGAATAATCCAAGCTTCTCTTCCGCCGCAGCAGATGCTCCGGATCCTGTTGTGGAGAAAGGGTAAGCAGGGAGAAAGACCTTGGGGGGGGGGGGCAGACTATATTTTTTGGGGGGGAAATGAACGAATTCCTATGCCCCACAAATAACCCAGAGATGCATTTTAAATAAAAGCACAGATTCTACTCATGTAAAAACACACTGATTCCCAGACCGCCCGCAGGCCAGATTTAGAAGGCTATTGGGCCACATCCGGCCCCCGGGCCTTAGTTTGCCTACCCATGTGTTAGATCCACAAGCTGCGCATATTCCATCAATTTTAAGTTGCCATTCTTCTTTAGTTGGGACTTCGCTCGTTTTCCACTTTGGGGCTAACAAAACACAGGCCACAGTTGTTGGATACATAAATAAACTTGTTTGACACCTGGGAATTTCCGTCTGAGCTATCCCCAACAAAAAGGACTCTAGTTGTTGTTGTTTTTTTAAGTACCACATTTTTCGCTCTATAAGACGCACCAGACCACAAGACGCACCTAGTTTTTGGAGGAGGAAAACAAGGGGAAAAATATTCTGAATCTCAGAAGCCAGAACAGCAAGAGGGATCGCTGCGCAGCGAAAGCAGCGATCCCTCTTGCTGTTCTGGCTTCTGGGATAGCTGCGCAGCCTGCATTCGCTCCGTAAGACGCACACGCATTTCCCCTTACTTTGTAGGAGGGGAAAAAGTGAGTCTCATAGAGCAAAAAATACGGTACTTTTATAAACCCTGCCACCTCTTGCTCGTATTTCCTCTAAACTAAGAAGCCCCCTTTCTCAGCTTTTAACCCTCACCTTTGCCGTGAGCTTTTGCTGGAAATCCTGCAGGTGCCGGTGTGTCCGCTGAGCCAAAGTCACGGATTCAGAATCTCCCCAGAGTTGATAGTCTAGCAGTGGGGAAGAAGAAAAAAATCCATAATGGCGCTACAGAGTCTCAAGTCGAGAGGGAATCTTTTCATGCAGCGGAACTCCCCTGAGGGATCTTTGTTTTCAAAGTCCAACAAGCACTTAGGTTTTGTTTTCCTCACACACAGTCGAGATTTAAAGCAGACATTCTGGCCCCTGAAAAGTGCTTTGTGGGGAACTGGCTTCGTTCCAAGAATTCTAGCCTGCTGCAGACTGATGCTGCATTTTCCCACCTGAGGAGTGTTATGTCACCACACCTGCCCAGCGATGTTGTGCGTGGGTCTGTACCAAGATCCGCCACGTGCTCCTTCGTTCACCTGGGCATGCGCAGAGAGGAAAAGGTGTGGATAACCTCGCCAAGGGGAGGGTTTTCAATCCATCAGCCGCACGGCAGCATCTAGAATCAATCTAGACCAGGGAAACCCCAAATCTTTTCAAACCACTGTTGTAAACAAAAATCTGCCCTTTTCCCCTTATGGGGTATCCAAGAGCCCATATAGAGTCCTCACATAGGTTCCCTATTGGTAGGAGAGAATAACAGAGGCCAACCAGAGAATATTGAGAAGCTAAGCAGCTCAGAAGCCTGATCTTTATTGATCTGTTGCAACAGGGTGCTCCCCTCACCCGCAGGAGAAGGAGGAACCCAGAACAATGGCGTGCAAGGCCTTATAAAGACTTTTGAAATTGCCACCCTGTAGATCAAGACCACCCCCAGAAACATCATGCATACATCACGGAAGGGGTGTAACCTAAGACCACCCCCCAGATGCATCATAGCTACATCACAGAAAAGGCGATCTAAAACAGAAATTTTAATGTTGTTTTTCTCCTGTCCTTGTTTATCTCCTGTCTGGCAGGTTACTTGACTGGATTGCCTGTGGAGCCTGGCAAGTCTTTTGTAGTGATAAATACTTACTTCCTGGGTCAGGTCACAGGCTCACCCTATTCATACACAGACATACCCTTAAGACAGGATTGTGAAGGAAAAGACAATGGGGAGGCTTGTCCATTTCCCTTTGACCTTGCAGAGAAAACATTTGGTCAGTTTGGAACAGTTTGGGAATCAAAATGGTTCCAAGTCGGTCTTCCTGTGCTGATCTATGTACGTGCTTGGTTGGTACACTAATGAACATTTAACATATATCTAAGACCTCAAAATTCCTATCACACCACCCGTCACCCCCAGTGCTCCCCTACCCCATATAAAGCATAATTCAGTAGAGCAGTTTACATGACCCCCCCCCCACACTAAGGAATATGATAACGCAATCTGATCCTCTGAGTCCCTTCCAGCTGTTGCAGGAATTTATGTATGGGGGGGGTTGCCCCTCCAGCAGATATCATGCACATGCAGCCCACTACCAAAATCAGCACAAGCACTTTTGTGACTATTGTGGACCACATGTCTGGCGCAGCACAGGAAGACCGCCCTGAAAACATTTTGACTCCCAGACTGACCAAATGTTTTCTCTACAAGGAGGGAACTTTCCCATTGTCTCAGGAATTGGGTAATCACCATCTCAAAAGAATGGCCAGACTACCAGGAAAGGCAATCATATAAGGCATTAACCTGGCAGACAAGAAAAACAACAACACACTCAAATTTCTGTTGTAGACCGCCTTTTCTGTGATGTAGGTAGGATGCTTGGGGGGGTTGGTCTTCAGCTACACCCCTTCTGTGATGTATGTATGATGTTTCTGGGGGTGGTCTTGATCTACAGGGTGGCAATTTCAAAAGTCTTTATAAGGCCTTGCATGCCATTTTTCTGGGTTCCTCCTCCCTCCAGCGTGTGGTGAGTGAGGACCCTGTTGCAACAGTTTAATAAAGATCAGGCTTACTAGCTGCTTAGCTTCTCAATATTCTCTGGTTGGCCTCTGTTATTCTCTCCTACCAATAGGGAACCCACGTAAGGACTCTATATGAGCTCTTGGATACCCCATAAGGGAAGAAGGGCAGAGGGACAGAGGTCAGTGTTGCCTGTGACACCCCTGATCACCATTCAAGGCACCCCAAGGTGCACCTGCACACGGGTTGAAAGCCACTGACCTAAGTCACTCTCATGATGGATGAATGAATGAGTTGGAGAGGTCTGGCTGGAGGAAGGCGACCCAGCAGATTCGACGTAATAGGTGCCGTTCTGCGTCCGGATGAAGCCCTCAAAGACGCCGTTGATGATGGACCCGTGGCATGACGAACCTGGCTCTCCTGCGGGAAGGTCATCAGGGTCATCAGTGCAGGCTGGGCTAAAATCCATCCATCCAAACATTATACAATACGATACAATAATCTTTATGGTCATTGTCCCATAAAAAACAACGAAATTGAAAAAATCTACATCAGACATTAGGAACGCAGATGGCTCTGTGGGTTAAATCACAGAGCCTAGGACTTGCCGATCAGAAGGTCGGCGGTTCGAATCCCCGCGACGGGGTGAGCTCCCGTTGCTCGGTCCCTGCTCCTGCCAACCTAGCAGTTCGAAAGCACAAAGTGCAAATAGATAAATAGGTACCGCTCTGGCGGGAAGGTAAACGGCATTTCCGTGCGCTGCTCTGGTTCGCCAAAAGCGGCTTAGTCATGCTGGCCACATGACCCAGAAGCTGTACACCGGCTCCCTCGGTCAATAAAGCAAGATGAGCGCCGCAACCCCAGAGTCGGTCACGACTGGACCTAATGGTCAGGGGTCCCTTTACCTTTACCTTACATCAGACATTCAAAAACCAACAAGCCTGCTATCCCAGCCTGGTTGTCCCCCTAAAAACTCTGATACCCCATAATTAAATACAAGATACTCCCATAGGGACTCCTTACACTGCGTTTAAAACCAAAATCGCATTTGGGTAGAAACTGTTTCTCAGGCGGCTAGTCCTAGTCTTTATTACCCTGGACCTTCTTCCAGAAGGCAGAAGCTGAAAGAGATCATTTCTGGGGTGTGCACTATCCTGTGCTATCTCTGCAGCTTTCTTATGGCACCTGGAAGCATAGATGTGATCCAAGGTGGGAAGAGTGCACCCAATTATTCTCTCCACAGTCTTTGCAACCCGGGACAGTATTGTTTTTCCCCCTGACCATGCAGCTCCCAAACCACACACACAGACCATAATTATGTGACCTATGTGCAACTCTGCAAGCTGCAGGCATCAGCTGGGATGTCCTTGGACTCCAACTCCCATCGGCCTCAGCCAGCATGGGCAACACTCAGGCATGATGGGAGTTGTAGTCCATCTGAGAGGGCCAAGGGCTCCCAGTCCCTGAAGTTGGGGAAGCTTTGTAAATCTGAATCCATTATGCAGAATTTATTCATCTTGATTCATTCAAAGCGTTGTGCCTTCTGGGATTTTGCCAGCCATTGCCCCAGGACTTTTCAAGCACAGTTTCACTGCCTTAAGGACTACAGAAGCTTGTTCTCCCCCTCCTTTTAAAATTAAAGCTCAAATTCATTAATTTCACAGCATCTGCTATGAATAGGAGTTATGTGGAGGGCAGACTTGTCTGGAATTCTGTTCCGGTAGAGAGAAAGAAAGGCAGGAGGGAGACACAGAGAATACATTATTTTTCTATCCCCCTTTGTGAGATGCTGACATCTTTCCAGACCTATTTTTTAAAATTATTTTTTTGTCACCTTCCAGGATGCCAGAGTAAATGAAAGAGAGGTTCGTGGGCCCGGCGTCACCGTTTCTCCTGGTGATCTCAATGCCTCTTGCAAAAACACTCCTGTCCCTCCATAGTCTCAGTCTGAAGACCCTGAAACACAGTTTCGACACATGCATTTAGCTTGCGGAACTCATTGCTTGATGTGGACACCAGAGTGAATAACTTTTGTTGCATTTTTTTAAGGGACAAATTGTGGGGTCTCTCCATTGTCCAGCCCGGACACTGAGGGTCTTCTGGCGGTTCCCTCCCTGCAAGATGTGAGGTTACAGGGAACCGGGCAGAGGGCCTTCTTGGTGGTGGCGCCCGCCCTGTGGAACACTCTCCCAGCAGATGTCAAGGAAATGAACAACTATTTGACTTTTAGAAGACATCTGAAGGCAGTTCTGTTTAGGGAAGCTTTTAATGTTTTATTGTGCTTTTAATTCTGTTGGGAGCCACCCAGAGTGGCTGGGGAAACCCAGCCAGAAGGGTGGGGTATAGATAATAAAAAATATTATTATTGTTATTACAGAATCGTAGAGTTGGGACCACAAGGGTCATCTGGTCCAACTCCCTGCAATGCATGAATGTTTTGCTCGAAATGATGCTCAAACTCATGACCCTGAGATCAAGTCTCATGCTGTACTGACTGAGCATCAAGCACAGATACCTGCCCCACTCATGCAAAAGTTGGCTGTTGAACTGAGGCGTTCCCAAAGTAAAGGAAGGATTGAACTCTGATTAATAAGAATAGACACCAAGGCTTGTGCCAGCAAGACTCTGGGAAGGGTGCGTATAATAATCTCTGTCTCCAGCCCCTGGCCCAGGTCGTTTTATTCACAAAAGACCTTTTTACAGAGTGTTCTAAGAACCAATCAGATTTCTTCTGAGCATTTCAACAAACCCCACGTGGGGACAAAGTTAAACTACCAAAACTAATTAAGCACACATATTTCTGGAGTAAACAAAACAGAACTACAAAAGGAGTGTCGTCTGGCGACCCCGGAGGTGATAAACAAGCAATATACATGATAAGAAGGATGGCCAGGAGGACAGCGATCATTATCACCTTCAGGTGAGATCAGTTTCCTGGCTCTAAGATTAACATCCTGAGATTAACATATCAGAAAAGCTACATCAAAGAAACTGCCCACTGTCTTTGATGACCCAGAATGCCTGCCTGTCTGTGTACTGTGACGTCAAGAAAGAGAAATGGAACAGGGATGCAGAGGTGTGGATTGATCAAGAATCATATCAAAATAGTTTAAACCCAGTCAATGCAATGCTTTCGTTGCTGGCACAGATGGCTTACTCTATATTTGTTATAATTCCTCATAGCAATCCCAACATTGAACGGATGGTGTTACTGTACCTCCGGTAGGCTTGGAACTCGAGCAAGATCGATCTCCCGGCTCCTTCCTCCTTCGCTTCTTGATGCATCTTCTCCAAAGCTCCTCTGTCGTAAGAGAGCCTCTCGTGGCGCTTGATGTAGGCCCTTGGGTGTGCAACTGCGCTGGCTTAAACCGAGAGGGAGAGACTCAAAGGGGGCTTTGTTGGGACGGCAGGAACTGAGGGTCAGAATTCAGTCGGCTGGTTGCCACACATCCATCAATATCCTCGCTGCTGGTAGCACCAAGGCTCTCTCTCCAAGTCAGGGGTGGGAATCCCTTTTCAGACTGAGAGCCACATTCTATCTCATACGTCGGCTGAGACCCTACCTGTCAAGCCAGAGTGGTGCATGCTCTGGTTATCTCCTGCTTGGACTACTGCAATGCGCTCCATGTGGGGCTACCTTTGAAGGTGACAACTCATCCAGAATGTGGCTGCCAGACTGGTGACTGGGAGCGGCCACCAAGAGCACATAGCACCCGCCTTGAAAGACCTACATTGGCTCCCAGTACGTTTCCAAGCACAATTCAAAGTGCTGGTGCTGACCTCTAAAGCCCTAAACGGCCTCAACCCAGTAGACCTGAAGGAGCATCTCCACCCCCCATTGTCCAGCCTGGACACTGAGGTCCAGCTCTGAGGACCTTCTGGTGGTTCCCTCACTGTAAGAAATGAGGTTCCAGGGAACCAGGCAGAGGGCCTTCTCGGTAGTGGCACCTGCCCTGTGGAGCACCTTCCCATCAGATGCCAAGGAGATAAAGAACTACACAACTTCTAGAAGACATCTGTAAGCAACCCTGTATGGGGACGTTTTTAATGGTTGGTGTTTCATTGTGTTGGAAGCCACCCAGAGTGGTTGGGGCAACCCAGTCAGGTGGGCGGGGTACAATAAATTGTTTATTTTTATTTCCTTCCAGGCTACCTTCCATGGAAGGGTGCGGAGCAGGCCCAGGGAGGGGGAGTTTCATGTTAAGCTCTGAATGGAGTTAAGCCCTTATTCCACCTTAAAGGTAAAGGTAAAGGGACCCCTGACCACTAGGACCAGTTGTGACCAACTCTGGGGTTGCGGCGCTCATCTTGCTCTATAGGCTGAGGGAGCCGGCGTACAGCTTCCGGGTCATGTGGCCAGCATGACTAAGCCGCTTCTGGCGAACCAGAGCAGCGCACGGAAATGCCGTTTACCTTCCCACCAGAGCTGTACCTAGTTATCTACTTGCACATCATGCTTTCGAACTGCTAGGTTGGCAGGAGCAGGGACCGAGCAACGGGAGCTCACCCTGTCATTGCGGGGTTTCGAACTGCTGACCTTCTGATCGGCAAGTCCTAGGCTCTGTGGTTTAACCCATAGCGCCACCCGTGCCCCTTATTCCACCCTATTCTAATCTACATGACTCCTGCAACAACTTCCTGCCGTCTCAAATATCTTTAAAAACAAATAAAACAAAAAAAAAATTGGCTATTGGAAGTTTTCTGCCTGAACTTTGATAGCGGTTGCTATGTAAACATACATGGAGCGGTGGGGTTTTTTTGGCAGGGGTGCAAACTATGGAAGTAATGTGAAATATATTTGATTCATCGAGGGCATAATAAAAAAAACGGAGGTTCGTGGGACATAATCCAAGGGAAGAGAGCAAGTGGGGAAAGAAAAATGGTATTAGAATCCTACCTGAGCCAGGTGTTTGGGAAAGAATCACTCTCCAAAAAGGGAAAATTAAATACCAGAAGGCCAGCATGGCGCGAAAGAGACCTCTTTTCCTTCTTCCGATTAGGGCGTGTCGGAATTCAGAGAAGGTTCGTCATTTGAGGCAAAGGCATCACAACACATGAAGGGTCCTGCACAGACTTGTTGAATTCGAAGGCTGCAGCTTGGGCTGGTGATAGTTGAGTTCCAGCTCCTTGCTGCCAATACTGAGCAACTGTGGTGTAGCATTAAAAACATAATGTATGGTGTAGGGGTCAGATGGGATTACCATGAGGAATTATAAAATATACATCAAGCCATCGTGTCCACGATGAAGACATTGTGTTGACTGGGTTTGATATATTGACGGTAATTTCTGATTAAATGCCATAAGATTCTACATTCATGCCCTTTTGATGCCCTTTTGCCTCTGCTGCCCATTTCCCCATGCTCTTCACGAATCACGTACACGCAGGCGTCCTGGGTCCTCAAAGATGGTGGGCAAGTTCTTTGATGTAGGATGTTAATCTTAGGGCCAGGAAACAGATCTCACATTAAGGGGATAATGGTCACTGTCCTCCTGGCCATCCTTCTTATCATATGTACTGCTTGTTTATTACCTCGGGGTTGCCAGATGCTCTTCTTTGTAGTTCTCAACTATTTACTACCCCTTTGTAGTTCTCAACTTAAAAGGTAAAGGTAAAGGTACCCCTGCCCGTACAGGCCAGTCTTGACAGACTCTGGGGTTGGTGCGCCCATCTCACTCAAGAGGCCGGGGGCCAGCGCTGTCCGGAGACACTTCCGGGTCACGTGGCCAGCGTGACAAAGCTGCATCTGGCGAGCCAGCGCAGCACACGGAAACGCCGTTTACCTTCCCGCTAGAAAGCGGTCCCTATTTATCTACTTGCACCCGGGGGTGCTTTCGAACTGCTAGGTTGGCAGGCGCTGGGACCGAACAACGGGAGCGCACCCCGCCGCGGGGATTCGAACCGCCAACCTTTCGATCGGCAAGCCCTAGGAGCTGAGGCTTTTACCCACAGCGCCACCCGCGTCCCTAGTTCTCAACTTAGTTACCCCCAAATATATGCATGCTAATTAGTGTTGTAGTGTAACTTTTTCCCCACGTGGGGTTTGATGAAATGCTCAGAGGAAATATGATTGGTTCTTACGAGCACTGTGTAAAAGATTCTTTTGCTAATAAAATGGCCTGGTGAGGGGTGTGGTTTACGCACTTTTCTCCGAGAGCCTTGCTGGTCAACGCCTCGTGTCTTGATTTTTAATCAGGGTCCAATCCTTCCTTTACTTTGCAAACGCAACATATGGGGTGTTAGGGGAGGGGATAGTACCTCTGGTGGGGGGACAGTCTGTCCACCTTTGGTCCCTGCACTCAGCTCTCACCTGTGGCTCCTAGAAGCTGTCAGCAGGTGACAGCAGCCACAGTCCCAAGAAATGGTTTTGACTGGCCAGCAAAACCAGGTGAGGGCAACGAATGGGCCTCAAACCCTCAGTTCCTCCTAGGAGGTTTAGATTCCAGTATAAGAGGCATCTGAACGAAGTTCCTTTGCAAGAGCATGGCCTGTGTTGGCCAGTTAAGTCCCGCCATTTCTCTTCAAAAGTTGTATTGTTTTCTCCTAGTAAAAATGTTTCATGAGCCGCATACCATTTTTGAAGGGACGCGGGTGGCGCTGTGGGTTAAACCACAGAGCCTAGGACTTGCTGATCAGAAGGTTGGCGGTTCGAATCCCGGTGACGGAGTGAACTCCCGTTGCTCGCTCCCTGCTCCTGCCAACCTAGCAGTTCAAAAGCACGTCAAAGTGCAAGTAGATAAATAGGTACTGCTCCGGCGGGAAGGTAAACGGCGTTTCCATGCGCTGCTCTGGCTCGCCAGAAGCGGCTTAGTCATGCTGGCCACATGACCCGGAAGCTGTTGTTAAAGGCAGTCCTAAAGATCTTAGCAATGGTCAGGAAATTAGGAATGTGTGAACGACCCAAGAGCCCCATTCAGACAATAACATCAGTACTCTTCTTTTTATTTAATCACATCGTTGAAGTTTAGATCGCAGGTTTCAAATGGCTCTTATGAGAACATTGCAGGAGCATTAAACCTGAGTGACAATGATTGTTAAAAAAACGATTATTACAGTATTTTTCATGCCGTTTCTGGAGCCTGGATAGCTCCAGAACACCAAGGTTGCAGGTTCTAGCCCCGTATAGGACAGCTGCATATTCCTGCATTGCAGGGGGTTCAACTAAATGATCCTCAGTGTCCCTTCCAACACTACAATTCTGTTTCTGTTTCCTAGTCCAACCCCATAAGGGACCCCTGACTGTTAGGTCCAGTGATGGCCGACTCTGGGGTTGCGGCGCTCATCTCTCTTTATTGGCTGAGGGAGCCGGCGTACAGCTTCCGGGTCATGTGGCCAGCAGGACTAAACCGCTTCTGGCGAACCAGAGCAGCGCATGGAAACGCCGTTTACCTTCCCACCGGAGCGGTACCTATTTATCTACTTGCACTTTGATGTGCTTTCGAACTGCTAGGTTGGCAGGAGCAGGGACCGAGCAACGGGAGCTCACCCCATCACGGGGATTCGAACCTCTGACCTTCTGACCGGCAAGCCCTAGGCTCTGTGGTTTAACCCACAGCGCCACCTGCATCCCTACATTGTCCAAACCCCTACACTGCAGGAATCTCAACTAAAGCGTTCATGACCGATAGCCATCCAGCATCTGATGCCCTGCTGTTACCAGACTGGTCCTTTTCCCACTTCACCTGGTTGGGTGCTGTGTCATCTTCAGATGGAGCTCAATAAGCCGGTGTGTGTGTGCTTTGGCTGATGCTGGGAACACAGGCTTGCCTTGCTCTGTTCTGGACCCAAGTGGTACGACTCCTGCAACATGTTGGCGACTAATATACACACAATAATTACCAAAATAATTATACATTCTTTATCAATCTTCTGAAATATACAAAACCTTGTGCAAAGCCACAGAGGCTTACAAACTACCCCACCTAAGATGAACTTATAATGTCTGCTTTCAATGGATTTTTCAAATGCTTAACTCAGTCTTTTGTTTTCTTTCTCTTTTTAGGTAAGTTCAAGAAGATACGAACAAAGGGTAAGTTTAGTGTTGTTCACAATACAGTGGTACCTCGGGTTACATACGCTTCAGGTTACAGACTCCACTAACCCAGAAATAGTGCTTCAAGTTAAGAACTTTGCTTCAGGATGAGAACAGAAATCGTGCTCCGGCGGCGCGGCAGCAGCAGGAGGCCCCATTAGCTAAAGTGGTGCTTCAGGTTAAGAACAGTTTCAGGTTAAGAACGGACCTCCGGAACGAATTAAGTACTTAACCCGAGGTACCACTGTACTGAGAGATGCTAGTGAAGTTGTAGATGGATGTTGATGAAGTTGTGGACAGGGTGCCGGCGTTTTGCACCCGTTTCACCCTGGCAGTCCAAGTAATCAAGAGGTCGCGGTTTGCCCCCGATGGGGTCCTTCTATGGAGCATGCAGGTAGCACATTCCCAATGCAGTTTTCCAGGCTTCTTCAGTGGTCTAATCTCAAAGCCTTGATACGTCTATTGATATTCAATTTCATAAAGAATACTGTTTCTTGGCTTAAGCTGAAGAGACTGATTTGTTTAGCAGCTGAGGAGCTCAATATGCCAGTGTGTATGTGCTTTGGCTGATACTGGAGACACAGGCTTGCCTTGCTCTGTTCTGGACCCAGAGCTACGCAGCTTGGAGTTTTCCTGGAAACCTCCTATTGGGGAAAATCTACTGGCATGTTAATGCTGTGATCCCTTTGACCTTATGCTCAGGCAGTATATACAAGTAGACAAGACAACTTGTGTATGATTTACCGTATTTTTTGCTCTTTAAGACACACTTTTCCCCCTCCAAAAATTAAGGGGAAATGTGTGTGCGTCCTATGGAGCGAATGCAGGCTCCTTGGCTTCAGCGATAGCAACGCGAAGCCTCCGAAGTGCAGAGGGAGCACTCCCTCTGCGCTCCAGAGGCTACGCGTTGCTTTCGCTGAAGCCTGGAGAGCGAGAGGGGTCGTGCGCTCAGGGATAGCCGCCTGAAGCCTTTGGAGCGCAGCGGGAACTCGCGCTGCGCTCCAAAGGCTTCGGGTTCCTTTTGCTGAAGCCGGGAGAGCAAGACTCTCTCGGCTTCAGCAGAGAGGGAGAGCTGCGCAGCACCCCTTCAGCGAAGCGAGAGGAGAAATGGAAGGG
Organism: Podarcis siculus; assembly: GCA_034642415.1. Taxonomy (NCBI): domain Eukaryota; kingdom Metazoa; phylum Chordata; class Lepidosauria; order Squamata; family Lacertidae; genus Podarcis; species Podarcis siculus. The sequence goes on from JAXCMG010000041.1 coordinate 716,908, forward strand.
GCTCTGTTTCTCCTGCCGCTTCGCTGAAGGGGCGCCGAGCAGAGAGGGGGAGAATTTTTCTTTTCCTGTTCTCCCCCTCCTATGGTCCGGTGCGTCCTAGAGCGCGAAAAATACGGTACTTACATGGTTACAGCTTTGCCCAGGTGGTGTGAAATAAAGAATGGAATGGGAAGGAACAGTTGGTCCCGAGATCTCCTGAGATTTCATATGACCTGTCTGGAACCCGGTAAGAAAGGCTTTAAAAAGCTCTCCCTGTGCCGTTTTCCTAGTAAAGAAAGTTTTTGAGCTCTCCGCCTTGCTTACTGGGCTTTGTGTGAGGCCTCTGGAAAGCTCCCACAGCTTCCCAGAGGCCTCACATGACCTCCCCAGAGCCTATTAAGATAGGAGCGGTTCCAGGGGGGTCTTATTGACTTTGGGTCAGCCTCCATTGACCTTCATTCCAAGGAAACCGAACCTGGGAAAGTCCAGGCACTGCTTGGGAGGGCAACAATACTATTGCGTGTGCAAAGCACTGCACTGTTCAGCTTTGCCTTGTCTTTCACCCTTATGGTGAAATGTGGGCCTTCAGGATTCCCGCCAGACCACACAATTCAGTGGCGTTCCCACATCCCCTCCTCATGCGTCTGGCTGCAATGTGTGCTTAAATCAGGGGCCAGCAAACTTTTTCGGCAGGGGGCCGGTCCACTGCCCCTCAGACCTTGTGGGGGGCAGGACTATATTTTGAAGGGGAAAAAACCCCCATGAATGAATTCCTATGCCCCACAAATAACCCAGAGATGCAACTTAAATGAAAGCACACATTCTACTCCTGTAAAAACACCAGGCAGGCCCCACAAATAACCCAGAGGACACATTCTACTCAGGTAAAAACACGCTGATTCCCGGACCGTCCGCGGGCTGGATTTAGGCGGCGATTGGGCTGGATCCGGCCCCTAGCTTGCCTACCCATGGCTTGAACAGTGACACCACCACCAGCAGTGGGGAGGTGGGCACCGGCGCAACAGCACGAGTGTCGGATTGGTGCCACTGCTTAGCCTACCGAGCACCGATTTCTCCACGGCCTGGCTGCTCCGGCTCCCTTTGCAGCACATTGGGAAGCCAGGTGAGCAATGCTACCTCCCCCAGCTGCACCTGACTGCTACTCTCTCTGCCCCTGTAGAAACCTCTGACCAGTGTCTGGGATTTTGCTTCTGGCCCTGACCGACATGTGGCCTTTGGAAGGTTCCCCACGAAGGACTGCGGTCCTGGAGGCGGAATATATTTGCCACCACCTACTGTACGTGCTTCTCTGGCATGTTTTATGTATTGTTATAGGATTGGGGTTTGGGCTTGGTGTCTGAGGGTCACTCCCCCCCCCCACTTGTCCCCAAATCTACCCAACCGGGCCTTTTCCTTACATGGCAAGCAGAAGAAACATGTCAGTTTTTGCAGACACACTGGGTTGTATTCAACGTGAGCCGTTAAAATTGACACACCTGACTTAGGTCTACCAATTTCAATGGGTACTCAGAATAGAACCACTGAAAGGAATGGATTTGAGTTAGTTCTGCTGATCAATTTCCACGGGTCTGTTTCTGGGCAGGAGTAACACTGGACACTGTCTTCAACTTGCTATCGAGGGCTGCGCTTTGGAAAGATCCTGCTTTAGACAAGCTCCACAGGTCCCAAATTGAAATACTTTATTGTCGCTTGTACAACTTGTCTACAGTGAGATTACACGAGCACCCCCCACTCAGCTTAGTCTTAATTCCCCTCGTTTACTGACGCACACCCACCAAACCCGAAAGTCAGTTGCCCTGTTGTTATCTTTTCATTCAGCAGCCTAACAGCCCACGGATAGAAGCTGTTCTTTACCCTGTTGGTACGACTAATCGTGCTTCTATATCTTCTGCCTGTAGGAAGGAGATCAAGAAAGTGCCGGCCAGGGTGTGAATCATCCCTGAGAATTTTCCTCACTCTTCTTCCGCTATTTCATCCAGCGGATTCACGGGACAGCCCATAGTATCTTGTGCTGTATTCACCACCCTCTGTAGGCACTTCCTATCAGATGATGTCAAAGCAGCGTACCACACCATGATGCAGTATGAGAGGACACTTACCCAAAGCAGCCCACTTGAATCTGAAGCACACCACTACTGTGTATGCGTTCAAAATTATTGCTTGCTGAACATGTCACCAGATAAGCAATATATAAGACTTGTTACTCAACAGAAGATCTATTCCCGGTTCCAACAGGAGCAAAAAACTTATTTCAAATTTAAGACCGCTCCATTCACCCTCCTATTCTCTAACTTTGATTGCAATTCCAACACCCCTCCTCAAAATATGCGATTTGGGGAAAAAACCACCAAGATCATGAAAAAGACTTCCAAAAAAAGCAGCTGTCACGTAATTGTAAACTGGGTTTATTTATTTATTTATTTATAGAAAATGGAATGCCCCGCAAAAGAAACATTTTCTTTTAATGAGGGGGGGAGAGGAGGGCAAGTTTGTGTGTGTGTGCGGGGGGGGGGGGGGGGTTGTCACATACAGAAAATACACGTTACCCAAAAACCCGAATGGCTTTTGTTTCTTTCACATATTGAGCTATGAAGTAAAACAATGAAGGTTAACTTAAAAGTCACAGTCAGTGGTACACTGGGGGTGGGGGTGGGGAGGAGTAGCAGTAGTGTGTGTGTGTGTGTGTGTGTGTTCCCCCCCTCTGTTGCCATTTGTACAGTTAAAAAAAAAAGCAACAACGCTGGAACATTCAGTAGCGGCGGCTGAAGCGAGGGTCGCCAGGCCTGCTTCCTCTGTCTTGTCCTGAGAAGCCTTCTCCTTGTGACTCTTCGCTGTGAGACGCCTGGGCTGGCGGGGCGCTGGGCAAGAATCCTCCCCGCCTAAGGAAGGGATCACAAACCAACATAAAACAAACAAACGTTTTAAAAAACTAAGTTGGAAACGGAGTTGTTGGACTCTAAAGTTAAAAAAATTGTCTAAAATTTATAATTTATTGTTGGAATGGCATCCAAATGTTGAACAAGTTACCGTATTTTTTGCTCTATAAGACTCACTTTTTCCCTCCTAAAAAGTAAGGGGAAATGTGTGTGCGTCTTATGGAGCGAATGCTGGCTGCGCAGCTATCCCAGAAGCCAGAACAGCAAGAGGGATTGCTGCTTTCGCTGCGCAGCGATCCCTCTTGCTGTTCCGGCTTCTGAGATTCAGAATATTTTTTTTCTTGTTTTCCTCCTCCAAAAACTAGGTGCGTCTTGTGGTCTGGTGCGTCTTTCTAGAGCAAAAAATACGGTAAATCTGTGACGACAGACTGGGCAAGAGATGTGGGACACAACATAATGTTTGAAGACCGGGAAAGATTGTGGAAGAAAGGGGTCAAGTACACTGCATGTATGGTGTCAAAGGAAAATATAATGGGAAATGATGTATAGATGGTACTTAACCCCTGTAAAATTAGCAAAGATTTACCACAACAGTGATGTTGGAAATGTAAAGAAAAGGAGGGTGCCTTTCATCATATGTGGTGGACCTGCCCCAAGGTGAAAGACTTCTGGGAGAAGATTCATAATGAATTGAAAAAAATGTTGAAATATACATTTATTAAGAAACCAGATGCCTTTCTTCTTGGAATAACGGGTTTGGAATTGCCCAAGAAAGATGTTAAATTGTTTTTGTATGCCACAACTGCAGCAAGAATTTTGTTATCTAAGAATTGGAGGAATGGCAGATGAAGATGATGGATTTTTCAGAGCTAGCCGACCTCACTGGAAGAGTCCGTGACCAGAAGGAGGAGGAGTACCAGGAGGAATGGATGAAATTCAAAGATTACTTAGTTCAATATGTTAAAATAACTTAATTGGAAAAGCTTGCAAATATCAAACAGGCTTAGGATTTAAATATGTAATCTTAGGAATTAATATGTTTAAAGCTAAAATAGAAAGAAAGATGTTAAGTGCTTAAGTTAATTTTATGAGAAAATTGGTTTTGGAAAACTTAAAATGATATACACTGAAATTCAACTAGGGGGATTCGAGGAAGTCACTTAACAATGTCACTAAGATTTTTTTAAATACAGTTGAGATTTATGTTTGTTTGTTTAAATTTTTGGAAAATCAATAAAATATTTGGGGGGGAAACAAAGAAAGAAAAGTTTTTGCATATTGCCTTGCATATCAGTTTGCCAGGACTCAAATCTGCAGCGGGGTCCTGAAGCTTTGGGGGGTTTGTGGGAGGGGTCCATTTGAGCACCAGGTGCAGGGAAAGTGGCAAGAAGAAGAGGAGTTTGGATTTGATATCCCGCTTTATCACTACCCGAAGGAGTCTCAAAGCGGCTAACATTCTCCTTTCCCTTCCTCCCCCACAAGAAACACTCTGTGAGGTGAGTGGGGCTGAGAGACTTCCGAGAAGTGTGACTGGCCCAAGGTCAGCTGCATGTGGAGGAGCGGGGAAGCGAACCCGGTTCCCCAGATTACGAGACTACCGCTCTTAACCACTACACTACACTGGCTCTCAAGGAAATTCTTGCCCTCATGAGCAAGACTGGGTCAAACACTTAATAAGATGAACCTTCTGGATCAAGCCTATGGGCCCATCTAGTCCAGCCGACCAGACACCCATGGGAAACCTGCAAACATGAATAGAGCCCTCTCTTCCCTACTGCAGTTTCCCGCACCTGGAAATCAAGTTTTTGACCTGCGCTTGTGCACAATATTTTTCTTTTCTTTAAATAAAGGTGTGATAAGCCAAGGTGAACATGAAAGTTAAAACTGAACTTTTTTAAAAAAGAAGAGAAAGCAACACTGCGGAACTCGAAAGGAGCAACAGCAGCAATGGGGCTGTGGGCTTGTTTGGCCTTGCTGGAGGAGGAGGTTATGCAACAAGAACTGTCAACTAGATAACGCTCAGCCAGAACAGGAAATTAAATGGCAGTGGCATCTCTAGTGCCACCAGACCTTACAGGATGTGTGTGTAAGGCAGCAATTAGGTAATGCAATGCCAAGAAACAGTCACTCTTATTAGTGAAGCCGGGAGCTAGATTTGGAAAGAGTTGTTCTGAGATTGGGGCGGGGAGAGCAGTTGGATGCAATACAGAAGAAAAAAGACAAATGTAGTTGCTTTATTACTTATTTTAATTTTTTTAATGTTTTAAATTGATTTTTTTTAAACTTGTTTTAACCAATCATTTTATTATTATTATTTTTTAAACCTGATTTGAGGGTTTTTGTTTTACAATCAAGCTGTGTGTAGGGAAAAAGGCAGGGTATATAAAAATATAGAACAGTAATAACAACAACAATTATTAATTTTACGAAGTAAGTAATTCTGAAGGCTAGGCTGAAAGAGGCTTCTTACCCAGACATTCCGCCTCGATGAAAGATGTGGCCACGCCTCCCTCTGCCCCCACCTGGGGAAAAACCAAGAGGAAGTTTAAGGGCAGGGGACACTAAATACATCTGAGATGCTCTCAGCCTAGTTTATCATGTTTTTCTTCCTAGAACTACAGCAAAAATGCCCCCCCCCAAGCTTTGAAAGCAGAGTGATTGTGAGCCTACAAGGCTAGAGTCCTGGTGGTACCCCTATCAAGTAGGGCAATACAGTGGTGCCTCGCAAGATGAAATTAATTCGTTCTGCGACTCGTCTTGCGGATATTTCGTCTTGCGAAGCACGGCTATTAACGGTACTTAGCGGCTTTAAGAAAAAGGAAACAAACTCGCAATTAAGAAAAAGGAAACAAACTCGCTATTAACTTAGCGGCTTTAAGAAAAAGGAAACAAACTCGCAAGAACTCACAAGACGTTTTCGTCTTCCGCAGCAAGCCCATAGGGAAATTCGTCTTGCGAAGCGACTCAAAAAAACGGAAAACTCTTTCGTCTTGCGAGGCATTCGTCTTGCGAGGTACCACTGTAAATGTTTCCATTTTACAGAGCAGGAACTGAGGCAGAGACAGCAGCTTGGCAAATTCCACAGAATTCCACGTAACAACATGCCCTGCTGCTCAGTGTCTCCCAACCTTTTGAAGCCCATGTGCCCCTTAGGCCAACATAAAAATCCTACGCCCCCCTTAAAACTTAGCTCCTCTTAAGTAGTTTATTTCAGTTTTCGAATGGATTGAAATTTTGCAACTTCTAATTTTTCTTACTTCTGCAGTACATGTTTTTGGAAACACTCTCCCCAGTCTTCAGATATTCTCCCTGGTGGAGAAGCACTGCTCTAATGGATTTCTCTCTTCCACCCTTCCCTTGTCTATCTGACAGGCTCTTCGGACAAGTACCCACCACTGGGCCCACTGAAGGACACAACCAACTTGGATCCACTGATTTCTATGCGGCTACTTTTGAGTAGAACTTAGCATCAGCATCCCTGGGGGCGGGGAGAGAACCCAGCAGCTGAACAGGAAGAGAGTTACCTCGCCACCGGTCATGATCTCGCCCCATCGCACCCCCATTGTTGCTCGGCCAGGAGCGATCTTCGAATTTTCTACCATGAACCCCCCAGTCACGCCCATCTCTGGAAAAAAAGAAGTGTGTGAGGTTTATTTTATTTTAAAGACACTGGTTTTTTTAAATCTACCTGCAGAAGAAAACACTTAAATCCCTTCAAAACACACACAGACAAATATCTTGAATTCTCAACTTTGATAGCTATATTTCCTGAAAGTTTCTCTCTCTCTCTCTCTCTCTCTCTCTCTCTGGGCCATGATAGAAAAATGGAGCCTCTGTGTTCCACCACTGAATACCAGATTTTGGGGACAGGCAGTGGAGGACAGCATTGCTGTCGTGCTATGCTTGGGATACTTTTTGGGAGTACCATAGCTGCCAGCGGTTGGAAACGGTATGCGGGGACTAGGCGGACCCTCACTCCATCAAGACAGAGGTGACTGGAGTGGCGTCTGTGGGTCTGCTGCTGCCTCCTAAAAAGGACCCCTGACCATTAGGTCCAGTCGTGACCGACTCTGGGGTTGCGGCGCTCATCTTGCTTTACCGGCCGAGGGAGCCGGCGTACAGCTTCCGCGTCATGTGGCCAGCAGGACTAAGCCGCTTCTGGCGAACCAGAGCAGCGCACGGAAACGCCGTTTACCTTCCCGCCGGAGCCATGCCTATTTATCTACTTGCACTTTGATGTACAGTGGTGCCTCGCAAGACGAAATTAATTCGTTCTGCGAGTTTCTTCGTCTTGCGGATTTTTCGTCTTGCGAAGCACGGCTATTAACGGCTTAGTGGCTATTAACGGCTTAGTGGCTATTAACGGCTTAGCGGCTTTAAGAAAAAGGAAAGAAACTCGCAAGAACTCGCAAGACGTTTTCGTCTTGCGGAACGACTCAAAAAACGGAAAACTCTTTCGTCTTGCGAGGCACCACTGTACTTTCGAACTGCTAGGTTGGCAGGAGCAGGGACCGAGCAACAGGAGCTCACCCCGTCGTGGGGATTTGAACCGCCGACCTTCTGATCGGCAAGTCCTAGGCTCTGTGGTTTAACCCACAGCGCCACCCGCGTCCTTGGCTGCCCACGAAAGGTTTCTCTGGGTATCCCATCCAAAATGAGAGGCCGTTTTGCAATTCCTGCTCAGTTCCTGTTTGCACTGGATCGGCCTCTCCTATACCAAACACACACCTTGAAACAAGCCCACATTTCACTGCATGCCAGGACTGGATGCCCCCTCTGCCATCTGTCCCTCCCTGTCCCCATTTAACGGGACAGCTGATGGGGCAAGGGCAGCGCTTATTCCCCCCCCCCCGCCAGAACTCAGTTCCGGCACCTGTCAGGTAAGCGCCACTGCCGTTGCAAGAGAACAAGGAAGGCGTCCATGGAAAGTTCTGGCACCTCTTTTTCTAGAAAAACTGCACCAGGTAAAGGCATGCCAACACCATTTCATGGTTCAGTTCACTTTGCTGCTCTTTTAGATGTGGCAGCCCCCACTCTAGCCATTTTGTGACTGGCACCCATAGCACCCTCTCAAAATTCAAAATGTGCCTCCTGGCAGTTTTTAATGTCCTTAGGTAAGATCATGGAAATCAAATTCTATTATGACGGCTCAGAATCTCCAGCTGCTGCAGGATCTTGCACCTCTGCGTTCGGAAGGCGCTTGGGAAGAATGTATCAAAGCTCCAAAACGGTCTCCCTGCTTCGATCTGGGCTCACTTCAGTGTGCTGACGACCTATAAAGCTTTAAAGCAACCCCGAAGTCATGTTCTGCCACAACGAAGGCTCAGACTAAGTTCCAACTTTGGCTGAGTCAGGACTGCCACAGAGTGACATTCCTGGTGGCTGACCCCCTCAGCTGCAGAATACACTTTCTTCAGCAACTCGCCAAAGAGCAAGTCTTGAGTGTCTTCTCAAGGTGGAATAAAAGCAAGGCTTTTAATTAGTTAATCAACTTAAAAAACAAAAACCAAACACCTTACGCCACAGTGGCCTTTTTTTTTTTAAACAGATACAAGTACTTAAAAAAGAAAAATGTAGGTGGCAAGCATTATCTTGAAAAACACCCTTTAGGATCACACCCGCTAAGATTGCCTGTTATGTCAGCAGGAGTAATCTAAAAAGAAAGACTGCTTTTTGTTTCAAATGCAGATTGGTAATGAAGATTGGTAATATTTCTTTTTCTTTTAAAGCTGATTGTATTTTCAGCAACATTATTTACCCAACCTCTTATTCCTGCATTGCAAGGGGTTGCACTAGATGACCCTTGGGTCTAAGATCAGTGGTTCCCAACCTTTTTTTGGCCATGCCTCACCTAAGCACCTCTAAAATCCTGATGCACCCCCACCCCCACCCCCCGTGACATATAATTCTTATTATTCAAAAAGTGAACTATTCATGTGGAGGGAGCCTAAAAGGCCATTAACTGTTAATAACTCATTCTCAAACTGCCCCCCTTAGAAATAAAAATCGACCCCCTGTGGGACGTGTGCCCCGTGTTGGGAACCACGGGTCTAGACCCTTCCAACTCTGCAATTCCAGGATTATTCTGCCCCGCTGAAAACACACTCCTTTCTTCAACTGTGAGCCTCTTGGGCAACAGAACTATTCAACAGCTAAGCTGCTCTATATATGCAAGGACACCAAGACTTAAGCGCTGGTGTGGCGGCTGCTCCACCACCACCACCTGAGTACACTCACCGGGAATGTGGGGTTATTCCCCGTCCCTCGCTCAAGTGCCTGTCAGACCCATAGCTGCTCCAGCCATCCCGCGAGTGGCGTTCTGGTCCCCCATGGTGGTCATCTGTGTGATGCTGCAGGAGCAGAGACAGGAAATGGTGTCATGCACTCGAAGAAAGCAAGCGGCTTTTAGTCTTAAGTGGTTTTGCAATACCAGGTTCACAACCAACGCAGCTCACCTGTCCGTCTCGCTCTCCCATTATTCCTCGTGACCCTTCTCTCCTGGAAAGAACAATATAATAGACATCAGGCTCTTGCGCTAAACTGTTACCTGCTATGCGCAAAGGTTAAAGGAGCACCGGCAACCTGTTCCTCTTGGAGAGAGGAAGAAATTCATGCTACGCTCACTCAACTGCAACATTTGCTTAAGGATAGAATCCATATTTATCCTAGGGTGCAGAAACTGTACCCCCCCAAGCTGACTTGAACTCCCTTTCAGCCCCAAAAGTCAAGGTCAGGGATTATAAGAATTGTCGCCTAGCAACACCTGAAGAGTCCTCTTCCCAGATTTATATCTTGCTTTTAAAATCCAAGGCTGATTCCCAAAGCAGCTTACTGTTACAATACACATAAAAGCTGCAAGGAGGTGTGTGGATTCTCCAGCAGGTGGTGAAAAGACTCTCCCTTCCAGAGGAGTTACAGGCAGACTTGAGGGCTGACTGATATGGCATCTCAGTGTAGGCTTGTTAGAGCCACCCAGTCTGCAAAGTAACAGGTCCTCGCCTCCCTTCGCCACAGAAGGCATTTTGCTAGTGAACACTGGCTCATTTTGGAGGTGCCCAAATAAATCCCACACCTTTTAACTAGGATGCCCTAGGTAGGAATGACACTGTATTCTTCACATCTCCCCCGCCCCAGACTTTCCTTCCCGGAAATTTCTGCCTGGGTAAAACACAATTCAGAAAATGAGCTGTATAACCTGCTTAGGGAATTATTGTTGTTGAAGGCTATGTAAAGGTAAAGGGACCCCTGACCATTAGGTCCAGTCGTGACCGACTCTGGGATTGCGGCGCTCATCTCGCTTTACTGGCCGAGGGAGCCAGCGTACAGCTTCCGGGTCATGTGGCCAGCATGACTAAGCCGCTTCTGGCGAACCAGAGCAGCGCACGGAAACGCCGTTTACCTTCCCGCCGGAGCGGTACCTATTTATCTACTTGCACTTTGATGTGCTTTCAAACTGCTAGGTTGGCAGGAGCAGGGACCGAGCAACAGGAGCTCACTCAGTCGCGGGGATTCGAACTGCTGACCTTCTGATCAGCAAGTCCTAGGCTCTGTGGTTTAACCACAGCGCCACCTGCTGAAGGCATATAAATTATTATAAATAAGCATTTCCCCCATCAGGAGGCAAAGCTCATCACTCTGCTGGCTCACCTGTCCAGGGAATGGTCTTGGTACCGCCCACGATCCCTGTGATCAAAGTCATGGAACCGGTCCTGGCGGCTGAAATCCGAGCGATGGCGGTCATCCAATGCCATCCGCTTTGCCTCTGGCCAATATGGTTCGTCTCTCCTGCAGGGGGGCAGGAAGGAGGTAGAGGAAGAGGTCAAGACAGGAGATTTCTGGCCACTCTGCGTTCTTGATATATCAACACGACAAAACAAGATCAAAGGAAATAAAGACGTCCCATGGACAATAAAACGGCTTTGATAAAGAAGAGATTACCACACTCTGCCCCTCAATTGCTAAAGTACATATAATATCAAACAGCTTAATTCACTTAAAAGAATGCTTTAACTCAGGGGCAGCTCATGTGGCCCCCTTAAGATGTTGTCTCAACTCCCATCAACCCCAGCCAGCATGGCTGAAAAGCAGGGATGATGCGGGATGTAGTCCAACAGCACCTGGAGGGTACTGCACTGGCTACTCCCTGCTTTAATCTAAATTAAGCCCCCAAGTACTTGCCTCCTCCCAATCCTTTATTTGTTTCATCAGACTATGCAACGGTTGTTACTGTTACAATATGAGAACAACGCAGCTGCAAACAACCAGCTTGTTGACATCATGTGATGTGACTAGCTGTGGGAAAGAATCTTCCCGGAAGTTCACAGGCTTCACAAAGCTGTGTTCAGTGTGTAATATGAGACCTTCCTGTTGTGTATGTGAAGGAAGTCTTCTGTACTTGCTTGAAGGAGACTGAAGTGATTGGACATGTTTTCTTGTAGAGTTGTACGGTCAGAAATAAACATGATGTAAAAGGACTTTCTGACTATTCTTCTTTCCCCTGCGAAGGGGGAGAAGGGGGTGTGCATTTTCCACGCTGGGAAATGTCGCCTATCAAGATCTCCCTGGTCTGTCAGCCAGAGGCAGATCACCGGTAAACAAGCTCCGGGAGCAGGGAGAGGAGCCAGCCTCTCCCGATGGGGCTAGTTTTCCAACAGTTACAATTTGATGATAAAAGCCCCTGCTGTGGCAAAGAGACAGCTTCACAGGATAAAAGGGCCGTTTCCCTCAACGTCAGACCTTTGTTGGCATGATAGCAAAGATGAGCCAATAGCCTGATCAGTTATAAGACCGTTTTCTAGGTTTCCCACTCTGGAGCAGTGCAAACTGCGTGGAAAGTCCTGACTCGCTAGGATAGATGAAGAGACTGATACAGCTCTTCAAATGCCTGCAGACCCCTAGTATACGCTTTGATAAGAAAGCCTACTTGTGAAGGTGTTTATAAAAAAAAACTCTAAAAAGAGCATGAAAGGATATTGTTAGGGAAATCTGCTGACTCAAGACTGTTTTAGTAATGTGCCAAGCATGTTCAGGCAGGAAAAACATGTCCTGGAGCTAGTCTGACAGACAGGAAGCATCCTGTTCCTTCTCGCAGGTATGCCTTCCCTCTAAGAATGGGACTCAATTTCTACGCATGCGTAAAGTTATACAACAAGATTCTAAAGAATCTCCTGGACTTCCCTCTTCCCCTTTGTGGGTCCTATCGTTAACCATTTCCTCCTGCAGCTTTTATGAAAATCCAAATCTTTTAACCTCTCCATTGTGTCCAAAATTCGTCATTAAACCACCAATTCTACTAAATTGATGGATTATGCTGACATGGCTAAATTGACCGGAAGAATTGGAAATCAGGAAGACCCAAATAAGGAATGGGGAAAATTTATAATTTATCTTAAAGACCATTGTAAACAGTTAAAATCATTAGTAAATCGTTGGGTAATCTGCCTCAAACATCACGATGGTGTGGTCACTGAAGAAGCCCACTTACACACACACCCCTTTCCCCTGCTCCTTCCGGCTTCCAAAAGCACATATATGCAGTTTGCAGGCTGGTAGGAGGGCGGTGCTTGCCTAGCTAAAGGCACCACACTGAATCCAACTCTAGATGTTGCTGGGACTATGACACGTTCCCCACGCCTCCCTCTACAACCAGAGGGATTTCCTGAAGTCTGCTCATGGGGAGAGACGAGCTTTACCTCCCGTCTATGTCATACGGCCTCCTCAGGGCCACCCGCCTCTCCTGCTCGTAGCGCAGCTGCTCGTGCTGCCGGCGCAGCTCCTCCCTCTCGCGCTGGATGCGCTCCTGCTCCCGCCTCCTCTCCCGCTCGATGTGCATGCGCTCTCTTTCCAGGCGCTCCCTCTCCATCCGCTCTCTCTCCAGGCGCGACCGCTCAAACTCCAGCTTCTCTCGGGTGATCTCCAGCCTCTCGCGTTCCTCTTGCTCCCAGATGGAGTGCAGGCGCTGCTTCTGCCGATCACGGTTCCTGGTTTAAAAGGAGGCGGGTGAAATTTTATGAAGGAGATGGAAGCCTTAGCGCCCATGTAAAGGTTTAAGGCCGAGAGGGAAAGTCTGTCGGAAGTGGGGCAGCTTCCGAGGGTGTGTCTTGTCTCCTCTCCTCTCTCTATAGGTAAAAACCCCTTGCCTCACCAGCCCTTTGGCTCTTACCCTGTGCTTTGCAGCCTTCAAGCAGAGACCATCAGCCTGCAGCGGGGGTTCTAGCAATGGTGGAAGCAGTGGAATGCTGACACTGGCAGGGTGAGGAGCTGGAAACCCAGGGGCCTAAGGCTGCTACTTATTTTGCATCACTCCCAGTGCTCTTCTCGCTCCCGTTGGCACTGAGCAGCCAGTTGACTGGGACTATCTAGAGCAGCGTCTAGAGCGTCCCTCTAACAGGTCCAATCGTTGCTTCACCTGCCTTACACAACACCCATGGGGAGGGGGCAGAAAGCACAGGCTTGAAAAGATATTCAGCCCACAGGTAGCTTGGGATCACCTCCGTGGAACACAAGCTCCCAGCATCAAGGGAACGAAGTTAACATTGGGGACATCAAGGCCAGAAGGCAAGGCTGTTGTCGTTATTTATTGTATTACTGCGCTTGACAAAAAAGGTGGCTTTGATTTGCTTTACATCTGAATATAGGTTACGTTTGGTTAACAAAGCATTATTCTGATATTTTGATTACAGTATTCTGCTATTTTTTATTGATTGAGCTGCTTTTTTTCTGCGGTTAGCTGCTTTGGGAACAAAACAGTTGTACCTTTAAATGTTTGTTTTGTACTGCTGTGGTTTCAGCTGAACAGCTACATTATTTTGATGGAAGAACAACAACCTACCTCAATTTATTTTTAACCACATATATATAGAAGGGGGGGGGAGTGCCTATGTGTCTTGTAACAAACTGTTCCAAAATGGTAATACCAAACATCTTTCATTCTCTCTAGCCCTCCTCACTGAAGATGATTTCCTACTATGTTCAATTCACATGAGATAGAACTCACATGAGTTTGAGTCTTTATGGTCCGAGGAAGGCCTATTTTCTTTAGCCAGAGCTTAACTGGACAAGCCCCCCCCCCCCCAAAAAAAAAACAACAGGAATTGTACAAACAGCAGAAGTGATTTGAGCCACCTTCCATTTTCAGGCAGAAGCAGCAACAAAATATTTGCACAAACCAAGCCTGTACAAAGTTCTTAACATCAGGCCACATGATTTACTTATTTCTTGATGCACAGATTATGTAATTAAATAGGCAGAGCACATAAAGGATCTATTTTCAAACCTGCCAAGATTGTGGCTTCCCAAGTTTCAGAAAATGAGAGGCTTTGACTATAATAAGAGCCTAATCGTTGACAGTCCAAGGAGAAGAGGTGTGTCTTCAATAGCTGCCTAAATCTGTAAAGGTAAAGAGACTTACCATTCTGTTTCCTTCTTTCCAGCATGTGGGAGCGCAGGTAGTAAAAAGATTAAACTCTGCTTCCATCAAAAAGCAGAGCCAGCAAACTTTGACATCCCAAACCAGGAGTGAAACTTCTGTTTCAGGATGTGGAGGAGGTGCAGGACTTTACAAAAGTCCTCACAAAACCATTAACAATTAAAGGACTCCCAGGTGACCCTTAAAAAAGGTGTTGTATATGGCAAAAACAAAACCCCTCCACACTCACATGAACGCCTACATAAGCCTCACAGCACAGCCTTCTATGATGGCTGGCAGTGGTGGTAGCTGTAGCTCTGCTTGCTCTCCTGTTTGTTCAGAAGAGAACCTCATGCCATACACCTCCATACACATTTGCTCAGCAGAAGAGGTAGAAAAGGGATGTACAAGGAAAGCGTCTACATCACAGGGTGGAATTAAAGAGAACCTGTTAGGAGGACCCTTCCTGCTGAAGAAGGGATCCGAAGGGGCAAGAGGGAGATAATGTGATGCCTGAGACAAGGAGGGGTGCAGCCAAGGCAGCAGTCTTATGGAGAGTCCTTCCAGCAGCACACCCAAATGGTCAAAGTCAGGGATCAGCAAACATTTTCAGCAGGAGGCCGGTCCACTGCCCCCCAAACCTTGGGGTGGTGTGGTGGCAGGCTATATTTTTTTAAAAAAAACAAATGAATGAATTCCTATGTCCCACAAATAACCCAGAGATGCATTTTAAACAAAAGGACACATTCTATTCAGGTAAAAACACGCTGATTCCTGGACTGACTGCGGGCTGGATTTAGAAGGCGATTGGGCCGGCTCCGGCTCCTGGGCCTTAGTTTACCTACCCATGGTCAAAGTGGTTGTGAGGCACACCAATCCTGTTGGTGGCGTTTCCCCCTACTGACCTCTTACACTAAACCAATCTGCCTGCTGAGGGTGGACCTAAGGGGCCTGGACTCCTGAGGGATAGGCTTGTATTTAAAAATTTTATTTACCACATTTGGATATGGTGCATGCAACTAAGTTTTTTCAAGCAGCATACGCTGAAAACACAACCCAAAATTTACACAATTTAAACCAAGTACTCAACAAAGTCCTTCTACAGCCTGCACAAACACAGCAACTAAAGAACAACAGGATACAGACTGTCAGAATGCCTTAATGCACCAAATGCCTTCAACATATATGTCCTGGAGACACGTTCAATATCTAGGTTTTGCCAGCATGGTCCTCACAGAGGATAAAAAGGAGCAGAGGATGTTGCTGCCTTGAGCTCCTTGGAGAAAAGGCAAGATATAAATATAAGCAAATACATGATAAATAAAGATTACTCTTTAAGATAGGAAGGACTGGGAAAACCCTTAGGCAAAGGGAGAACAGATCACCATGGAGGCAAAATGATGGGTCTGCGAACAGAAATGTCATCACGAAATCAGCACAAACCCTTGTCAAACTAAAGATGGACAGGGGTGCATAGGAGCCAACTCCTAGGGGCCACCCCCTCAATAAAATATTTGAGGCCAAAGTTCATGGGCATTGCCATTCAATGGTGTGGGTGTGTGCTGTGTCTTGTGATCAATTATGCAGGGCGGGGATTAACCCCCCCCCCCATTTTATTCAAGTTGGCACCTGGCGGGGGGCGGAAAGAGAAAATAGCGTTTCAAGCCGCTTCTTCGAAGAATCGTTTATTATTTAATTTCCATGCCGCTTGATATATTTAAAATGTGGCGTACAAAGAACTGAAGCAATAACAGACCATTACAAAAATACAATTACATATACCGTATTTTTTGCTCTATAGAACACACTTTTCCCCACCTAAAAAGTTATAGGAAATGTGTGTGCAACTTATGGAGCGAATGCAGGCTGCGCGGCTATCCCAGAAGCTAGAACAGCAAGAGGGAGCGCTGTTCTAGCTTGTGGCTTAGCCCCTCTGTCCCTTCCCCCACCTCCCAGAAAAGCCCCCAAGAGCCGCACTCCCTTTAAAGAGCTGCGCGGAGCTCTTGGGGGCTTTTCCCCAAGGAGAAAAAGCCTGCAAATTCCGCACACACGCTCCACGTGAAAGGGAGCGCTGAGGAGAGCCTGAGATGCATACAGGCTCTGCTCAGCACTCCCTTTAAAGAATATTTTTTTCCTTGCATTTCCCCTCTAAAAAATAGGTGCATCTTATGGAGCGAAAAATACAGTAAAAATGTCACATTGTTACAAAGTTACTAATATAGATAAGAATCTGAAGAACCACCAGGTTTTTCAAGCTCCAGAAGGAAGTCTTTGGCTTCATGTCGAACTGGATGAAAGATTGTTTGTGCCACTGAGTGGCCGAGTTACCTCTTCTTTCTTCCTGCTTGGCTGATGTGAGATGCTTTCCCCACATCCTTGCGCATGAGGTGCACCAAAACCACCACTTCCTGGGTAAGTTCTCAAAGGCTGCAATCCTAGCCTCACTTACCTGGGATTGATTTCAACAGTACTTTTGAGTAGACATGATTAGAAGCGCGCTGTAACAGGTCAGAGGTGGAGTTCCAACGGGTTTTCGGGCTGGGCTGGGGGAAATCTTTAAGCTACAGTTGAGTTTCAGCTGGGGAATATGTGGGGCAGCAGAAACATAAATAAAGGAGACCCCCTCCCCAAGAAATGATTTATTACGTGTGTGGAAGTCCTCCTTGCTTCCTCAGGGCGCTCTGGAATCAAACCGAATCGTGAGCCTGGTGCATGAGGTTTGCAGACTTTGGACTGAGGGGGATTTGGAGACAGAAAGAGCCCTTTCGATGCAGTTCTAGACATTGGGGTCTGTAGATGGAGAAGAGCTGTTGAAAACCATGAACCTGAGACGCTGTAGACATGGGAGTATAACCCTGGCGGTGCCTCTGGCTGAATATGATCTGATGAGAACCCGGAAGCTGATTTATACCAGGCCAGTCTATTTGCCCATCTGGTCCATTATCTGACAGTGGCTCTGCAGAGTCCCATCACCAAGCCTTTAATGAATTCTGCACTGTTCCATTCTTCTTATCCCCAGGATCCAGAGCTTAACATGCAGCTCCTGGAGCATCAGCAAAGAGGACATACCTTGACTTTGTGGAGGAGCAAACGGCCAAGGCAGGTCTGTTGTTGCAGCACCTAGGATGCCTCCAAGGGAGCATCTTGCTGTGAGCTGAGCCCTTTTGGACTCTGCCTCCAGTCCACTCCCTTTCGGAGTACTCAAAACGGCCAATTCCTTGGCCTGAAAGATGGGCACTTCTCCTGCATTCCATTGCTCCCTCTCCTACCAGACCTGCAATGTTATCACAGGAGGCACTGTTTCTCCAGCCCAGGGAAGGCACCTGGTGAGGGATCTTGGCTCTGCTTCTTCAGGTCTTGCTCCATCAGTGGGCCTGGCAGCTTCAGGTTTAGTAATGCCCAGGCTATGAGCCAGAAACCTAGCCTGGCTCTTTTGCTAGTACAGGTGTCTCTCCGGTTACACGTGTTCGACTTGCGCGCAACTGCGTGCACTGGAAAATAAACACACTGCGAAAAGGTGAAAAATGGCCCGAAAAGAGTGAGAAACGGCTATCAATCCCATGAGCTTTTACACTGACCGTTGCAACCTGTGGAGAGTTGGGAGTTTGAGAAAGGCGGTTTGGAAGGAACAATTGTGGTGGAGTTTGGTGTTTTTTGTTTTTGGATTTCCAGAGGTTTATAGGGCGCTTACAAGATTTTTGAAGGGACGCGGGTGGTGCTGTGGGTTAAACCACAGAGCCTAGGACTTGCCGAACCGAAGGTCGTGGTTCGAATCCCTGCGACGGGGTGAGCTCCCATTGCTTGGTCCCTGCTCCTGCCAACCTAGCAGTTCGAAAGCATGTCAAAGTGCAAGTAGATAAATAGGCATCGCTCCAGTGGGAAGGTAAATGGCATTTCTGTGAGCTGCTCTGGTTTGCCAGAAGCGTCTTAGTCATGCTGGCCACGTGACCCAGAAGCTGTACACTGGCTCCCTCAGCCAGTAAAGCGAGATGAGCGCCACAACCCCAAAGCCGTCCGCGACTGGACCTAACGGTCAGGGGTCCCTTTACCTTTACAGGATTTTCAGACAGTGTTCTCCACTACACGAGATTTCAAGTATACACGTGGCAACCAGGAAGGTAATCTGCAGTACTGTAGTTTCTGACTCCGTGTCCTTGTCACTGCTGAATTCTGGAGTCATTTGCACCTTACAACTGGAGGGAATGTTGCTGGAACTGTGCATTTGGAATTCCGGCTTCCCCGAGCCAACATGGATCAATTCCCTTTTCCTGGATTCTTGAGTGATATTTTACAGAATCAAGGCATCCGGTTTATCTTCTGGGAAATACTCTGTGGGAATCTCTAGGACTGGATGACCAGCTTAATGTCCCAAGAGTCAGGAGGGCCTCAGACATCTTGAGGAGGTGGAGCCTGGCATCTAAGATGCTGGTTGTTCCTGGTTCTTAGTTCCAGAAAACTCTCTCCCTGAGCAATCTGTCACAGGGCTGCCATGGTGACCCACTGCTGTCCTTTCTCCAGGCCTGTGGCCAAAAAGGACCCAGATTTGGCAGGAAAGTGTCAGAATTCCCAAGGCTTATTCCGTTCCTCTCCAAAGCTAGATGGTAGTGAACAGAACAGAAGATCATCAGACTGTTACTAGGTAGGAATGGCTCTGTTGTCAGTGCCAACCAAGAGGCTCTGCCAGCATCAAGAGAAGTCTTTCTTTACCTATGCCGGAGTGAGACAGGAAACACACGCACAGGTTGTGGTCCTGGCTAGAGCTCAAGGGCAGAACCACCTTGTTCTACATTTGAAGGCAGAGTGGACACGATGTCAAGTATGTGAAGTTAACCCTTTTATTCCTCACTCTGCAGGTGGTGAGGAAACATCTACTGCTACGGATGCTGCCTCTGGCTCTCTAGGCTCCTGCCACAGAGAGCCACCAGAGCCAAGGTTTAAAAATAAGATGCAGGCTACTTCAGACCTCGAGTAGTAGAAGTTAGGTGGTGTTAACAGATGAGCCATTAGGGTGAGGCTCAAGCCAGCACAGGAACTTCTAGGAACAAATCTGTCTCCACGAGTAGAACTGCTTGCCTGCCTGCCCCAACTGCCAATCCAGCAGGCTAAAGAAAGTGATAGATTGTGGCTGGGTGGTTCTGCAGGCAGGGTACTTTGGGGTCTTGACCCCTAGGTCCATCCATAGTAGTTCACCAGCAAAACTAGGTGCTGAACTGGGGTGTGTGCACACCCTATTTGTTCACTGTCAGCCTCTGAGGTGCTGACCCAAGTACAGAAATATATATCACATGCTTACCATTTAGGGAAAAGGGAAGGATGAAGGGAAGGGTGGTGGTGGAGAAAATTTGTTTGAGAAGCACATTTTGTTTTGCCAAAACAGGATCTTACCGGTGTGGCTCTTCGCTCAGCCGTTTCTGATCCCTGCCTTTGCTGAAGCGCCTCTCTCGGCTTTTTTCTCTACTCTCCGATTTGCGGTCCTGGCTCTTGACGCTCTAAATGAAAACACCCAGAATTGTAAAAACAGAAAAGTATGATTTTAGGGCAATTTCACTCGGGGGGGGGGGACCCAACCCCTGTGAGAGAGTGAAAGGACAATTTCTCTACAGAAGAAAACACTCTAATAAGTCAATTCTGGTCATTCCCGTCCTCAATCCAAGCTGAAATTCTAAAAAACAGACTGGCTGGGAAAGACGCATATAATGATACCGAGGAGGGTGATCTAAAAAAGGGCCAGATTTCCTCCAAAATGATTCCTACACAGGAATATAACTCAGCAGATTGGTGTCCACATAACCTCCAGGTAAAGGCAGAGATAAACCCGCCTTTAATTATGAAAGCACAACACATAAGGGAGGGCAGTATTTTGCCCCCTAAAAGGAAAACCACCCCCGAGGAGATCTCTCTGGGTCTTTTGGACTAAAATGAGTTATCTAGATGAGGAGGAACTAGGTTTAAACCAGACAGAACATCCTCGCAAAACAAAGGTCCTATGACTACTAATGTGAGCATCTTACATCCACCGTCCAAAATCATTGAACGCCTGGCTAGCTCCCCGTGTAAGGATACCACCAGAATTAATGACATCCAGTTGCCACAAAAAATGGCAAACTCCAAAAGTTCTTCGGAAGACAACTGACGCAAAGACTAGACTTCAGCGACCCCAATTATGTTCCTTCAATTCGCAGACTGCCCAACCGAATCAGCCATTTGATGCTTTTACAGCTGGCAAGAGATGCTCATCCCCAATCTGAATTCCTGATACCCATTTTTGAGAAGACCAGTAGCTGTGGCCCATATTTGTTCTTGCTGAATTTCAGAATGCCAGTGAGATCATCAATTTCCTAAATGTCTAATTTACGGAAACATTTCCCAGCATTATAAGCACCAAAGTAGTCTTCAACGTGAGGTAGTAGGTATTGAGCAATACACAAAAAGATTTAGAATTACTGAACAACCTTCATAAATGTGTCCTGTGCCGTTTGTGGGCTTAATGAATGTGGGCCCAGTTGCTATGAGAAAATGATATACTCTTTAACAGTCTGAATCGGCTTCCAACAAGGGATCTTAGAGCACAAGGCAACACAAATTGACCAAATCTGGTTCCAGTTTACTTAAAGGGACTTAATTTTAAAAATAAATGATTATTTCATGTTTCTATACAGAATACATTTCCAAAATCCTGGCCAAATATGACTTGCTATCTCTTCAACTATAAACAAAATATCTCTAACTTAAATAAACAATTAAAAAATCCATTAAAACACAATAATACAGCTTCCCGTCCTGCAGCTGAGCAATTTAAGGAAGTCCTCACACCTTCTGGCTAAGGTGTTGAGGAAGAAGCAACTGGCATCCGTTGCAGACATTGTGATATATCAGCATATCACAATACTTAGCTGCCGATATATCATGTTGTTGAAAAGCAGATATTGCCCAGCCCTAGGTTGGGTTAGATGCATCCCATTGTATTCTCTATCCAATGGGAGGGACAGCACTCTCCTGCAAAGAGCCACCTCCATCTTTATAGTACCTGGAAACGATGTCTGGTGAAGATCGCACTGCAGCCCTGCAAGCTCAGCTAAGGGAGCATTAATAGAAAAGGCTGCAGAGGTAGAGGCAGCCCTGGTAGAACATGCTGCGATTTTAGCCAGCGCTGGTAAGCTAACGATGGCTTGTTTTTTATATTGTAATTTTACATTGCGAACCACCCTGAGATCTACGGGTATAGGGCGGCATGCAAATTTAATAAATAATAATGATATACGCATAAATCATAGAGCAGAAATTAACAGACACAAGTAGCTTAAGTGCATTAATCCAATGACTCTATTCTGAGTAGAACTTAAGATACTATCGTAATTCTTTGAACCTGTGCCGCAAGGTTCTGCAAGGTAGTTGCGGGAGGCAACTGATAACTGGATGCCTCTTTCTCCCGCTGGACAAAAAATTTAAAGAACTGAAGCAAGGGAGTCATAAATGAAGGTAATTTCTGACAAGATTTGGGTGGCTTTTTAAAGAAGGAAGGAGCAAACCCAATCTAAACTTCTGCCCTTTCTATTGTCTAAGATTTACTAGGATCTATGTACTTCTAATCAGCGGAAGCTTAAAACTTTTTGAGCCAAGTTGAATGTTTCATTAAACCTTTATATAGTTACACATATCAAGGGAAATGCCCCAGTTCCACTTACCCTCTCTTTTGACCTAGTTGTTGTCTTCACACTGATAACTGGTTCGCCTTTGGATTTATCCATTATCACAGTCCTTTCTGTACCCTTGCTTCCTACATAAAAACAGGGGTGGGAATTAAGATACTCAACACAAAATCTGGTTTTGATGTTCTAAACCTGACAGTGGCCAGCCATTTACACTCTTCCCCCTCCCCCAATGCGGCAGCCTAGTAGGTTTACCTGATTTTGGTGTCTTGGACTGATCCACCGATCCAGATCTTGACTCCTCTTTCCCCTTCTCATCTTTTTCTTCTGCTTTTGTAGCATCTTCTTTCGGGTCAGCCTTCTCGCTCTTCTTCACACTGGCAGACCTGCAAAACCAGCGAGTTCAAAACGCAGGAAGGAAAAGCAGGGCAGCAATGCAATCCCTCTCCTGGTTGTGGCATACCTGTGAACACCTTTAAAATTACCTAGGGTGACTGTATCAGCAATAAAAAAATCCACAAACAGGACAATTTTCACGGTCAATTTTGAAGACAGAAAAACCACACCAAATCCCTGGAGTGTCTCCTGTTTGGGGGGTAGGGGCAGTAGGGGACAATAATAAAGGGAGGTTTGCAAGAAAGAAGACTAAGAGGGAAGGAAACCCAACAGGGCAATGAGGCTCAATTTGACTAATCTCTGGCCGCAGGTCTCTGGCCATTATGCTCCCCATTTGGCCAAGCCATGCCCACCTGCTGTCTCATATGCTGTCAGGTGTGCAATAGGCAAAGATGGAGCTGGGCCAAAAAGGGGTGTGTGCGCTTGTATGGCACTTTGAAGTCCCATGTCTCCAGCAAACCCGAACCATCAGCTTTTCACCAGAGCCTGCACAGAGCTGTAAAGTGTGCTTTGAAGCCTTGACTGATTGTTGGGGCTTTGAAATGCCATGCATTACATGGAGTAAAAATGGGTCTCTTGAATCAGTTGATTGACAAGCAGCTAGTCTTGCCTGCCTGCTACACTTGGGCCATGTGTGTGTGTGTGTGTGTGTGTGTGTGTGTGTGTGTGTGAGAGAGAGAGAGAGAGAGAGAGAGAGAGAGAGAGAGAGAAATATATACATAGAGGCCGCACTCCTATCTTATCCAGAGTTTCCGAAAGAAACCTCAGGCTAAGTCTATAGATTCTTGAAATGGCAATGTATATTACATCAATAAAATAACACCCATGTATTAAGTTTCTTCTGGAAAGGCAAAAATTCAGAATATAGGAAGAAATATTTTATGTATGAATGGTCTCTCTTGATGGACAGAGAGAGCGCCAAGCTGTCTCTCTTCTTCCCAACGCGGTAGATTTTTGGAGGAAAGCAGTCTGATGTGCATTCCGAATGGCACAAGTCTTGGGAGGACTGTAAATGCAGTCCTTTCACACCAGGTATGTAAGCTCCAGCACCTGCACTTTCAGGCAGGTTTTCCAGTACTGCATCCTCACTCAGGAAGTTGTGTGTGCTTCTAAGTTAAGAATGCAACTGTTCCTTCAAGCAGAAAAAGTACTTAGGGGAAAAACAGTTCACACTGTTAAAAAAATAACTGAAAACATGTTTTTAAAATGAAAGAAAAACAAGTCTAAAGCGTATTACCTATCACTGGCTGAAGGTTCATTCTTCACCTCACTATCCTTTTTCTCCAATAGCTTCTTTGTGGCAGGTTCATTTTTTGCCTGAAATTACGTTTATTTGTTAGAAAAAGCAGTAACATTTGGGAAAACATCCCTTAGGTTATTTTTGTTTTAAGCGTGCAGGGAGAGAGAGAGAACCACCACTTACTCTTTCAACAGATATTATCTTCCCATGTAATTCTGTTTTATGGCAATTGGCAATGCATTTTGTCACTTCTTCAGCTGTGGACATTGTCACAAAACCGTAACACCGCGCTCCTGGACTCCGAGCGTTAGTCACCACTTTTGCGCCAACCACCTTGAAGAAAGGAAGGACATATATTTAAAACAGACTTAGCCACAGCTTGGTGTCAAGTGACCAGTTCGCTTTGGAGAAAGAAAAGCCAGTTGGGTTACTTGGTACATACACAAAAGGAAAAGTGGGGGGTTGCCAAAGACTCAACAGCAAGCAGCCTGTAATAGGACAGTGTGACTTATTTCGTTCTGTCGTATGCAGTAGCATAACTCACAGGCATTCACTTGCAAGTAGCAATTTTCTATAGCCTTCATTGTAATAGTGAATGCAAGTGGGGAGTGCTGACCAGAATGGAGCTCAGTGGGGCTCAGAGAAACAGAGATATCAGCATGATCTGGAGTTGGCCGAAGCAAACACATATTTTAAAAGGAAAAGTCTAAGAGGGAGCCCCCCCCAAAAAAACCCAACGCAATGAGGACTCTGTGCTAAGTAGCCAGAATCTCCTATAGTGCTAAACGAACAGCTAGCACAAAAACCTAAAACCTCTGGGAAAGGGATCTGGACTAAACAAATTTCGGGACACATGGTACACCTTCGTTAAGTTTGCTTATGATGAAGAAAACAATTACAGGCCACACGCTGGCCACCTAGCTAACCACCTTGGGACAAAAACTGTAGTTTCGGAATCATCTAATAAAATTTATATTCATTGCTGGGCCTGTTGATATTGCTATGCTTCATGAAATGTCCTCTATATTACTGCCGTTTCCATTACATTTTTATAACAAATTCAATTATTTTTTTTTAAAAAAATCTTTTAAAAGTAGCCAGAAACTCCGAATGTAAGAAAACAAAAACAGGAAAATAGAAGACGAATGTATAATAATAATAATAATAATAATAATAATAATTTATTTATACCCCGCCCATCTGGCTGGGCTTCCCCAGCCACTCTGGGCGGCTTCCAAAAAAATATTAAAATACTGTAATACATCAAACATTAAAAGCTTCCCTAAACAGGGCTGCCTTCAGATGTCTTCTAAAAGTCTGGTAGTTGTTGTTCTCTTTGACATCTGGTGGGAGGGCGTTCCACAGGGAGGGCGCCACTACCGAGAAGGCCCTCTGCCTGGTTCCCTGTAACTTATCCTGGGGAAAGGACATGGCTGGCAGGAACCCTGAACAAGGTCACTCTCGTTAAGAGATAATGATACTCTGCACCGTTTTATCACAGACCCTCAACTTGTCTCTCCATCACAAGGCTTCAACAATAATCAATGCAGCCTTACTTTCCCATATTTGCTAAAGAGGTTCTTCAAGTCTGTTGCTCGGGTGGTGGAAGCGAGGCCGCTCACCCAGAAGTTCCGACCAGTTGTGGTAGCACTGCGGCCTACGTGGAAACAGGAAGTGTTTATAGCATATTTAGCACGAGAAGGCAGCCCACCCCACCTCTGGAAGGGGAAATGCAGCCCTAGGAAATCTAACCTGGAGAAAATGCACATTAAGACCCCAACATCCAAAAATTTGATAGTAATCCCAGAAGAACCGCTTTCACCGGTGTACATCCCCGCTTGTCAGATACTCACTGCAAACACCTGACAGTCTCGTTTATACTCGCTAGTGGGGACTGACCATGGGTTTCTGGACATTTACAAAATGTGCCTGGGATTGCTGACACTCAAGCTGTGTACGTCAACATTCACTTGCGGAAATGTGCAAACTCTTTGTTTGGTGGGAAGTAACACTAGGCCCATTCAACATGTCCAGTTTCTCACTTTGTTATTGCTGGGGTTCACTGTTTTTGCAGGATTCCAAGCCACCTCACAGGATCCTCTAGTTTCTTTTTGGATTGCTATAGCGGGGGGGGGGGGATTGCTGGTGGGGGAGTAGAGCTGCTAAGAGGAATTCTGGAGGAAGCCTAGAGCAGAATTTCAAAAACTTGAGTCTCTGGATCTCTCTCTCTCTCTCTCTCTCACACACACACACACACACACACACAGAGCGTCCAAATCAGGCTCTTCCCCACGAGAGGGAGGCATAGCTACAATGTCATTTCCACTTCCATGAGGAAGAAGTGGCTTGACTGATGTAACCAAATGTCATTCTGTACTTTGCCCCTAGAATGAGTTCCCAGACTTGATGAGTCCATTTCTTTCTTTCTAAGAGTTTCCATTAAAGGATTTTCTTGTGTTTCAATTGTACATGCGTTGTCTCCATTTCAGAGTTTTCTCTACAGGTCATTTACATTTGATGCAAGACGTTAATGTTGTATACAGTATAAGGTCGGGGGAGAAGAGAGGTGGGGAGAGAGAGTAGTGGGACGTGTGGTGGTAAACTTGCATTCTTTTACTTAGTGTATGTGTGAGCTTTTTGTGTCAGCATCACTTGGGTAGGTTATCTTTCCATTCATTAGTTTTCATTGGCAGGGATAGAGAGGTAGGGATGGGGAGGCTGGGGTTGCCTTCAGTTGACTGCAGCTGAAAGGGAAGGGGTTGTTAGATCAAGCTATCCATATCAATTCGTATGCTTTCAGTGGGTTCTTGCTGTTGGGCTGTGTGCATAATAAAGGGGACCCACACCGGGTCGAAGGCATCCTCTTTTATCTGTCCCTGTGTTAGTTTCAATCAGTTGGTTAGCTTTCCTAGTAAGGCTGTTTCCCATACAATTTGGTACGAGTGGTCCATGTTCACTCCTGGCAGGTCTCTCCAGTGTCTGGCTATGATGCTCCTGGCTGCTGAGAGTAGGTGGGTTATAAGCTCTTTGATAGTGTGTGAGCGTTATTGTCTTGGAAAATATTCAACAGGGCCTTTTCTGAGGTGGCTTCTTCTTAGGGCAATCTATTATTACTATTATCATCATCTTTTACCTAAAGGTACCCCTGCCCGTACGGGCCAGTCGTGTCCGACTCTAGGGTTGTGCGCCCATCTCACTTAAGAGGCCGGGGGCCAGCGCTGTCCGGAGACACTTCCGGGTCACGTGGCCAGCGTGACGAAGCTGCTCTGGCGAGCCAGCACCAGCGCAGCACACGGAAACGCCGTTTACCTTCCCGCCAGAGTGGTACCTATTTATCTACTTGCACTTTGACGTGCTTTCGAACTGCTAGGTGGGCAGGAGCGGGGACCGAAAGACGGGAGCTCACCCCGCCGCGGGGATTTGAACCGCTGACCATGCGATCGGCAAGCCCTAGGCGCTGAGGTTTTACCCACAGTGCCACCCGCGTCCCTTCTTTTACATACAGTGAGTTTTTTAAAAAGTGAGTTAAAAAACAGTGAGTTAAAATACAGTGAGTTAAAAAGAGTTAATAGTTTTCCCAAGTGAATGAGAAATCCTGTAACATAAGGCACAGAACAACTACTCTCAAGAGAAAACATCTAGAGGCAAAACAACTGGCAGGATCGGAAAATTCCCCAGGGGATCCCACGCTTCCAGCTGATGCCTTTTTGGGGGCTGGGGGCCAGTTTCTCAACAGGTGATACACTTGTCCTCTTGAAGCCCCCATATACCCCAGCCACACTGGGTGGACACAGCTCCTTTTTAGCAAGGCCTGGCATAGGAAGTTGGCCCAATTAGCTCAGCCCCAACTGGAGATGTCATGAATTGAGTTGGGGCTTTCTGCATTCAAAAGAGGTGCTCTGTCACTGAGCTTTGGCCCTTAACCTTCCTCTTTCAAGACAGGGGAAACAGCACCTAAACTCTGTGAGTTATGGCCAAGGGCTCTGGAATAGCTCCTTCTAGTCATATTAGTATTACGGGAAGGCAGCCAGGTAAATTAGATATTTCAGAGTGCAACAGTAGCTAGGGCACGATGCATCTGGTCCCAAGGTTGCATTTCAGTTTCGTGATGGCCTTTGACGGCTGAAAATAAACAATTATCATCTGGTACTGGGCGACCGGAAGAAGCTTGCGCCATCTTTCGTTGCTGTTGCAGTCATACTCAGGAGTAGAATCACAGAATTTTTGTAGCATTGGATTATCCTTTGTGCCCCTTCCAAGTCCAATGCAGGAATCACAGCTAAAGGATCCCTGTCAGATGGCCATCCAATCTCTGCTTGAAAACATCCAGTAAAGGGGAGTTCTGTTTCACTGTCGTGCAGCTATTAATGTTAGAAAGGTCTTCCCAATGTTTAGCCAAAATCTTTTTCTTTCATGTGAATCCACTGGTCCCAGTCCTATCCTCTGGAGCAGAAAACAAGCTTGCTCCATCTTCCGAGTGACAGCCCTTCAGATATCTGAAGATGGCTTTTCTATCAACTCTCTTATCTTTTTTCCAGGCTAAACATATCCAGCTCCTTCAACTGTTCCTCATAAGGATTGGTTTCCAGACCCTTGGATCATTCTGATAATCCTTCTCTGCACACATTCCAGCTTCCCAATATTCTATGTAAGGGGTTCCCAGAATTGGACCCAGAACACTAGGTGGGAGTCTAGCCAAGGCAAAATAGAGCAGTACTGTGACTAGATTTCTGTTGATGCAGCCCAGAATTGCATTAACTTTTTTTTTTTGCTATTGCATGACTCACGTTAAGCATGTCAAGAAAGATGAAATCATGTCCGTTATTCTAAATAAATCAATCAAATAGAATCAAAGGGAGGCTGAGTTCTGCCTATGCACAGGCACCAATATTTAAAAACATATACCTTTCTCCTCTTTGGAAGCTGGCTTTTCATCTTTGATCTCCTCAGAACTAAAGGAGAAAGAAGGAGAAAAAGAAAAGAAAAACCAATCAGGAAAGAAAATAAGGCAAATTAATATAATGGGTATATAATATATAGAGTACACTAGAACTCAATACCTACCAGAATTAGTTGTAACAAAGAAAATAAAAATAAGAAAAGCCAACAATGGAAAACATCTTGCTAAGATAGGTACGGGAAGTAAACCTTAAAGACAGAACAGCTTACAGACAATTAAAGGCAAAGATTTAAGAAAACAACCTCTGAAGGTTGTAAAAAAGAAATCAAACCTTTCTGGGTTTTTTTTTTAATTGTACATGGGAAAGGGGGAAAACAAAACCTAAAAGATGGATTTTATAATAAGGTAACAGAATTTCAGTACGCTTGCAGGCCAATATGAAGAAAAACAGTGACCCTGATCTCTTACAGACCAACGAGATTTTTTAAAAAAAAAAGAAAAAGAGAGCATCTGGTCTAAAACGGAGAAAAAACAAACCTCGTGTTCTGATCACCACCCTCTTGGGCAGAGGACTCTTCCTCACAATTAGCCTTGGCTTCCATCTTCTCGGCATCTTGGCTAACCACCTGGAAACCTGCGTCCTTCTCCGCAGTTTCCTCACTACTGGCTTCCAGACTTTGGGCTGCTTTGCTACTCTCACCACTTCCTTCTCCTCCTCCTCCTCCTCCACCACACCTGCTCTCTACCGCTAAAGAGTCAGAGTCCAGGTTAGCTTCCTCTACTGTCTCTTCGCTCGGCTCCCCTTTCGCTACCACTAAGTGCTTCGCTTCATCCTCCTCGCTCTTGGCCGCAGCCTGGCCTGACTGGCTGTCCGTATCTAAAAGCTCTTCGTCCAACTGAGCGACGGCAGTGGCAAGTGTGTCTTCCTCTTCTTCCTGGGCTTCCTGTTTGACCGGCAACGAGATATTCTCTTCCTGTGCCTGCTCTGCTTCAGGAGCTTCTTCTTTAAGGGGCTCAGATTTACAAGTGTCACCCAAAATGTCGAGCATTTTCTCATTTTCTATGGATTTAACAGGAATAGAATGGCACAAGGTTTAATCACCAGGGAAACACAGCAAAGACAAATGCGGAACGGGCATGGCTGCCAGACTTAACACTGAGAGAACGGCTAAGGCTACACAGAGATTGGAAAACCCCTTGGGTATACCACATTCAAATGCCTAACGCTAACTAGACATGGTTTATTATAGCAAGATCATAAGTTACGAAGAAGAAAACGACCCTATTAGTTTAATGAAAACCTTCTGGCTCGTTCTTGACAAGTCTTCAAGAGGTTTGTTCTTCCCAAATTCCAAGAGGCTTAAATAGAAATGAATCAAAGAACACAAAATTCCATTTCAAATTCTGAATTGCTTTCTCTTTTTGTTTAAGGCAGGGTGGTCCAACATGTCAACTGGAACATCTTCTGATGGTGTGAACATGTGAAAGTCCAAGAAAGGAAACAGTATTATGGAATTTCCATGTAGAACCTTGTCTTCCTTCTTCTGTTACGCCGTAACTCACTTAAAAACACTGTATTTCCCCTATAACTTTTAAACTGCCTTCACTATTCTCCCCAATCACACAATCATATATTACAATCTGTGCTACAGGTAGAAATCTTTTGCTTTCATACGCGATGCTAACATTTCTTCTAGTGCATTTGTGAAGCTAAATAGAGATTATTATTATTTTTCTCTTTAAAAAAAAAGAACATTTCAGGTCTAGAGGAAGCAACTGCGAAACGAAAGGCGTTACTTCTCAGAGCTAGCAATAAGGGTTACCGTAGGTTTAAAATCTTTATGAACTTTGGAATGACGCGGATTGTTGACTACTCAGTAATGTAAGAAGTCTAGTTAGTTAAAGTCCTGGGCCTTTTCTCCACCTCATTTTAAAAATCAGCAAGAAGAAATTAATCGAAAGGTACCTGGCTCTGAATGTTGCTCCCCCAAGTCCTGAAAGAAGAAAAGGGTGTGGTGTTAAATGGTGCAAAAAAAGGCCTGAAGTAGTTCATACAGTAAGCCCGCAACCTATGCACATTTAACTTGTGCACACTCAGTATTATGCACTTGGCAAAAAAATATTGAAATAAAAATGATGGGGGGGGGGGGGAGAGAGACTTCAGCAATCCCACCTGCCATTGCAGCTAATGTGTTTTCACTATAAATATTTTGCTTCAGGGCCAATCCCCAGAATATAACCCCCTGTAAGTTTAGGGCTTCCTGTGCTGCATTAAAGTGCAATCGTATGCATTAATATGTACAGTGCTGCACCATAGAGATGGTTGAATCCAAGCAAGGCGATGCCCTATTGCAGGGAACTTGTAGCCCTCCAGATGTTGTTGAACTTCCAACTACAGTCGGGCCTTGGATCCCGAACGCCTTGGTACTCAGATGTTTTGGCTCCCGAACGCCACAAACCTGGAAGTGAGTGTTCCGGTTTGTGACCGTTCTTTGGAATTGAACATCCGATGGGGCTTCTGATTGGCTGCATGAGCTTCCTGCAGCCAATCAGAAGCTGTGCTTTGGTTTCTGAACGTTTTGGAAGTCAAACGGTACGACTGTACCAACAGCCCCAGGCAGCAGAGGAATGATGGCTGAAAAGGACAAATATTGGGGTCTGCTACTTAAAGCGTTTCCCACCTTCGCTACAGTCTAGCCCCGCAGATCTTTGATCGGTCAGAAAACAAGAGACTTCAGCCAAGCAAAGAAGCAGCCAGTAGGCCTAATCGTTTATTTCATGGGTAGGCAAACTAAGGCCCGGGGGCCAGATCTGGCCCAATTGCCTTCTGAATCTGGCCTGCAGACGGTCTGGTAATCAGCATGTTTTTACACGAGTAGAATGTGTGCATTTATTTAAAATGCATCTCTGGGTTATTTGTGGGGCATAGGTCTGAGGGACAGTGGTCCGGCCCCCTGCTGAAAAAGTTTGCTGACCCCTGGTTTATTTGTTGCAACAAAGGAAGAGGCCCAGCACAAAGGTTACATGAGTCTTTAAAGGTTTCCCCAGTTTCCCGCACTACATTTTTCAGTGTCATAAAAACAGCCACAAAGTTAGACACCTTACTTTACAGAATAAAAACACGAATGGCCTCAGGCCCAAGAAGCTTCCAACCTAAATTTTAGCTCTAGAAAAGTAACAGAGGGAGGAGAGGGAGAGGCAAATAAAAAGGGTATAATGTGTAATTATTTCAGGCTTAGGAGATGAAAACTAGAGTGTGTGTCAAAGATTGTGGATAGGATTTAGGCCCATAACTATTGTCCCCAATACAGGAAGCAAATTCAATGCAGTAATTTATTACAGCTGTGAAGTAAATTTATAATTTCCAAAGAGCCTACGATTTCTGTGAAGCTGGTTATAATTGCTCAGAATCATAGAATTGCAGTACAGTGGTACCTTGGGTTACATATGCTTCAGGTTACAGACGCTTCAGGTTACAGACTCCGCTAAACCAGAAATAGTACCTCGGGTTAAGAACTTTGCTTCAGGATGAGAACAGAAATTGTGTTCCGGTGGCGTGGTGGCAGCAGGAGGCCCCATTAGATAAAGTGATGCTTCAGGTTAAGAACAGTTTCAGGTTAGGAATGGGCCTCTGGAACGAATTAAGTACTTAACCCGAGGTACCACTGTATAGTACCTAACCCTAACCCTAACTCTAGACAGGATTGCCTGGCGTGCTCTGGTCCATGGGGTCACGAAGAGTTGGACATGGCTAAACGACTAAACACCACCACCACCACTGTACAGAGTTGGAAGGGACCCGAGGGTCATTTAGTTCAACCCCCTGCAACGCAGGAATCCCAACTAAAGGATCCATGGCAGACGGCCATCCAACCTCTGCTTAAAAACCTCCAAGGAAGAAGAAGCCCCCCCCCCCTTTCTGGGAGTCTGTTCCACTGTCTAACAGCTCTTACTGTCACAAAGTTCTTTCTGATATTTAGTCGGAATCTTCTTTTTTGTAACTTAGTTTGGGTCCCACCGATCTTCCACGTGACAGCCCTTTAGATATTTGAAAATGGCTATCAGTCTCCTCTTAAGGCTAAATATACCCAACTCCCTGAACTGTTCTGTTCCTCATCTTGGTCACCCTCCTCTGCACATGTTCTAGCTTGTGGATATCCTTAAATTGTGGTGCTCAGAACTGGACACAGGATTCCAGGTGTGGGCTGACCAAGGTAGAATGAAGCGGGACTATTACTTAAAAGCTGTGTGGATGTTTCTAGGCCTTATGGATATGAATATACTATAACTTACATGAATTGTGTGGGGAAACTTCTGTTAAAAATCTCTGAATAAGATTTCCAGTAGTTAAGCAGCAATGGCTCTGAGGTCCTACTACTTTTTGTGTTCCTCTCTACAATTATCATAGACAGGAAAAAATAAAAGTATGTGATCTTTGCTGTGGCAAGTAAAATTATCCTTCTTGGCCATCAGCTTCCAGCTTTAAACAGGACAGAAAATAAAAACTCAATAAAAAATATAGAGGGCTCAATCCAACTAGGTTCTATTCAGCATAGATTCGAGTTAGTCACATCCATTAATACTATCTGGCCAACTCCAAGCATGGCTTACACCAGATAACAAGTTTCTCTCGAATAATAATTTGGTTAATAGTAAATAATGTTGAAAATAGGCAATGACCGATTTATGCATGTCTGATTGATGCAAAATTGTGCAGTGCCGAAATGCTTTATGTGGGCCTCGCCAACGCGTGGGGGTCCAGAACGTAACCCCCACGTAAAATGAGGATAGCTCGTATATTTTAGCTCTACAGATAATCTCTAACCTGAATCGGTACCCCAGCCAGATTAATGGGGATAAGATACTTCCTATATCAAGGAAAATCCAATCTGATAGCTTTTAAAATATGAATGTTTACAATTTTACCTGTTAGGCACATGCAATTTTCACCTTGTGAAAATAGTCTGCTCTAGTTTATCTAGTCACTATCAGATCTTGCTTCGAACTATCAGTCACAAACATTTCATTATTGTCTGTTGGGTCAAGATAGGGAAGCAGAAAGGAACAACAATGAAAAAAGCAGCACAGGCCAACTTGCCAAGTTTGAAAGTTCCTATACTCTCATAGCTATTGTCACAAATGGTCACGGCTGCTAGTCATGTGCCTTAATTTCAACAGGTCTATTCTGAATTGACAAATGTTGGGTACAACGCATTGCCTTGATTTAAATCAGTCCCAGCTGTTTATGCACTGAGGTTACCATTCACACTAAGAAATGAGGAGCTCAGAAACCTTTTGATTCGGCTTGCATGGAAGCTAAATATTAGGTGAAGCCAACATCAAAACACAGTCTCTATTACAACAACTACAGCAAAGCAATTTGCTAGCTCAGGGCTCCAGAATATAATCAAGCTGACAGGTGTTGATCAAGAGACAGGTACATTACCTTCACTGCAGTTAAACCAGGTGAAGTAGCGTCAAGCAGATCATCAAGTTCTTCACCATTCTCCTGAGAGAAGAAAAAAAGGTATTCCTTACAGACTAAAAATGCTTAGAAGAAGAGGAGTTTGGATTTGATATCCCGCCTTTCACTCCCTTTAATGAGTCTCAAAGCGGCTAACATTCTCCTTTCCCTTCCTCCCCCACAACAAACACTCTGTGAGGTGAGTGGGGCTGAGAGACTTCAGAGAAGTGTGACTGGCCCAAGGTCACCCAGCAGCTGCATGTGGAGGAGCGGATACGCGAACACGGTTCCCCAGATTATGAGACTACCGCTCTTAACCACTACACCACACTGGCTCTCTTAGAACTACCAGTGCTTGAAGCGATGATATAAGAAGTCACACAAAGAGTTAACTGTTACCAGCCAGCCTTCCCTTCTGTACCGAACCACAAAATGTTTGTAAACATTCCAATTTCTGAAGTGAAGGTGTGGGCAACACAATGTTGACACATAAGGACACAAAGTGAGGAAGAGGGACTACCTGTGAAGGTTAAGAGGGCTTGTGTTGTTTGAACCACAAAACAAAACAATAAACACTCCAAGGGAAGAATAGTGATTAGACTGGGGTGTGCAGGGCTGAATTTTCCATACACTACACCAGCACAAATCTTGGGTTTGCACCACAAGAGGAGATGCCACCAACCAATTACTGACCTCGCTTTCCATTAGCTGTTCAGGAAGTTCTTTCATTTCCGCATCAATGTTATCTTTGTCAGAGTCGAGAAGGTTCTCAGAGCTATAGTCATCTCCACAATCAACAGCACTGGTGTTATCTATTTCGGCTTCGTCTAAAATGCTAATATCCATCACATCCATATCCTGGATGTTGTCTGAACTTGCTTCAATATCCTCCTGTAAAGGGGGTGGGGTGGGGTAAATAAAAAAGGAAACTGCAATGCCTGTAGCTTGAAAACAGAGCTTGTAAGGAACACTAAGTCACTTTTCTACTTCCCCTTACCTGTTCATCTCTCGAGTTTTCCTCCAACCCGTTATCTTCTCCACCTTCTTCCTCTGGCTTACGCCCTAAAAACCAGCAAACAGATTGGAGGCTCATCAGGTGTTTTCCAGGCACTGCACAAAGCATATATGACACACACACACACGACTGACACACAAACACACACACACACACACACACACACAGCCCTGCCCTCAAGTCTTACAATCCAATAGACACCAAATAAAGAGAGAGAGAGAGAGAGAGAGAGAGAGAGAGAGAGAGATGAGGTGGGGGAAGTGGAAAACATTTAAATCTAGGTGCCCAAACTTATACATGCTACCCATTTTGCAAATAACTAAATAAAATATTTGTATAGCTGACCCAGAAAATCCAAACTAGCACAAAATCTGCACACGCTAACGAGCTGGTTTAGAAAAAGAACAGCTGCTCACAAGATATAAAAAGCAAATTCAATCTGCAAGAGGGCCAAGAGTGCAAGCACATCCATGCCATTCCATACCTTTCACTGTTCTTTTGGGAGTTCTCTTGCCGGGGCTCTCTGCCACCACAGTAATTTCATCAGGATTTCCCCCTTCTTCCTCAATGGTCTGTTAGGAAGAAAAGGTTGTGTGCATTTCAGAAACAGCAAATGTCTTATTTGATATTACTTGCACATTTTGTAGGATTCTCTGCAAGGAAGCTCAGCAACGCCAAGTCTGCCCTGCATTCAAGAAAGGCAGTATTCATTCTGTCTTCGTGATGTACACCTTTCACTGCATCCCTAAATTTCACCACTCTTACTCAGGACAATTAACCACTTCCTACCCCACAGCAAGGGACGTGGGTGGCGCTGTGGGTTAAACCACAGAGCCTAGGACTTGCCGATCAGAAGGTCAGCAGTTCGAATCCCTGCGACGGGGTGAGCTCCCGTTGCTCGGTCCCAGCTCCTGCCAACCTAGCTGTTCGAAAGCACATCAAAGTGCAAGTAGATAAATAGGTACCGCTCCGGCAGGAAGGTAAACGGCGTTTCCGTGTGCTGCTCTGGTTCGCCAGAAGCGGCTTAGTCCTGCTGGCCACATGACCCGGAAGCTGTATGCTGGGCTCCCTCGGCCAGTAAAACGAGATGAGCGCCGCAACCCCAGAGTCGGCCACGACTGGACCTAATGGTCAGGGGTCCCTTTACCTTTACCCCCACAGCACCTTCTGTATTTTCCATTTTAACATGCCATTTTTCTTCCTCCTCCCATCATCTGGCCTTCCTTCCTCACAGCCCATTCCTACTTGCCACCCCACTTCTCCCACTCCCTATTTCTCTCTTCTCGCCCCTGCCACAAAGACATCCCCCATGTCCATCAATGTCTTCTTCCCTTTGAAACCACCCCTTAATCCCCTCCTCTTTCCCCCCTCCCAAATTCTTTTTTCTTCCTCCCTCTCCCCCCTGGAGCAACCCCAATCCCCCTTTCATTTCAGTTATTTCAGTACAGTATCATCCAATCCCAACTTCAGGCGCCTTCTTCCCATAGCAAATCCCCTCTTTGTTACTTTCTCCTTCCTTGTGATTCCACTCACTATATGATCTCATTCTCTCATCATCTACCCCACAGCAACCCCAGTGCCCCTCATCTCATTTACCTCTGGGTCATCTAATCTGTCTTTTAAATGGAGCCTTCTCCACCCCAGCCAGTCCCATCACCAGCACCATGCTCCCTTTAATTCTACCCAATTCCTTATCATCTCATTGACTTCACCATCACCCAACCTACTTCTCCCCCCCCCCCGAACCTGCCTATTTTTCCTTTCTATCTTGTCATTCGACCCTCAATCCCCTCCCCAGTTCTCTCCCATCCTTCACATGACTGTATTGGGGGGAATTGTTTTCGTTTGTTACTGTGGTGTGAACTTTTGTGTTTTTATATTGTAAGCTGCCTTTTGATCCTCAGATGACAAGCAGCATAGGAGCAGAATCATCTGATCCCATCTGTGGGAGCCCCCCGCCCCACAACTGACAAACCCCAACACCACCTCCTTCTCCCTCCTTTTAATTCCACCCCTCAATCCCATCTTCTCCCCCTGCAGAAACCAAAATCCTTGCTTATTCAATTTGCTGGTTTTGACCTTTAAAACCCTTCACGGCCTAGGACCCCCGTACCTATGGGACCTCCTCTCGCGGTATGCCACGCGGAGGACCTTAAGGTCCATAAATAGCAACACCCTAGAGGTCCTGGACCCTAAGGAAGTCAGATTAGCCTCAACCAGAGCCAGGGCCTTTTCAACACTGGCTCCGGCCTGGTGGAATGCTTTGTCTCATGAGACCAGGGCCCTGCAGGATCTGATTTCTTTCCGCAGGGCCTGTAAGACAGAGGTGTTCCGCCTGGCCTTTGGCTTGGAATCAACTTGGTCCCCTCCCCCCTCGTTTTCCCTTTCTCCTTCTGTGATGGAACTCCTATTTGGGGACTTCCCTGGCTTTTTTCTGGCCCACGTAGGACCAGTCTGGATAGTTGGCCTTGGTGCAGATTTGACATTTTTATCCTCAAAAGTTTTTGATTTGAGTTTCTACTGAAATGAGGCTGCATCTTAATGTTGTCTTTTAATCTTGTTTTTAAGTTGTATTTTAATAAGTTGTTTTTATACCTGGTGTTAGCCGCCCCGAGCCTGGTCTTGGCTGGGGAGGGTGGGGTATAAATAAATTTTTTTATTATTATTATTTCACTGTTACTCAATCCTTAACCCCACCTCCTTTCCTTTGATTCCACTCAATCCCTGCTGCCCTGAAAGAACCCCAATCACTTATTTACTTCTGAATCACCCAATCACCTATTTAGGAGTCTACTTCCCGCTCCCCCTTGCAGGAAACCAAAGCCCAACATCCTAACTTTCCTCCCCAAACCAAGAACTCTCCCTCTTTTTTATTCCTTCTCTTGTTCCCATTATCCCACCCGAAACCCCAATACTCCCTCATCTCATTTGCCATAATCCAATCCCACATTTAGGACCCCCCTCAAAAGTCCATCACCTTCATTCTACTTTAAGATTCCATTCCTGAATCCCATCCTGCCCCCTGCAGCAACCCCAAACCTGCCTCATTTACTTTCAGGTCATCTGGTTTTCTATAAAAAGGAGACTCCCTTCTGCACCCCCCCAAATCCCATCACCATCTTCTCCATCCTCACCAAAATCCAAACCCTGTCATCATCATTATCATCTCCCCCTTCCCAGCAAACTCCATCTCATTTACGGTACCATCATCTAATGCTGCACCAGGTTTAGAAGCCTCCTTCTCCCCACATCCCGCCAGTAAATCCCATCATCTCCCCCACTTAATTCCACCCTCAACCCCCTCTCAATGACCCCCAATCCATCATCTCATTTACTTCAGGGGTCACTATGGATGTGAAGGTCCGGAATAACAACACCACATTATGAATATCATTTAATTTTTACTCCTCCCCAAGGAGCCCAGGGTGGCAAGCAAGATACATGATTAAAAAACAAAAGCAAATAGGTGGGGGAGGGGGATAAACAGTCCCCCTCCCCACATATCATTTGCTTAAGGGGCACTGGGGATGTGAGCACCTGGGAAAACAATAATATTAAGTGTTTACAATTAATATTCACACCCCCCCCCCCAGGGAGCCCATGGCGGCACACAAGGTACATAACTGAAAAATAAAAACAAAGCAAATATCGGAGGGGGGGGACACCCACAACCTCTCAGTTGCTTAAGGGGAACTAGGGATGTGGGCACCAGGAAAAACCAGTAATACAGTGTTAGCATTTATATTTAACATGTACAGAGAGGTTTTTTAACGTCTGAGGGTTTTTCTGTTTTGGGTATTTCGTTGGAAGTGGCCTGGAGTGGCGGGGGCAACCCATATCAGATGGACGGCATATAAATAATAAAATTACTACTATGATTATTGGAGCCCAAGGCGTCAAAAGAGATCTACGGTTTTTTAAACTTAAAAACAAAAAACAGAATTAATCCCCACCACCCAAAACCCCCACGGGACCCCGAAGCAATGATGATGATGTGTGGGTGTGAAAACAAAAAAATAGGGGGGGGGGGGGGTCCTCCCCCCTCCCCCAATTTACTTCAGCGTCATGGAAAACAAGTTCACATCTGTAGCCTTTTCCCCAAGGTGGAAAAAACAAAAACAGCTGCGCCACTAGAAAAACAAGAAGAATCAGGGCGGGGGGGGGGGAGCGGAAAATAAAAGGAAACCCCCCCCAACACCCTTTTCCCCAGAAGCAAATGTGGGTGGTGGTGGGGAGACACAGTAAAATGGGGGAGCAGGAAAATGTACCCCCCACACCGCTCTTCAATGTTTATAATTTATTTTACTTATTGAATTTATATGTGCGGGTGGGGAGACCCACAGTAAAGTGGGGGAGGGGGAAGCAGCAAGAAACTGGATTCCCCCCACCTTCCATGTTTCCGTTTATATATTATTTATTTATTGAATTTATATGCGGGGAGACACACAGGAATACGGGGGAGGGACAAGAAACTGGACTCCCCCCCTTTCCATGTTTCCGTTTATATGTTTTTTATTTATTGAATTTATATGTGGGGGGGGGGAGAGAGAGACACACAGGAATACGGGGGAGGGGCAAGAACCTGGACTCCCCCCTTCCACGTTTCCGTTTATATTTTTTTTA
>JAXCMG010000041.1:756577-781146 GCA_034642415.1 Podarcis siculus
GAGACACACAGGAATACGGGGAGGAGCAAAAACCTGGACTTCCCCCCTTCCATTTATATTTTTTTTATTTATTGAATTTATATGCGGGGAGACAAATAGGAAAATGGGGGAGGGGCAAGAACCTGGACTCCCCCCCTTTCCATGTTCCCGTTTATATTTTATTTATTTATTGAATTTATATGCGGGGGGGGGGAGAGACACACAGGAATATGGGGGAGGAGCAAAAACCTGGACTCCCCCCTTCCAAGTTTCCATTTATATATTTTTTATTTATTGAATTTATATGCGGGGAGACACATAGGAAAATGGGGGAGGGGCAAGAACCTGGACTCCCCCCCTT
Organism: Podarcis siculus; assembly: GCA_034642415.1. Lineage (NCBI taxonomy): Eukaryota > Metazoa > Chordata > Lepidosauria > Squamata > Lacertidae > Podarcis > Podarcis siculus. The sequence continues at coordinate 756,918 of JAXCMG010000041.1, forward strand.
CCACGTTTCCGTTTATATTTTTTTTATTTATTGAATTTATATGGGGGGAGACAAATAGGAAAATGGGGGAGGGGCAAGAACCTGGACTCCCCCCCTTCCCATGTTCCCGTTTATATTTATTCAATGAATTTATATGCGGGTGGGGGGGAGAGAGAGACACAGGAATACGGGGTAGGGGCAAGAACCTGGACCCCCCTTCTACGTTTCCATTTATTTATTTTTTATTGGATTTATATACCGCCCTATATACCCAGAGGTCTCAGTATTATCGTCGGGGGCTTCCGTTTTTTCAGAAGCAAACGGGGGGGGGAGACACACGACGAGAAAACCGCGGGGGGAGGATGGTTTGTGCTCCCCCCTTCTTCCATAGCCTCCATGTTTTCGTTCGTCCCCCCCAACCCGGCCTTCACGCCACCCTTTCAGACGAGGTGTTTATGAGGAGAAAAAGAGCCTCGCCTCTCCTTCCCCCCCCATCCCCCCCGCCTCACAACTCACGCTGCGGAGGCGCTCGAGGAGGACGCTCTTGTTGCCGCCGGTGTCCAAATTGCGGCGCTTCAGCTCGGCCCGCAGGTCGATCACCCGAAGGTCGCTCAGGCGGCGCGTCGACCCGGCCGGTGAGGCGGCCCCCGCCGCCGGCGAGGCGGCCCCCGCCGCTTTGCCCGCGCTGAGGGGGCACGAAGGAAGGAGGAGCGCCGCCGCCGCGTCGTCCCCCCCGGCAGCCGAGGTTTCGCTCCCCTCAGCGGCTGCAGCTGCCATGGAGCCTTGAAGCCAAGCGCGACGGAAGGAGGAGCAGCAGCAGCGCCGCCGCTTTTCCCCTCAGGAAAAAAGCGTCCCGTCAGACAAAATGGCGGGAAGGCCCGACGACGACGACGCCGGAGCAGGGGAGGGCGAGTGCGCACGCGCGGAGGACGCACACGGACGTCGGTGGCGGGGGGGGGGGGAGAAGAGGAGGAGACGTCTGCGCTCGCTATAGAGCAGCGCGGGTAAGGAGGCGGGCGGGGAAACACGCCATAGATTCGCGCGGAAGGGCATCTCCTAGAGCGGCTGCTTCCGGTTGTATGCCGCCGCCGGCCTTCCCGCCCGTCATCTAGTAGCTTCGGGGAGGTTATGGACTGCAACTCCCATCAGCCCCTCCTGCGGCCACTGGCTTTGGGGCTGATGGGAGTTGTAGTCCAGTGGAAAAAAAACACACTAAGGCGGCAATTTGATTAATGGATTCCGTTTATATCCCACTTTTTTTCTTCCGAGGAGGGCAAGGTGGAGCACCTGGTCCCACCTTCCCATGCTAAACAAGGTGCACGGCTCTGGGCTGGCCTTTCAATGGGTTTCTCAGTTGCATTCTTGGCAGCCATCTTTTCTCAAGAGACACTGGAAGAGTGTGCTTTTGTGGGGCCAAATAAATAAATTAAGGTCTTATTGAGGCAAGGAAAGAAGGGCTACCCTTATGCTATTCATATAATCCGTATCAGTAATCAATATATTCATATATGCTCACACATAATCAGGGCTTACAGTATTTTTATAATCCATTTTGAATCAAAGGAAAGCTTTTGCCTTAGCTAAACTGCAAACTGCGAGGAACAGCAACTTTAGAACCCACCTTTCCCCTAGAAAACATCCGTGTACCCTGAACAAATGGGAAGACATGAATCAGAGACGCTGCTACAAAATTCCCCTCAAATGCAGTTTAAAATAATCCACAAGAACAGGAAGGGCCAAACCACAAAAACTCCAAAACTCCCTGTTCTGTCAGAACTGGGGAAAAGGTCAGAGTGTGCATCATTGTGCATCATTTGTGCAGACGATGGAAAGCAGAAATTGGGAGTAGAACTCTGCGCTTGACCAGGAGCCGTAAGCATGGCAAGAAGCACGCTAATTGGCTAATTTTCGCTGGTGTTCGTGACTGTCTCATGACTGTCTCATGATCTGTGATTTGCTGTGATTTGCTCAGGTATAAAGACCTCAGGATTTCTGTCTCTCGGGGTCCCAGTTCTTTGGAAGAGATTCCAACTGGGTCCTTATTGCTCAGCAATAAAACCTCACCTTTTTCTCCAAAGCTGTGTCTGCCTGATCCTTGTTACTCTAAGTGGGTACCAACTATATACTTTCACGTGCTTCATTATGTATATAAGAAAGGCACCAAGCAAACACGTACATAGATATATAGGCCACATGTCTGAAGCTGCACGGGAGAGCAGCCATGGAGCCATTTTGACTCCCAAACTGACTAGGTGTTTTCTCTGCAAAGTCAAATGGAAAAGCCTCCCCATTGTCTTTTCCTTCACAAATCCTGTCTTAAGGGTATGTCTGTGTATGAATAGGGTGAGCCTGTGACCTGGCTCAGGAACTAAGTACTTATCATTACAAAAGACTGGCCAGGCTCCCCAGGGTATCCAATCAAGTAAGCATTAACAGGTAACCTGCCAGACAGGAGGTAAACAACCCACTCAGATTTCTGCTTTCTGTGATGCAAAAAGTTTTTACCTTTTAAAATTTTAAAATTGATTTTAACATATAAATTATAAAATGTACCACAAAACTTATCACTTATACAATCTTTTTAGACTTCCATAAGCACCTCTGATGATCCACCGTTTTAACCACTTCTTATGCATTTCTTAACTTTATATTGCCTTTACATCTCTTAACAAATCATCCTTCCCCTTCTCCAATTTTGCAATACTTCCAATAATACTCACAAAACTTCTTGCAAACCTACAAACGTCGTCTGATCTTCACAAATACTTTTCAAGTAGTCCGTAAATTTACTCCAGTTTTCCACGAATTTCTGGTCCCACCAGTTTCGAATCCTTCCCGTTAGTTTATCTACATACAGTGGTACCTTGCAAGACGAATGCCTCGCAAGACGAAAGAGTTTTTCGTTTTTTTAGTTGCTTCGCAAGACGAATTTCCCTATGGGCTTGCTTTGCAAGATGAAAACGTCTTGCAAGTTTGTTTCCTTTTTCTTAAAACCGCATTCCTATGGGAAACCGTGCTTCGCAAGACGAAAAATTCGCAAGACGAAAAAACTCGCAGAAGGAATTAATTTCATCTTGTGAGGCACCACTGTAATATGCATTCTTTAAAGGCCAGAATCGGCTGCCTTCTACAGTGGTGCCTCGCAAGACGAAATTAATTCGTTCCGCGAGTTTTTTCGTCTTGCGAATTTTTCCCCAGTGAGGGGTTTGGTCTGGGGAAGAGCCCCGAGGGCCACATAGACCCTAAGGGCTGCATATAATTCCCCATTTTTCGCAATAGCCAAGCCATATTACGAATGTAGTTTTCCTTGCGTAAGTCCTGTAATGTGCAAAATAAACTACTGTTTTATCTGCAGGGGAAACGCCCTTTCAGGAGATTGACATGTGCTATTAACATTATAATCCCAGAGTGGTGCATGCTCTGGTTATCTCTCACTTGGACTACTGCCATGCGCTCTACGTGGGGCTACCTTTGAAGGTGACCCGGAAACTACAACTAATCCAGAATGCAGCAGCTAGACTGGGGACTGGGAGTGGCTGCCGGGACCACATAACACCGGTCCTGAAAGACCTACATTGTCTCCCAGTACATTTCCAAGCACAATTCAAAGTGTTGGTGCTGACCTTGAAAGCCCTAAACGGCCTCAAAGGTCCAGTATACCTGAGGAGTGTCTCCACCCCCATCATTCTACCCAGATACTGAGGTCCAGCGCCGAGGGCCTTCTGGTGGTTCCCTCGCTGCAAGAAGCCAAGTTACAGGGAACCAGGCAGAGGGCCTTCTCGGTGGTGGCACCTGCCCTGTGGAACGCCCTCCCACCAGATGTCAAAGAGAAGAACAACTACCAGACTTTTAGAAGGCATCTGAAGGCAGCCCTGTTTAGGGAAGCTTTTAATGTTTGATGTATTGCGGTATTTTAATATTTTTTTGGAAGCCGCCCAGAGTGGCTGGGGAAACCCAGCCAGATGGGCGGGGTATAAATAATAAATTATTATTATTATTATTACTACGGCATATTTGGTTGTGGTTGCTTTTGTTAAACTGAGGCTGAGAGAAAAGTGATTTGCCCACCCCTGGGGCTTTCCCAGGACAAAATGAGAATTCTTGTCCCTTAAATCACCCCCCCCCCACGCCACTCTCCCTATTACGCATGCGCGCAAAGCCCCAAGTTTCCTTCCCGCCTGGGCTCGCTCAACCAACGGCGCATGCGCCGGCGCGGATCGTGCACTCTGAGCATGCGTCGCAGCGGGCCCCGCCTGCTCTGCGCCTGCGCGTAGAGCTGCGGCCGCCATTTTGTGCGTAGCGAGAGGAGGCGCGCGCCGCCCAAACTGCCACTTTAATTTTTTTTATTTTATTACTGTATATTTTAAATATTTCCTTCTAAAGGAAAGCAGTTTTTGTTAAAAAAAGAGGAAAAGAGCCGAGGAGGCAAGTTCCTTCCCATGGCGGCGGAGAACCCGGCCGGCGAAGCGGCGGTTCCCCTCAGCGGCGGCGAGTCGGATGTCTCCTTCGGGTCGACGCGCCGCCTGAGCGACCTGCGGGTGATCGACCTGCGGGCCGAGCTGAAGCGGCGCAGCTTGGACAGCAGCGGCATCAAGAGCGTCCTCCTCGAGCGGCTCAAGAAGGTGAAGAAGCGTCGGGGGGGGGGGAGATTAAAAACGCGCCGGCGTGCAAGAGGTTAAACGCTTACTGCGCATGCGCCTCCGGTGGCCTTTGCCCTCCCCCTCCCTCCCGTGGATCTGTAGACTCAGAGCAGTTAGACGCCCTTTGGGAGCGCGGTATTCCGAGTCCGCTTAGGTATCGATCGCTTGCTGCCTGTAAAAAGTCGAGTGTTGGCACCTCTGCCCCGAAGAGGCTACAGTCTACTGGTATCCGAAGCGCTGTCACGTGGAAGATGACGACAACAGCAACATATAACCATTATAGTAATTTTATTATTTATACTCCTGCCATCTGGCTGGGTTTCCCCAGCCACTCCGGGCGGCTTACAATACATAGAAAGTTGTGAAACATTAGCAAGCTTTAGAATTGTTATGATTACTATCCTGCTGCTGCTGCTGCTGCTGTTCCTCCTCCAAAGTGGAAGGAGCCGGACGGATGGGTTCAGACGAAAAGAAAGGAGGTTCTCTGTTGATTTAATAAAATCTCACACACCGCCTGGTCGCAAACAAACAAAACGGCGACTTCAAAGCTGCTTGCAAAGAGGTAGAAGCATGAAAAAGCCAAAAAAAAAAAAATCACAGCCATGCTTACACAAGCGTACAAAAAGTGAATTGGATCAAAATTCTCTCAAACAAACTAAACTTTAGGGGGAACATTTTGGCAATAAGAACAGTTTGACAGTGGGACAAGGGGACCTTGGAAAGTGGTGGGCTCCCCCTCCTTGGAGGTTTTTGTCAGGGGTTCTTGAGCTATGCTTCCTGCCTTCCAGGGGTGTTGCACTAGATGAGCCTTTGAGGCCCTTTCCAACTCTTGAGTCTTTGAATCTAAAGCTAGAGTGTGTTTGTGGCGGGGGACACACATGAGTCTAGTTACATGCGCTTTGGTCCAGTTAAAACAGAGACCAGAAAAGAAGTTCACAAATCCGAGAGCAGAACAGAAGTTCACAAATCCACAGTTGGACAATTGAGGCCCAGAAAAATCCTATGTGGTGGCAACATAAAAGCAGGGCCTTTCCCCCCATTTTGGCTTGTTATTGTAAGAACTGTGGGCTGTGCTCTCACAATATCCTTGATTGCACCTGCCAGCTCTGTCCCAAACCCATGATGTGGAAATGTTTCAAGCTTTATTTCTACAGCTTTTGTGGTCTATGTTAGTTTTGAAACAGGACATAGTTATGGGCCGCAGTTTGAGCATAAGATGGCTCATAATGGCAACAGTATTGTGATGCGAACATATCGTAAAAAAAGACAAAGCCCTCCCTGCATGGTTTCACTAAAGTTCATGAAATGTTATATTTAATAGTGTGTGTTGTAGCAACGTATATTTGCATACATATTTGTGTGTATTTATACATACACATACATAGAAGGAAAAGTGATAAAAACAGGAGTCAACAGGCAATGAAATGCAGAAAGCATAGTATGTAGAGCTTAGTGCATTTTTTCTGTACATTTGTGTGTGTATAATGCAAAAATACTGTCTGATAAGTGATAGTTCACACAACAGCAGTAATTTGTGACTGATAATAATGATAATAATAATAATAGAAATTTTATTATTTATACGCCGCATATCTGACTGAGTTTCCCCAGCCACTCTGGGTGGCTCCCGACAGAGGACTAAAAACAGAATAAAACTTCAAATATTAAATACTTCCCTAAACAGGACTGCCTTCAGAAGTCTTCTGAAAGTCGGATAGTTTTCTTGACATCTGACAGGAGGGCGTTCCACAAGAAGGCCCTCTGCTGGTTCCCTGTAACCTCACTTCTCGCAGAGAGGGAACCGCCAGAAGGCCCTTGGAGCTGGACCTCAGTGTCTGGGCTGAACGATGGGGGTAGAGACGCTCCTTTGGGTATACTGGGCTGAGGCCGTTTAGGGCTCTAAAGGTCAGCACTTTGAATTGTGCTCGGAATGTAGCCAATGTAGTCTTTCTGGACCGGTGTTAATATGGACTCACTGGCCACTCCCAGTCATCAGTCTGGCTGCTGCATTCTGGATTAATTGTAGCTTCCAGGTCACCTTCAAAGGTAGCTCCATGTAGAGCACATTGCAGTAATCCAAGCAGATAACTAGAGCAGTGTTTCCCAACCGGTGTTCCGCGGCACACGAGTGTGCCGCGGAACGTTGCCTTGTGTTCCGTGGGAGGGAGGCGGGCGGCGGGGGGGGCGGCGGGCGCGCGCGGGGCGGCGGGCGGGCTCCCTCCCGCATCCCATCGCCGCTCGCTTCGGCCGGCCTACTGGAGCGAGTGGCGATGGGATGTGGGGGGGGGGGGGCTCGCTCGCCGCCCCGCGTGTGCTCACCGCCGCGCCCCGCCTCTCGCCGCCCGAGTCCCCGCCTCCCTCCCACGGAACACCAGCCTACCTCCGTGTGCCTTTGCCCAAAAAAGGTTGGGAAACACTGAACTAGAGCATGCACCACTCTGGCGAGACAGTCCAGGAGCTGGTAGACAGCTGCCCTGGACACAGAACTTACCTGTGCCTCCATGTACAGCTGTGAGTCCAAAATGACTCCCAGGCTGTGCACCTAGTCCTTCAGAGGCACAGTTACCCCTGTAGAATCCCCCACACTTGTTCGCCCCCTGTACCCCCCAAAACAGTACTTCTGTCTTGTCAGGATTCCGCCTCAATCTGTTAGCTGCCATCCATCCTCCAACCGCCTCCAGGCACTCACACAGGACCTTCACTGGTCCTGATTTGAAAAAGAGGTAGAGCTGGGTATCATCTGTATACTGATGAATGGCCAGCCCAAACCCCCTGATGATCTCTCCCAGCGGCTTCATATAGATGTTGAAAAGCATGGGGGAGAGGACAGGACCCTCATCCCCCAACACCACTTTCTGAACACGACCCAGGAGGAAGGAGCGGAACCCCAACTCCTTCCTCTAGACGGTCCAGAAGGATGTCATGGCCGATGGTATCAAAGGCCGCTGAGAGATCCAGCAGAACTAGAAAACAGCTTTCACCTTTGTCCCTAGCCCGCCAGAGATCTGATCATTCCTGCTTCAAAATCTTGCAGTGTAATTATTTTGTCCTGAGAAGGGCCATGGGATTGTCCTGAAGAGCGAGTTGTAAAGTAAATGCTTAACCCTATGTTCTTTTTAACAGGCTGTTGAGGAGGAGGGGGGAGACCCTGAAGAGATTCCAGTAGTGACAGAAATAACCACAAAGAAGACGCCCAAGAGAAACAGCAAAGGTATGCTGGGGAATAGGGGAGGAGTTCTGCTTGCATGTTAACTTGCCTATAGCTGTGCCTCCCCCAAAATGCTGAGAAAGAGCATTTGCTCTTTGCAGATACATTTATTTTTCTGGTGGGTTTTCTCTTTTCCTATTGGTGCAATGCATTTATTTAATTATTACTCATTTATGCCATTTAGATATCTCCCTTTAGCCTAAAAGGCTGCTGATTTGGAGCAGACTGTTCATCATCAACCAGTGGTTCAGGACCCGCTGCTGTGTTGCGGCCTGATCTAGGTTGGGTGGCAGCAGTAGCACACTTTGCCGTACATACGGCAAAGCATTTAGCAACGGATCTCCAAATGGATGTTTGAATCGTAGTGAAAAATGGCAAAGGGTACTGGGGTAGATATTGCATTGACCCATCTTGACAACATTGTGGGCCTTATTTATTTGTGAAATTTATGCCCCACTTTTCCTCCAAGGAGCTTGAGGTGGCAAACATAAAGGTAAAGGGACCCCTGACCATTAGGTCCAGTCATGACCGACTCTGGGGTTGTGGCGCTCATCTCGCCTTACTGGCTGAGGGAGCTGGCGTTTGTCCGCAGACAGCTTCCGGGCCATGTGGCCAGCATGATTAAGCTGCTTCTGGCGAACCAGAACAGTGCACAGAAACGCCGTTTACCTTCCCGCCGGAGCGGTACCTATTTATCTACTTGCACTTTGATCTGCTTTTGAACTGCTAGGTTGGCAGGAGCAGGGACCGAGCAACGGGAGCTCACCCCGTCACAGGGATTCAAACCGCCGACCTTCTGGTCGGCAAGTCCTAGGCTCTGTGGTTTAACCTACAGCGCCACCTGTGTCCCTTGGTGGCATACATACTTTACTTCATTTTTATCATCAAAGCAAACCTGGCTGAGAGTGAGTGATTGCCTGAAGGCCACCCTGTTTGTTTTGTTGCTGATCGGGAATTTGACCCCTGGTCTCCAAGGTCCCTAGTCCAGCATTTACCTTTACCTTTAACTTAGTCCAGCATTCTTTAATCATTTCTTCCCTGGCTTTCTGCTTAGATCCAGAGTTGTTAGTGAGGACTGGGCCTTAGTTTGACCTGATTCTATTTACATTTTTCATTTGCATTGCAGAATGGGCCCTGAATAAAGATTATTCTGCCTGTCTGTCTGTATGCATGCATGCGTTTTAATAACCCTTATCTTACTAGGGCGTAGACCAGAGGAAGAGGGAGTTGAAGACAACGGGCTTGAGGATGACTCTGGAGACGGGCAGGTACAACTAGCCTTGCAGCTGCACCGTAACAGTTCTGCCTTGGAGTCCTGACGGCAATTATATATACGGCCTTTTTCTCTTTCCACAGGAGGATATTGAAGCAAGTTTGGATAACTTGCAGGATATTGACATGATGGATATTAATTTGTTAGATGAAGCTGAAATAGATAACGGCAGTGGTGTAGATGACTGTGCTGATAGTAGACTTGGCTCCTCCTCCGAGTCTGATAGTAAAGAAAATGCTGGTGCAGAAAGGAGAGAACTTCCAGAGCAGCTTTCAGGATGTCCTGTAGGTAACATGGAGGCACTTCCACACATGTCAGACATTAAAGAAGAAGCGAGAGAAATACCAGTAGCCATGGTATGCATCTCTTTTAAAAAATACATGCCGTCTGAATAATCGCCATTAATTTTCTTAAAGTGGAAATAATTTTTTTTTTAAATATCCCATTTGATTCTTGCCCCCCTTGTGTTTGTCCAAAGCCGTTGCATATTTTTTTTTTACTAAAACCTATACAGTGGTACCTCGCAAGACGAAAAACGCGCAAGACGAAAGAGTTTTCCGTTTTTTGAGTCGTTCCGCAAGACGAATTTCCCTATGGGTTTGCTTCGCAAGATGAAAACGTCTTGCGAGTTCTTGCGAGTTTGTTTCCTTTTTCTTTAAGCCGTTAATAGCCGCTAAGCCGTTAATAGCCGTGCTTCGCAAGAAGAAAAATACGCAAGACGAAGAAACTCGCAGAACGGATTAATTTCGTCTTGCGAGGCACCACTGTAAGCTTTAAATGCATGCATCATAAATGTTGCAGTAGAAAGATTCCAAGAAATAGTTTTTATTTTATTTTTTTAAATGGTTAGAATTTGTTTTTTCTTTTTCTTTTCACATGCATTTCCATTTGCTCATCTTCCCGTGTGTCTGGAGGCCTTTGCCGAATGCAGCCCAGCTCAAGTTTTGCTTGAAGCAAAATGGTTCTGAGCAAGCCGTTTGTTGTCCTTAGAATCAGGACACTCGAATCTATCGAGAATTGATAGCCAGCTTAGCTCCTCTATACTTGCAGTTAACAAAAGAAATCAGGGGTTGTATCCTATGTTTGTTCTACTCCAGAGTAGATCCGGTGAAATGAACGCACATGGCCAGCTTAAATCTTGTTCGTTTTAGTGGGTCTCCTCTTTGCTGAACTTAATTGGATGCAACCGCAGAAGCCCAACCTGTCATTCTGTGCAGATTTAAGCTAGCTTGGGATTTAACCATTGTTAGAAACTGAGATATGAGAGCTGGGAGCTAAATGGCATATGGGCGCAACAATGGAATGTTTAGGCACACTTTTTAATAACAAGAATACAAAGCTGAAAATGAATGAACTGCAGCTAAAATATTCCATTCATTTTTCACATGGTCTAGTCCTTCCCCTGCCCACTCCTCTAATATTCTTAAGAGGATCTCTTCTCCAGTCTTCAGAGAGTAGCTGGAAGTGGGGAGGCAGAAAAAGGTCCTCCTATCCTTCTACTCTGCAGTTTTAATCTGAAATCTTAGGCGCAGTACTGCACCCAGAGCTCAGAAACCGCTCATGCTAATGAAATTCTATATCGCAAAAGTGCGCCTAGAACAATGAGAGTTTTGAACACTGGATCTAACGTTTGGCCCGCCAACTTCAAAAGGAATTTGTGAGCGGATTCCAAAGCCAGGTGTTTAGAATTGGGGTGCCAGGGGGTGATTTCATTTCTTAAGCATCTTAACTTCTCTGAGGTCTTGGGGAAGGGCAAGAGCTAGCTTAGTTCAGGGAGTGCTTGGATTTGGGAGACGTGGGCTTGAATGTTACCTCTGCAAGGGCTTACCTGTGCAAAGTAAACGTGCTGGGGAATCGTTACTTTAGGGTGTATGTGTGTGAATGAAATGCTGAGGCCTTAGTATATGTGATCCACAGTTCACTTGTGGCAAAACGTGTGCACCTGCCCACACTCTGGAGCACTGGTTTTAAAACTTAAAGGTTTATTAGGGCTTATTCTTGTATTTCATAACCACCTGGAGGCCAAGCTGAGCTTCTCTTCCCTCACCAGCCTCACCCTGGGTAGAGTAGCATTGTCTCATGTCCCTTGCAGTTTGGGTTAGCACTGCTAGTGGTTTAGACAAAACCTACCGGGGGTACATTTAGGTTCTGCTTCTTTTGTGCAACACCGTTTAGTTTAGTGTGTTTTCTTGTGGGTGGAGAGACCAGCGGTCTGCTTCCGTGCTAAGCAACACCCTCTTACTGTGTATATAACAGGTGACTTAGAGAGGAGGTAAGAGAGAGGAATCTGAAGGCATGATGTGCCCTGGAATATGGGAACTCAGTAAGCTGCCTCATATTGAGTCAGTCCTTTGACCCATCTAGCTCAGAATTGCCTGCACTGACTGGCAGCTGCTCCCTAGAGTTTCCTTGCTCGACTTGGAGTTGCCTTGGATTGAACCTGGAACGCTCTACTGCTCAGCTATGGCCCTTCCCTATTCACCCCATTAAAACCATTAACCATTGCAGCAACATCACTCTCAAAGAATTTGCTGTCATTTTTCATCGTTGTCGTTTTTTTAAATTCCCCCAGTTTCATTTACCACTGTTCTCAAAGAGGTAGAAAATATTATTTAACTACCAGCTGGTTTGGGGGGGATGAGGTGGCAACTAAAGGGCAGTTGGGGGGGGGGTCTCCCTATTTCCGATTCATTCTTGGTTTTCATTGAAGAAACTGTGGTGTTTCAGGAAGTTTGACGCTGTTCTTCACTGCTTATAGGTGGAAGGCGAAGAAGCCAGAAACCCCCTCGATCTGGTGCCCTCTGATTTTACAGATGTGAAGGTAACTTTTTTCTTTCCTCTCTCTGTGTGTCTAGAAAGATAGATGTAGAATAGACAGAGTGTAGATACGTAGAAAGAAAGAGCCATACATTCTGGTGGCAGCAAAGAGGTAGGGTGGGATTCATTCAGCTAAAGAACCATGGTTCATTGGGTTAAAAACAATTGTGCCAGCTCTTTCGCCTTTGCTGCTCAGCCATCATTGTGGCGTTGAGATTGTGGGCTGTACCCGAAGCTTGCCTGACTCAGACTAGGCTCCTTGAAGCTGATGGGGAGGACTAACTTGGGTTACATTAATTGAAATGAATCTACATAGTTTCAGACAACCCAGAGATGGGACAAAGCATACAGATGGTTCACGCTAGCCGCCGAGTCACCACTGGGGAAGGTGTTATGCTGTTGCGGCAGATTTTGCGTCGCGTTGACTTTTCATCTTGCTGTATAATGGAGTTTTGTAACTTTTGCTTGTTTCCACCCTTCCCCTGATTATTATTTTAATAGGAGCTCGAAGAATTTCCCTTGGAATCAGGTACTGATACTTCAAAACTAAACAAAACACCTTGCTCTCCCTGGCCCTTAACCTTCCACATAGATTGTACACACAAATCCTTTTAGTTACTCTTTTTAGGTTTTATTCCACTAGTATCTGTGGTTCACTTATTCGTGACTGGCGCACAGTCCAGATCACACACACATACCAAAAAAAAAAAAAAAAAAAGGGAGAAAAAGCCACAGAGATTGGAAATCTGGTCATATCACCAGATCTGCAACAGCATCCTATTATTAATATGGCCCAAGACCAGTCTTTCAAGACAGCGGTCTGCTTTTAAATCCCTTAACTGGGGAGTACACTGAGCCTAATGAGCAGTTCCTGTGTGCAGAGCAGATCTTGTGATATTACCAAGTGCCTTGGTTCTGTAACTTTGACTAGAGAGGTATACAGCAAAGGCAGGGACCCAAATTGCAAAGTGGATACTTGGAAAGATGGAAGATGGGTCGGTCACGGAAATTCCCATCACTCTTGCTTTTCTGGACTATGAATGTCTTCTCATTCCCACCCGAAGTTGTTCTTGGTGTTCACGTACGGACTGGTCTCCTTGAAAGAATTTCAGTAGAATAAATAAATAAAATCCGGGAGTTGAACTGTCTGAAAGAGAACCTGTGCAGTCTGTTTAAGCATCATGGACTTTCAAAGCTCATTTCCGGGGAGAGAAAAAAATGCGGAAAAACGGAAAGCAGCACAACCGCGTGAAGACAAATGAGGAGCAAGCTGGGAACGCCGCACATAAAGGTTTTTCTTCTCTCTTTTCAGGCGTTGCCTTGATAGCCATGTAAGACTGAAGTTAGCGTTAGGCATTTGAATGTGGTATACCCAAGGGGTTTTCCAATCTCTGTGTAGCCTTAGCCGTTCTCTCAGTGTTAAGTCTGGCAGCCATGCCCGTTCCGCATTTGTCTTTGCTGTGTTTCCCTGGTGATTAAACCTTGTGCCATTCTATTCCTGTTAAATCCATAGAAAATGAGAAAATGCTCGACATTTTGGGTGACACTTGTAAATCTGAGCCCCTTAAAGAAGAAGCTCCTGAAGCAGAGCAGGCACAGGAAGAGAATATCTCGTTGCCGGTCAAACAGGAAGCCCAGGAAGAAGAGGAAGACACACTTGCCACTGCCGTCGCTCAGTCGGATGAAGAGCTTTTAGATACGGACAGCCAGTCAGGCCAGGCTGCGGCCAAGAGCGAGGAGGATGAAGCGAAACACTTAGTGGTAGCGAAAGGGGAGCCGAGCGAAGAGACAGTAGAGGAAGCTAACCTGGACTCTGACTCTTTAGCGGTAGAGAGCAGGTGTGGTGGTGGAGGTGGAGGAGGAGGAGGAGAAGGAAGTGGTGAGAGTAGCAAAGCAGCCCAAAGTCTGGAAGCCAGTAGTGAGGAAACTGCGGAGAAGGACGCAGGTTTCCAGGTGGTTAGCCAAGATGCCGAGAAGATGGAAGCCAAGGCTAATTGTGAGGAAGAGTCCTCTGCCCAAGAGGGTGGTGATCAGAACACGAGGTTTGTTTTTTCTCCGTTTTAGACCAGATGCTCTCTTTTTTCCTTCCCCGTTGGTCGTTTATGAATGCAAATGCGCTGTGAATTCCTCCAAAGGGGCCCTGTTGCAAGGCCCTTAACCTGACGATAGCTTGTTCCAAATATTAATATTTTCCTTTTTTTTTAGTTGTCCTTGCGCACCTTTTTTGTAGAACGTGGTTCGCTATGTTCCCCCCCCTCCCCAGCCCATTTCTCATTAAGCATTTATTTTATTTCTCGGTTTTGCAAGTTGACCTTTGTCCACTCTAAGTGGTAGCTCTGTTTCATCACCTCTGACCCTCCTTGTTGAGTTCTTAAAGATACCCCTTAAAAAGGGCTAATTCCTTTCACATTACTTTTCTGGTAGGTACCTGATCATAGCAGACACAGCCTTGCGTGCTCTTTTTCTCACGGCCTCATTCTTGTTGAGTAAAGTTCTTCGTTTCCCCCCCTGTCTTTAGCTCTAATAAGGATGCAGAGGCTAAAAGTGTTTCAAAGGAAGAGAAAGGTAAGCTGTAACAACGATTCTTTGCTGTCGTCGTTCATAGTTACCCTCAGGTCCTACGTGCAGGTAGCAACCAGAATCCAACTAAGCTCTGAATCGACCCGTTGACATTAACGGATCTAAATGAATTTCCATTAGTTTCAGCAGGTCTACTTCCAAGTGGGACACCAAGTTTCTCTGGAAGAGTAATTTGGGTAATATTAAATGGTCTTGAATGTAATTTCTAACTTGAATCGGCGCTTCTACCAAATGGGTGGAAGATAATGGGACATTCCCCTGCTATATAAAGCTCACTCCCACACACATAGACAGTAGAAAAGGAGAAGAAGATTGTTTCTAAAATATACAGTGGTACCTCGCAAGACGAAAAACTCACAAGACGAAAGGGTTTTTGTTTTTTTGAGTTGCTTCGCAAGACGATTTTCCCTATGGGCTTGCTTCGCAAGATGGAAACGTCTTGCAAGTTCGTTTCCTTTTTCTTAAAACCGTTAATACAGTTGCGACTTGACTTCGAGGAGCAACTCATGGAACGCGGTGTAGTAGCCTTTTTTGAGGTTTTTGAAGACTTTGGTGATTTTTGAAGCTTTTCCAAAACTTTTCCGAAACCGTGCTTCGCAAGACAAAAAAACTCGCAGAACGAATTAATTTCGTCTTGCGAGGCACCACTGTAAATGCCTACAAAGTTCTCCAATCCTCTTTGCACATAGTGGGCAGTATCACTAAGCTAAACATGGAATAGACACATTGAAAGCTAGCCATATCCATGGGTCTTCTGCGCGTATGACATGATGCGCTGAAATTAAAGGGGGGGGGTGTCAAATTTGCCTAAACCAGCAGTGTGATTTAAGGCCCTGCTGTGAGCTTGATTTGGGCCCCTAAGAAAAAAAAAAAGATTTTGAGAAAAGTGACCTCTGTGAACTTGATGAAAAACAATGGCATTCTCCCCCTCCCACCAAACGAAATAAGGTATCTTTGGCATTGTCCTTAGTCATTCCTGTGATGCTTAGTTATGCTCTGCATCTTTCTAGCCCTTCTTGTCTCCTCCATAAGTCTTCAGGTGATGCTCGTCCAACGTTCTTAGCTATAGTTGCTTCTGCCCAAACAAGCACTTTTTAACATTTTCAGCCCCTGTGGAGAGAAACGCATTAAAACACCACATGGGTTTGAAAAAATTGGTTTGGGACTACAACTCCCATCGGGTGCATGGCCATATATTGGCGCCGATGGAAGTCACAGTTCAAGCACATCTTGTTGAAGTTAGATCAGAATCCCTCATGAGCTCTCAAGCGGGCCGGAACCAAAGAAAACTTCCTAGTCTGTCTGCTTCTGCGATGCTATCTTCCTTTCTTTTTGGATGTAGATATTTACCATTTCTCTCCTCTCCCCCCTTCCAACTTAGGTCGGGCTGGTGGTAGTTCTGGCAGAAATCTGTGGGTTAGTGGTCTTTCCTCTTCCACCAGAGCTACAGATCTGAAGAACCTCTTTAGCAAATATGGAAAGGTAAGCATTTTCCAGAAACAAACAAGGCTGAAAGCATTGAGCGCGTCAGTCTTTTATTCAAGTTGTCCTTTTTTTGTACATGCCAGGGTGGGCGTCTTTCATCCTCCCTCCCTTCCACTGCCCCTACCCTTCTTGGATTTAACCCATATCACTAAAAACCAACCCAAATAAATAGCTCTGGAACATAAACAGGCTGGGCTTCCTTCAGGCTGGAAGCTGCAACTAGTTTTGAAGAAACCATTCTAAGCTGAAAACACCTATTCGCTTTGTAACGGGTTTTCATTCACCTTGCCTCTGCAAATGACCGATCTGTCAAGTGTACGTCAGCAGTAAACAAACATTGGCGTCAGTGAAGTTAGCTCCTTATTCCAAGAAACCAAAACAGCGAAGGTCTATCAGTGTATTATTCATGCATCAATTATATTGATGATCACATTGGCTACATTACATTGATTTCCTGCAAAGGGGTGGGGCGAGACTTGCATTAACCCCCTCCAGCACACCTGCACTCTTGCATTCAAATGTGAATGTGAAGAAAATTGTAATTTGTCCCTTAATGATGTCTGATTTAATCATGAAACTTTTTGGCAGAAATATTTGGTGCTGAATGGCACCCCAAACTGTTTCTGCAATACATTGTCTTTAGTGTTGTATACAGTAATAATACAGTGGAACCTTGGCTCTTGAATGTCTCCATTGACAGACAATTCGCAACCCGAACGCTGAAAACTGTTTGAACCGAGGGACATTTCTCCATTTTATCAATGGATTTTGCCGGCTCCCCTTTGATCTTCAGTTTTTGAAGGTTTCGGAAGTCAAATGGTCTTCTGGAATGGATTACGTTTGAAAACTGAGGTTCCACTGTATGAGACATTTAGGAACTAACCCCCTAAACAGGGAGCACTGTTGACAGGCAAAAAAGGAGGGGGGGGGATTGGGAAACTCCAGGTGCTTGAAATTATGGTCTATTCGAGGCCCCAGCCTTATGGTACGTTTAGGAGGCATTAATCCAGTTGCTGGCAGCTGGCAGAAACTTGCTTCTAATATTGCAAAGCAGTGGTAACTTGGGTTACAAACACCTTGGGTTACAAACGCTTTGGGTTTCAAACTCCACTAACAAGAAGTAGTACCTCGGGTTAAGAGCTTTACCTCAGGATGAGAACAGAAATGGTGTGCTGGCAGCAGCGGGAGGCCCCATTAGCTAAAGTGGTACCTCGGGTTAAGAACGATTTTAGGTTAGGAGCGGACCTCCTGAACGAATTAAGTTCGTAACTGTACAGTGGTACCTCGGGTTAAGTACTTAATTTGTTCCGGAGGTCCGTACTTAACCTGAAACTGTTCTTAACCTGAAGCACCACTTTAGCTAATGGGGCCTCCTGCTGCTGCCGCGCCCCCGCTGCACAATTTCTGTTCTCAACCTGAAGCAAAGTTCTTAACCTGAAGCACTATTTCTGGGTTAGCAGAGTATGTAACCTGAAGCATATGTAACCTGAAGCGTATGTAACCTGAGGTACCACTCTACCTTGGTACTCAAACGACTTGGCTCCTGAACAAGTCAGCTCCTGAACTTCAAACCTGGAAGTGAGTGTTCTGGGTTTGTGAACGGTTTTCGGAAGCCGAACGTCCGAAATGGCTTCTGTGGCTTCTGATTGAGTACGGGAAGCTCTTGCAGCCAATCGGAAGCCACGCTTTGGTTTTCGAACCGTTTTGGGAGTTGAATGGACTCCTGGAACGGATCCCCCCCCTTTCTTGGTAATTTTGCTTCCTCGGGCATTGCTGTGCCAGAGTTGCCCATGTTCCTTTGCTCCCTGTCTCCCTGGCAGGTGGTGGGTGCAAAAGTGGTGACCAATGCCCGCAGTCCCGGCGCTCGCTGTTACGGCTTTGTCACCATGTCTTCATCCGAGGAAGCGACCAAATGCATCAACCATCTGCACCGGACAGAACTGCATGGGAAAATGATTTCCGTTGAAAAAGTGAGTTCTTTTGCTACCCACGAGAAATGTGACCGAAAACAGCCCACTCCTTCGTGGTAAACTTTACCCTGAAACGTACGCACAGGTCCCAGGGTGAGAATGCTTGCTATTACGTTATCCGAACGTAAAGAATTATGCCCAAACCTCACAATTCAGATATCTGAACAGCCAGGGTTTGCCCACTCCCTTACTTGTTTGTGTTTTGTTGGTCACTGGCAGCTATTTTGGGGCAGAAATCATTTAGGGAGAGAAGGAGATTGGACAAATCAGGGAGCAAGAGAGATCAGGCAAATCATTTTTCCTTTGTTTCTCTCTTGTCGGTTTGCTGCAGCCATTTCAGGAAGGAACCATGGGGGGAGGGGAAAGAAATTGAGCAAATAACAAATTATAAATGTTCCTATAGAGAATAATGGAAATCATCAGCACATTATGCGAATGCTTGCCTTGTGAACAATTTTCTGGGAATGAATTGTGTTTGGAAAGTGGGAACCACGTACACCACCTTGGACTTCAGGGGTGGGTGGGGACAAGCATTTGAAAATTTCTTCCACCCCTATTTTGCAAGTGGTTCATCCTAGGAACAGCATCTTATTGTGCGATCCCACTGACTTGTGTACACGCATGCCCCAGCCCTAAGCAATTTCCTCAATATCATTCCAGGCCAAAAATGAACCTGCCGGGAAAAAAGCATCATCAGACAAGAAAGAAACAGAAGCCAAGAAGGAGAAGGACAGGCGTCACTCAACCGACTCCAAATCGGAAAAGTAAAGCGGGAGTTTTAATAATCCCCTGTGTGTCGGGCTTTGAAGCCGTTTCGTGACAAAGCATGAATGAGCAGAGCAAATGGAGGCAGGAACGCTTCTGAATGCCAGTTGCTGGAAACCACAGGAGGGGAGAGTGTTCTTTTGTTTGGGCCTGGCTAGCACACTTCCCACAGGCGTTTAGTTTGGCCACTGCGAGAATACGATACTGGACTAGATGGGCCAGTGGCCTGATCCAGCAGGCTGCCCTTGTCTTCTCACATTGTTCTGCATTATGTTATTTCCTACTTCCTTGCAAATAAGGGACGCGGGTGGCGCTGTGGGTTAAGCTACAGAACCTAGGACTTGCCGATCAGAAGGTTGGCAGTTCGAATCCCCAGGATGGGGTGAGCTCCCGTTGCTCGGTCCCAGCTCCTGCCCACCTAGCAGTTCGAAAGCACGCCAAAGTGCAAGTAGATAAATAGGTACTGCTCTGGCGGGAAGGTAAACGGCATTTCTGTGCGCTGCTCTGGTTCGACAGAAGCGGCTTAGTCATGCTGCCACATGACCTGGAAGCTGTTTGCGGACAAACGTCGGCTTCCTCGGCCTATAGAATGAGATGAGCGCACAACCCCAGAGTCGGCCACGACTGGACCTAATGGTCAGGGGTACCTTTACCTTCTTGCAGAGGGCTGCTGCTGGCTCAGCCCTTCCACCGGGGAAAGCAGCTTGGCATTCTGCGGCCTGCTTGGGACACTGGGACTTCAGTCATGTCACCAGTGATGTCACTGGGTGGGTGGGTGTGGCTTTGGGGAAATTGCCATGATTGGTTTGCGGTCCAGAGGTTCTTCACCTCTGGACTGCAAACTTGCTTGAACAAGCCAAGATCTGGCTGCTACTGCTGGAAGCATTGGGCCAGGCTCAGCTCTAGCACCGAGAGAATGAAGGTTACTGCCACTCTTAAGCCAGAAATGTGGACAGCCTGTGTGTGTGTTCTCTCTCTCTGCTGCCCTCCAGGTTTGGGGGCAGTGGAGCTGTTCTGGGAGGAGTTGAAGGAAAAGAGGTCAGGGCCCTTGGTCGACGCAGCTGTGTTTTGTGCACACAGAAGCACGTTGCCTCCTCCTTTTCCAGCCCAGGGTTGTGGATGTGTGCAGTCAATGGTCAAGAATGGGAATCTCATTGCGCTAGAATCCTCAAACTGGCTATGAAGGAAATTCTCTGCTGCCCTTCAGAATCAGTTTCTAGGTCTGCTTATAAATAAAATGAAAAAGGAAAGGAAACAGAAAATACAATAAAACCAGGAAATAAAGGAAGCGTTTTAAATTTTATTTTAAAGGTGCTCAATTCTTTTCTTTTTAAAAGCTTTTTGCTGATCACTCTATTTCTTAACATTGATGGGATGTTCTGATCTGCAAGGACATCTTAGCTGCGCCTTTAGAATCCCGTAGCTTTACGGCAAAGGCGTGTGTGTATTTTAAGTTTTTTGTGTGTGTGCTATAATCTACTTGTAGGTCTCCTAGCCTTAAGAAAGAAGAAAAACTGGAGAAAAAGGATGACCCCAAAAAGTCAGAAGAGAAAGAGGTGGGAGACGGGAAAGAGGGGGTCGAAACGGAGGAGCAAAAAAAGGGATCCTCTGACCGTTCGCGATCGATTAAATCAGGTAACAAAAGCTGTGGGGGGTGGGGGGGCTTTTTTTAGTGTGATTTATGGCCCTGCTGAGAGCTTGATTCATGCATGTGAGGGGCGTGTGAGTGGGTTGGACATTTGTATCCGATATAGAAGGCCTCTGAATAATATCACGCTACCCTTAGGAACGTGGGTGGCGCTGTGGACGTGAGGGACATGGGTGGCGCTGTGGGTTAAAGCCTCAGCGCCTAGGGCTTGCTGATCGAAAGGTCGGCAGATCGAATCCCTGCAGTGGGGTGCGCTCCCGTTGTTTGGTCCCAGCGCCTGCCAACCTAGCAGTTCGAAAGCACTCCCGGGTGCAAGTAGATAAATAGGGACCGCTTACTAGCGGGAAGGTAAACGGCGTTTCTGTGTGCGGCTCTGGCTCACCAGAGCAGCGATGTCACGCTGGCCACGTGACCTGGAAGTGTCTCCGGACAGCGCTGGCCCCCGGCCTATAGAGTGAGATGGGCGCACAACCCCAGAGTCTGTCAAGACTGGCCCGTACGGGCAGGGGTACCTTTACCTTTACCTTTACCCTTAGGAAAGGCGTGTGTGGGATTGTGTTGGCAGAGAGGCTCTCACTAACCAGTTTGAACCTTTTCGTCAAGGAGAAGCTCTTGTAGGAGGCTCAGTCCTGGCAGCTGAACAAATACTCTCGGAAGAGGCTTGCTTAAAACCAGTCATTCCCAAATTGCTGTGCGCAGTGAGAGCGGCTGCTGTGCTGTAGGGAATAAAATAAAATAAAGAAATTGAAAAGCTCCCTCGAGCCCAAAACAGCCCCAGACAAGGCTGCTGGCTGCTTCTCTGCATGATCTGCAACTCTGGTCTTGCCTGCTTCCATTTGACCTAAGTTGGGGTAGTGGGTGCTGACAACCCATGTGACTGCACTTGGTGTGATGGGATCATTCAGTTGCTCCTGGTGCAGCAGAATGACCTGTCTTCAGAGGAGCCTGCCTTTCGTTCCTCCACACGATGGGTTACTCTGGACAGAACAGTGACTCAGATAAATATACAGAGCATAGACTCGTTTGATGAAGGCAAACTTTTCAAGAACAGCATTGAAACATGCCTTCCGTTTTCATTCAGAGGGGGGAATGCATCTTTGCTTTGGAAAACGCTCGGCTTGTGTTCATTGGTGTGTCTCAGAGGGGTTCCTTGGAAGTACGTTTTGACCTATTCAGAGCAATTGCTTTTGTCTCCAGCCTCTGTGATGTATCCTGTTTCATATGGATATGTCGTTCCCTTTGTTCAATTTGCTTTTGTGATGGCTTCCTCACTAGACACAAATCAACCTGCCTGATCTATCAAGGATAAGAAGAAGAAGGCATCTCTTAGCCTCTAATTTTACCTTGTTTGAATTGTAATCTCTCCATCCCCCCCCCCCCAGCCCCATTTTCTTCGGCAAACAGTAGCATCGGTGGACTTCTGTCTTGTTAAGTGTCAGATAGTTAAAACAAGGGATAGGGACCAGTGGCGCTCTGTGTCAGGGGTCAGCAAACCTTTTCAGCAGGGGGCCCGTCCAGTGTCCCTCAGACCTTGTGGGGGGCCGGACTATATTTTGGGAAAAAATAAAAATGTATGAATTCCTATGCCCCACAAATAACCCAGAGATGCATTTTAAATAAAAGCACACATTCTGCTCATGTAGAAACATGCTGATTCCCGGACCGTCCGCGGCCCGGATTTAGAAGTCGATTGGGCCGGATCCGGCCCCCGGGCCTTAGTTTGCCTATGTGCTAGGGGAAGAGCTGCAGCTGAGTGGCAGAGCATCTACTTTGCTTAAAGAACTTCTCAGCTTCAGTTTCTCTGATAAGTAAGGCTTTGAAAGACACTCCCCCCCCCCCGCCTGAAACCCCGGAGAGCTGCTGGCAATCAGTGTAGGCAGTATTGAGATAGAAGGCTCAGTAGTCTGATTCCGTATAAGGCAGCTTCCTGTGTTCCTTCCCATATTGCTGAACGCCCGCTCCCATCAGTCCCAGCCAGTGTGGTCAGTATTCCGCATTTCTGCATGATGGTTACATGCGCGACTCTTGGCGTGCGCCATTTTCAGCACCAGAAGGGGGTGGAACGGGGCATGGCTGGCTCACACATGTCCCGACGTTCACGCTGCCTTAGAACGCAACTCCTTTGTAAATGGGGAGTTGCCTGCCAACAAAGAGCGATGACTAGTCTGATTTTTGCACTTGTTCCAGAGATCTGAAGTGCCTTAAACCCATTGTTTCCTTGCAGAAAGCCGAGGAAGAGAGCGGACGGTGGTCATGGACAAGTCCAAAGGAGAGCCGGTGATTAGTGTGAAAACTACAACCACATCAAAAGAGAGAGTAAGCCCTTGGTTTGGTGTCTTGAAACGAGACGGTGCAAAGAAAGGAAGGCCAGGGGAGGGGGCCACACCCTTCTCTTTCGTAGTTCTAATAAATCGTCACACCCAGCAGTCCCTGGATGTGCAGAGAAGTCCTGTCGCCCTTTGTGTAATGGAATAGTGTCACAGTAGTTGGAATGGTTTTAACTGAGCCTCTGTGGGCAGCGAGAGGAGGACCCAGAGATTTAAAAGTTCCAGGAGGCATCATTCTGCTTCTAAGCAGCGGTGTGTGCAGCCTATGGCCCTCAGCCCAATTTCACATGGGTGCCAGAAAGAGGAAAGGGAGGTGCCAGGAATAAAAGAGTTTTGGCTGTGCTGCTGCCCTCCTGCCAGTATACAGCCCTGGGACGTTGCCCCGAGAGAATGTGGTCCTTGACATAAAAAAACAGTTCCTGGCCTGTGTTCTAAAGATCCTTGACTTACCTGAGCACCCCTGTTTTTCACAGGGCTAGATGGACTTCTGGGGTGTGCTATCCAATAGGGCTGGGCTTACGTTCTCAAATGTGATCTGTCCAGAAGTGCCCCTTGAGCCAGGGATGTGGGCCCTTCCTAACAAGATTACACCAGTGCTGTGTTGGGAGGTAGAGACGATTGGGGTGGTGGTGGTAATCTCTCTCCTTGTCCTCTCGGCAGGAAAATGGACATCTCCCCGTTCTTTTGTGTCAATCTTTCTAATCCTTGCCTTTCACACCCCCTCTTCCCGACTCCAGAGCACAAAAAGCCACGACCGCAAGTCAGAGAGCAAAGAGAAGCAGGACATTCTGTCTTTTGACAAAATCAAAGAGCAGCGCGAACGAGAGCGGCAGAGGCAACGGGAGAGAGAAATCCGAGAGACGGAGCGGCGGAGGTAGGTTGGGATCCCCCTCGCCTCACCTGCGGAATTCTGCCCTCCACAGAATGACAGCTGATTGGCATCGACACAATTTCTGACCCGTGGACCTAAGGCGACCCTCCCTCCTTCTCTCTTCAGTTCACCCCCCTTCTCTCTTCATTGGCTGCACCCTGCGCAGCACCTGAGTGCTTTTACCTGACTGAAATGTGTCCTCAAATTGTGATTCCTCTTCCTTGCCGGGATGGAGAGGTGTTGAGGTGCTGGTGGCGGGGAAACCTCTGGGTTTTGTGGGTGGGTGGAATGTATCCTCCTGCACAGAGTCCTAGCTGTTGCCACTCCCACTTCTGGCGTCCAGGCCAGGCCCACAACATCAGCCTGTTCCCCCCCCCCCCCAAAGAAGCTTGCCCAAGAGGGAATGTAGATTTCGGCCTGAAAAGGTTGTCCCTGCTCCTGAGATAAAAACCAGCAGGCATTTCCAACCATCTTCAGCCTTAAAACAGGGACCTCTCGGCGTCATCTGTTTTATGCGCAGATGTGCTTGCATCTCCAGACATTTTATTTATATGCTGTCCACCAGCAAAGTCTTCTGGGTGGTGAGGCTTGGATTGGTGGCACACCTTTCATAGGGCAAAATAATAATAATAATAATAATAATAATAATAATAATAATAATAATAA
>JAXCMG010000041.1:781156-793749 GCA_034642415.1 Podarcis siculus
AATAATAATAATAATAATAATAATAATAATAATAATAATAATAATAATAATAATTAGAATTAGAATTTATATACCGGCCTATACCCACAGGTCTCGGGGTGGTTCACAGGAAATATCACAATATAAAAAATCAAAATAGAAGACAATAGCCTAATAACACCCCCCCCCCCCACCAAAAGAGCCACATTTTAAAAGGGCATAGGATGTCACTCAGATCAACCAAAGGCCTGGTTAAAAAAGAGCATTTTTGCCTGGTGCCTAAAGGTGTATAATGAACAAGCAAACTTCCCTGAGGAGAGCATTCCACAGACGGGGAGCCACTGCAGAGAAGGCCCCGTTCTCGTGTTGCCACCTTCCGGACCTCTCAAGGAGGAGGTAAACAAAAGGGAGCCTCAGAAGATCTCAGGGTCTGGGTAGGTTCATATGGAAAGAGGTGGCCTTTGAGGTATTGCAGTTCTGAGCAGTTTAAGGCTTTATAGGTCAAAACCAGGACTTTGAATTGGGCCCAGAAACTAACTGGTAGCCAGTGCAGTAAGACCAGGATCGGTGTAATATGCTCAAAACTGCCTTGCTCCAGTGAGCCAGTGAATTCTGCACTAGCCAAAGTTTCCGAACCGTCTTCAGAGGCATCTCTGCGTATTGAAGTAATCTATTCTGTTAACCCCGCTTAGAGCAGACCCAGTGATATGTAATGGACGTAGCTAACTTAAGTTCGTCCATTTCCCTGGGTTGAACTTGTTCGGTTGCATTCCTGAGAGCACTTCAAAGGGGCCACCCTAGCTGTCAGGGCTTTGTGATTAGGCAGTGGCAAAGAGAGAGAGAGAGAGAGAATGTTTATGTGTGGGCTTACTCTGCCACTTAAAACTCTCCCTCCTATTAGGAGTAAAACTGTGGGGCAAGCGTTTACCACAGGGTGACTTTCAGCAGAACCACTGGAGGGAGCCCCCAAACTGCTTCTGGATCTCCTGTGCAGCTTAAGGGCTGCCCACTTGGCTGCCGGTGCTAAGAAGGTACTGCTGTCCTTTTTTCAAAAAGGCAGTGATAAAGGCAGCTATCGCTTGATAGCTGTGTGCTTATGCTTGGTTCAAGTCTGTGGGTGGAGGTAGAAAGGAACTGATAGGCTTTCTACACTAATGGAGTGGAACTCCAATACGGGCTAACTCTCATTTGTTTCACCCTTGTTTCCATGCGTGGCACGAGCACTCCAGAGGATTCGTTTTTTTCCTCTCTCTCTCTCTCTCTCTCTGCCCCCCCCCCGGGCTTTGAAATATTTCTGCCTTGGCACAGCAGCCAGAGATCATTATCCAGTGATGACTTTGTGCTCCGTTGACATTATCTATTATGCAGTTGTCACTTGCCTCGGCATCTGTGCTATCTGCTTCAGTTTAATGGGGATTGTTCAGCTTCCAAGTGAAGCCTCCTGCATATTTCCCCCCTGCCGCTCCCATCGTTCCAAGTGGATATTTTAAAGGGCTCTTTATTATGTAAGAGCCTGACACATTTTTCCTCTTAGACGGGTGCTCATAGGCTGGCTGGTGAAACTCTTTCTTCCTTTCCCGTTCCGCTGATTAAACGTTGCCCGAGTACCTTTTTGTCTTTTCTGACACGTAATTATTACATTTCTCCTCTCTCCCCCCCACCCCAGAGCTCATATAGTCACTTCTCTATAGGTCTCTGTCGCTTCCCTTCCCTGCTCCCTCCATTTTAT
Source organism: Podarcis siculus (assembly GCA_034642415.1). Classification (NCBI taxonomy): domain Eukaryota; kingdom Metazoa; phylum Chordata; class Lepidosauria; order Squamata; family Lacertidae; genus Podarcis; species Podarcis siculus. Next base: position 782,865 of record JAXCMG010000041.1, read on the forward strand.
TTTTTCTCAATCGGTCTTGCAAGTTCTCTGCCAGAGTTTCTAGAGGTGTGGAGGATCCTGGGTTTCCGCTTTTGCTTCTTCAGGGGCAAGGACTTTTCCTGATTTCCACATTCGAGGAATCCTCACTGCGGCAGCCCATATGCCGAAGGGTCTGCCGCAAACCTCCAGTGTGCCAGTAGCCTTTTTTGGTGGGCAACCAGCTCAACCAGTACAGTGGTACCTCGGGTTAAATACGTTTCAGGTTACATACGCTTCAGGTTACAGACTCCGCTAACCCAGAAATAGTGATTCAGGTTAAGTACTTTGCTTCAGGATGAGAACAGAAATCTTGCTCGGGCAGCGCGGCAGCAGCGGGAGGCCCCATTAGCTAAAGTGGTGCTTCAGGTTAAGAACAGTTTCAGGTTAAGTATGGACCTCCGGAATGAATTAAGTACTTAACCCGAGGTACCGCTGTACAGGGAAGGGGGGGCAGCCAAACCTTTTGAGGCTTTCCACTCACCTGCTGGAACTGTGCCTTAAAACAGGAATGGGATTGTTTCAGAACCTACTTAATGCTTTTGTGACAACCCCAAGCCCAGGAACAGAATAGTAGCTCTGTGTGTGTTTGTGTAGCCAGCTGCAAAATGATGGCTTTAAAGAGAGGTGTCTGTATTACTAAGTGCACCCCATGACCTATGTTCTGGGATGGAGTGGAAAGCACAACTCCACAGGCTGAGCATTTTAAGCCTAAGCTTTCATCACTAGCCGACAGAACTGTTCAAAGATCTGCCCAGGGGCAGCCAATCAGTACTCAGGCTTTGCCCGTGCGAGGAACTCTCTATTGCTTAAGCCAGGCTTCCTCAAACTCGGCCCTCCAGATGTTTTGAGACTACAATTCCCATCATCCCCGACCACTGGTCCTGCTAGCTAGGGATCATGAGAGTTGTAGGCCAAAAACATCGGGAGGGCCGAGTTTGAGGAAGCCTGGCTTAAACTATTGGGCGTCAAAAGCCCTTCCTAATCTACTGCAAACAGCCTGGCGATCTACGCAGCCTCCCTGCTCTAGGACACAGCCAGCACACTCAGGTGACCTCATGCTGCTGGGGCTGGGGATGTAGAGTTCCCTAGCAGCCTGGCACACTGCCCTTGCTGATCCTCTTGCTGGGGAAACTGGTCCGCCTCTGCAAGGATCCCTGGGGGTTACCCTATGCAGGCACTTTTTATCCTTAAAAAAGCTGGGGGCGGCTGGGGGCCTATGCAGTATTGTTGAGAGGACACCATATGCTGTTCTATAAACTGTAGGAAACACTTGGGCATAAATATTTAGAGAAGTCCATAGTAGTGGTTGCCTCCCTAAGAATATGGGTAAGATTAAATACCTTGTCCAGTTCGGGCAGGTCTGCAGCATAAAAGCAGCTAAGGTCTAGAGGGTGGCAACACGAGATCTGGCCTTCTTTGAGGTGGCTCCCCGTCTCTGGAATGCTCTCCCCAGGGAAGTTTACTTGCTGCCTTCATTGTACACTTTAGGCACCAGGCAAAAATGTTGCTTTTTAACCTGGCCTTTGGTTGAGCTGATTTGCACCCTATGCCCTTTTAAAATGTGTTTTTTTGTGTGTGGGGGGAGGCTATTGGGGGGTTGTTTTTATTTTTATTATGCATTTTGTGGTTTTATATCTTGATTTAATTCTGTGAATCACTCTGAGACCCCCGGGTATAGGGCGGTATATAATTAAATAATTAGCAACAACAACAACTTAATTAATTCTCAGTGAAGACTGCTGCAGAGCTTGCCTAAAGCCATGCAGCCTCCCTTGAGATCGAAGATTCTGGCTTTTTTAACATATGATTTATTCATTGTAGAGGTCCAGGTCTTTAAATTGCGTAGGATTCTTGGGTGTTCAGCGGTACCTCCAATTGCTAACGGAATCCGTTCCAGAGGTCCAGCCACATCCCGAGGAATTTGCAACCAGAGGACCGCTTCTGTGCATGAGCGCTGCACAATTTAGCGCTTATGCACATGGCGCATAGAGCACTTCTGCGTATGCACGTGCGGCGAAACCCAGAAAAATACTTCCGGGTTTGCTGCGTTCGCATCCCGAAGTTTACGTATCCAGAGGGATACGTAAGCGGAGGTAAAGGTAAAGGGACCCCTGACCATTAGGTCCAGTCGTGGCCGACTCTGGGGTTGCGGTGCTCATCTCACTTTATTGGCCGAGGGAGCCGGTGTACAGCTTCCGGGTCATGTGGCCAGCATGACTAAGCCGCTTCTGGCGAACCAGAGCAGCGCACAGAAACGCCGTTTACCTTCCCGCCGGAGTGGTACCTATTTATCTACTTGCACTTTGACGTGCTTTTGAACTGCTAGGTTGGCAGGAGCTGGGGCTGAGCAACGGGAGCTCACCCCATTGCGGGGATTCGAACTGCCGACCTTCTGATCGGCAAGTCCTAGGCTCTGTGGTTTAACCCACAGCGCGGAGGTATGACCGTACAGTTCATGTTTCTGCTTGAGCGCAACCTGTATTTTAAATACCGAACAGGGAGCGGGAGCGCCGGGAGCGGGAGCAGCACATCCAGGCCGTCCGGGAGCGGGACGAGAGGCAGAAGCTGCAGTGGGAGCGGGAGCGGCTGCAGTTCCAGCGCCAGCGCCTGGAGCGGGAGCGGATGGAGCGGGAGAGGCTGGAGCGGGAGCGGATGCACATTGAGCACGAGAGGAGGCGGGAGCAGGAGCGCATCCAGCGCGAGAGGGAGGAGCTGCGCCGGCAGCACGAGCAGCTGCGCTACGAGCAGGAGCGCCGCTCGGCTTTGAGGCGGCCGTACGACACGGATGGGAGGTGAGGCGGCTGAGCTGCGCCTTGGGGAACTGTAGAGCTCATTCTAAAGGCTGCTTCCCTGCAGCAAATCGCAAATACCCCGCTTTTTACCCAAATGCAGCAAAATGTGTCAATCATTTGAGTCGTCCCCTTAAATTGAGGGTTGGGGTCCCCTCCTGGTCATATGGGGAGCAGGGAGGGGGGCTGCTTGTGGTTGGGAAGCCCCACAGGTAGGGAGCCAGAATAGAAATCAGTGACCCGATAAATAAAGATGTAAGGCTGAACTCCAAGCAGACTTGCTAAGATGTATAAGACTGAATCAAGTACGTATTGGAGATGCATGGAGGTCGAGGGTACGTTCTTATGTGGTCGACCGGTAAAAGGGTATTGGGGGAAAAAACCAACAAACACCCAGAGTCCTTTTTGTTGGGGATACCGTATTTTTCGCCCTATAGGACGCACTTTCCCCCCTCCAAAAATGAAGGGGAAATGTGTGTGCGTCCTATGGGGCGAATGCAGGCTTTCGCCGACCCCTCTCGCTCTCCAGGCTTTGCGCAGCTCTCTGCAAGCCGTGGGAGCCCAGCGCCGGGCTCCCACGGCTTGCGGAGAGTTGCCTGCATGCCGAAGCCTGGGCGCACTGAGCTCAGCGCACCCAGGCTTCAAGTTTCCCGCAGCTTTCCGCAAGCTGTGGGAGCCCGGCGCTGGGCTCCCACGGCTTGTGGAGAGCTGCCTGTTCTGGGGGCTGGGGTCGGGGGAAGCTCGGGCTTCCCCCGCCCCAGCCCTGCGCCTGGGGGGAAATAAATTTTTTCCCCTTTATTTCTCCCCCAAAAAACTAGCTGCACCTTATGGGCTGGTGTGTCCTATGGGGCGAAAAATACGGTAATTCAGACGGAAATACCCAGGTGTCAAAAAAAGGTTATTCAAGTATGCAACAACTGTGGCCCATGTTCTGTTAGCCCAAAAATGGAAAACGAGCGAGGCTCCAGCCAAAGAAGAATGGCAACTTGAATTGACGGAATATACATCACCCGTTTTCCATTTTTGGCCAACAAAACATCTTAAAACTGTTGAAATACGTGCAGCTGGCACACCTAACTTACAGAATAAGAGAACAAGAAGAACATTTGTTTAAAGAAGATTGGGAAATGTTTATTGAATATATGGGGAATAATTGTGTACACTTGAAAACGCGGGCAGCATTAAGATAAATTCAACAGTGTAAATAAGTTTCAATGGAGGTAACAATGGAATACTGAATGGTTTAGTTTATATCAAATATGCAGGGATTTACGCTATGTAAAATGAACCACGGAAAGATAAGAAGGGAAGTCATTGATATTTTAAGGATGTCCAAATGAATATTCTAAATTGTAAAATAGAAAATTTAATATAAATATAATATAAATTATATTCAATAAAGATAAAGACGTAAGACTGAAGGCAAGATGCATGGTTGGTCCAAGTACAGCTCAGAGAACTCTTTGCCAGGCTGATTTTTTATCCTACCTGACACCTGCTACGTTCCTCCCGGGGAGATTGGCAGCAGAAAGAAAAGTCCTGGGAAAGCCATTGCTAGTATAAAACCATTATCAGTTTGTGCTGGAGATGTGCCCAGTTGCTTACAGACCCCCTATGCACCCATCCTCTATTTTAGGAGGAGGAGATTAAAAAGCACTTCAGGAATTGGATTTTACTGGATTTTAACTTTTTTAAGGGACGCGGGTGGCGCTGTGGGTAAAAGCCTCAGCGCCTAGGGCTTGCCGATCGAAAGGTCGGCGGTTCGAATCCCCGCGGTGGGGTGCGCTCCCGTTGTTCGGTCCCAGCGCCTGCCAACCTAGCAGTTCGAAAACACCCCCGGGTGCAAGTAGATAAATAGGGACCGCTTACTAGCGGGAAGGTAAACGGTGTTCCGTGTGCTGCGCTGGCTCGCCAGATGCAGCTTCGTCACGCTGGCCACGTGACCCGGAAGTGTCTCCGGACAGCGCTGGCCCCCGGCCTCTTAAGTGAGATGGGCGCACAACCCTAAAGTCTGTCAAGACTGGCCCGTATGGGCAGGGGTACCTTTACCTTACTTTAACTTTTTAAAAAATAAATAAATAAATAATCTTATTTATGTTAGCAGAGATATCTTTGTGATGGATTATGTCTTGAAAAGCGGGGTATTTTTTTATCCAGTTTTGGAATGATAAGGTGCAGGATGCAATTCATCCGCATGTTGTATTAGCAACAGTGTGATGATAATATTTTTTTTATTCACTTTTCTTGTTTTCTGCCTCTTCGCGTCTCTTAATACGGTTCTTTTTCATATGGATCTTTTTTTAAAAAATATAAATATTCTTAAATGCTACGCCACCCTTTAATTTCAGGTTTGCAGGATTGTTGAGTTTTTTTAAAAAAAAGTTTAATTTTAAAAAATACAAATGGAAAAAAGAGTGCCAGTAAAAGCAGCTTTAACAACAACCCAGAGCTGCCATTTCAAGAACTATGGGAGAAGCAGAAGGTCTTTTCCTGGTGCTGGAAGGGTAACGGCCATCGGCAGGCCAGCTTCTCTGGATGGGGGTGACGGAGGCAAAGAGTTGCTGAATCTGTTTCCCTTGCAGGCGGGACGACTCGTATTGGCCTGAAGCGAAGCGGGTGGCCCTGGATGATGGGTACCACTCTGACTTCAGCCGACCAGATCGCTTCCATGGCTTTGACCACAGAGACCGCAGCCGGTTCCAGGACCACTCGGTGGACAGGTAGCGAAGTCTTCCCTCCTGTGTCTTGCATTGTCAGAAACCCAAGGCCACGCAGGGCCTGCCAGGTCAGGCTGGTGGCTCACCCAGACCAGCTCCCTGTTCTCACAGTGGCTGACCAGATGCCTATGCAATAATAATAATAATAATAATAATAATAATAATTTATGCCTCGCCCATCTGGCTGGGTTTCCCCAGCCACTCTGGGCGGCTCCCAACAGAATATTGAAAACACAATCAAACATTAAAAACTTCCCTAAACAGAGCTGCCTTCAGACATCTTCTAAAAGTCAGATAGTGATTTATTTCCTTGGCATCTGGTGGGAGCAGGTGCCACCACTGAGAAGGCCCTCTGCCTGGTGCCCTGTAACCTCGCATCTCGCAGGGAGGGGAGCCTGTGGAGGCCTGCAAGCAGGGCCCGGGCGCAAGAGCGCCCTCTCCTGTGGCTTCCAGTGTATTCAAAAGCGTTTACTGCCTCTGACCATGGGAATAACTGCACGGCTCATTGTGGTTCAAATGAGCAATGGAAACTTTTTGTGCTCTTCTTCCTCACTCATAGATAGCTCTTTAAGGAAGTGAGCATAGTTTAGTTGGCAGAGCAGGAACTCCCCTTGTCTGAAACCCCGGAGAGCCAGTGGCAGTCAGGGAAGACAGTGCTGAACTAGATGGACCAAATATCTGTCTCTGTTTAAGGCCCTTTCCTGTCTTCCTATTTAACCCAACCCTTCATTCAGAACTAGGATGGTTTTAGAGTCGCAGGCCCATCAGCAGGTGATGGGAAAGACCACTCTCTGCTCAAAATCCTGGATAGCTGCTGCCAGTCAGAGAAAACAGTACTCTGACTGTGTGGTGTAGTGGTTAAGAGCGGTAGTCTCGTAATCTGGTGAACTGGGTTTGATTCCCTGCTCTTCCACATGCAGCTGCTGGGTGACTTGGGCTAGTCACACTTCTCTGAAGTCTCTCAGCCCCACTCACCTCACAGAGTGTTAGTTGTGGGGGAGGAAGGGAAAGGAGGATGTTAGCCGCTTTGAGACTCCTTAAAGGGAGTGAAAGGCGGGATATCAAATCCAAACTCTTCTTCCTCTTCTTCTTACTGAGTCAGGCAGATGAAGTGTCTGACTTAGATAAAGGCGGCTTCCTCTGCTCCTAGGCCACTTTGGGTTTGGGCTGTTTCACAGTTTTAGCTCTTCACCCAGAAACGTAAAGTGCAAAGGTGACGTTTTGGCGTTTGAAGACAAGCGTGCTTTACTGGTATACTGACCTCAGAACCCAAAACGGTTCAGTTTCTTGCTTTGTAATGTGTGGAACGACCTTGAGTCACCATGCACATGGCAGATAGCCGACCAGTTAAGAGCTGCCAAGTTGGTCTCTCCTGGCCGTGACCTGTCAGAAGTTGAAAAGATGCTGGTGGTTATTGTAATTTCCTATTGATTAATCCCAAAGTAACAAGATGCACTCCTGCCAACCTAACAGTTCGAAAGCACGTCATAGTGCAAGTAGATAAATAGGCACCACTCCGGCGGGAAGGTAAACGGCATTTCCGTGCGCTGCTCTGGTTCGCCAGAAGCGGCTTAGTCCTGCTGGCCACATGACCCGGAAGCTGTACGCCGGCTCCCTTGGCCAGTAAAGCGAGATGAGCGCCGCAACCCCAGAGTCAGTCACGACTGGACCTAATGGTCAGGGGTCCCTTTACCTTTAACAAGATGCACAGCAGCAGAATTTAGGAATATAGGGAACTGTCCCTGACTGAGTCAGACCGTGGTCTATGCATCTCAATATTGTCTCCACTGACTGCCAGCAGCTCTTCAGAGTTTCCCGGCCCACCTTGGGAATTGAACCGGGGCAACTGCATGCAAACCAGTGGCTCTACCACTGGGTTGCAGCCTGTCCCCTGCTTGTTTCCAAAGCTTACTCATCTATGTGCATTAACACGGATTTTCTCTTCCCTCCCGACCAGGAGAGAAAGTTCAAGAACTGTGCCAGATCGGGATGGACAGGTATGCCCATATGAAGCAGTATTGTTATAAAAAAAGCTTTGATGTCCAAAAAGCTTGCACAATGGTTTATGGTCTTATGGTATCGGTTGGGAATTCCCAGGCTGAGAGTAGTAGGCCTAGGCAGTGCCGTAAGCAATTTAAGTCAGGCAAAGGCTGCAGCAAGCGGGAGACACGTACCGTATTTTTTGCTCTATAAGACTCACTTTTTCCCTCCTAAAAAGTAAGGGGAAATGTGTGTGCGTCTTATGGAGTGAATGCGGGCTGCACAGCTATCCCAGAAGCCAGAACAGCAAGAGGGATTGCTGCTTTCACTGCGCAGCGATCCCTCTTCCTGTTTTGGCTTCTGAGACTCAGAATATTTTTTTTCTTGTTTGGTCTGGTGCGTCTTATAGAGCGAAAAATATGGTAGCCACAGAAAGAGCTAACTGTCGCACCTCTGCGTGATTCCTGCTCTGGCACTTCCTCACTCCATGCAACAGGGGTGTGTGCAATTCTCACACATGTGAGCATCGTTGGGATCATTTCAGTCAATTTGTTTCCGGGGTGGGATTCTTGGAAAGCAGATAATCCTGACAGAGTCTGAGAATAAATCCCGTCAGGAATTCCTGTGAAGTGTAACTCCACATTCTCGTTGACAGCCTCGGCTGTCAAGAGATTTGGGGATGCTGGTCAAGAAAGGCGATTTGGATTCTTGGAAAGAGAAACAGATTACAAGTAAAACGAAGGGACTACCTGCTGCTGCATGAGAGCTTTTGCGTGTCTTGCTGCGTAGGGACAGATTAAGAAGAACTGTTCTCGAGCCATGTTTCCCAGGCATTATCGCTTCCTGTCAGCTGCACCACATCCCAAATACCTGGAAAATCAGACTCAAAACACCAGCCTGATATCCATAAGAGACAGGCACTAACATTCTACTTGTGTCTCTTCAGCGATTCCCACTGCTGAAGAGGCAAGCCGTTTTAAACAAGAACCAAAGACAGCCCACACCTGAATAATGGTCTGTTCTCCTGGCAGTGGAGTGAACTGTTCGTAGCGCAGAGAGAGAGCGCGAACCTCTGGCTTCATGTGTTCTTGAAGAACAACATTTATTTCAAATACCTTTTATCTCTGATTTTCCAGCTAGAAAAATTGCTCTGGCCGGTTTGCAGCCACAATATGAAAAAGCACCAATAATTAAAAGCTGTAAGAGCAGCAGGCCAAACAAGAGTGGCAGATGATTTGTCTCAATTTGCGCATGAGAAGCAAAGCCAGGTTGACTATTGCTCACACCTTGGGTGAGCCAGGGTCTAAGATCCCTTTATCCGGATCCCAGCCACAAAATTCTCATCGGCTGCTTCAGCACCACGGACTCTCTTTCATGTCCTTCTTCATTGCTTGATTGCTGAAGCGTCATCTTGGGTTTTGCGGAAGAGCCATCATGGGCAAGGCAGAGAAAGGAGGATTAAAGCTGAAAGGCCAATAGGGAAAGCTGGATGCTGTAGGAAGATCCACTGCAGCCATCCCAAACGTACAAGAAAACCCCACTGGTGCATCTCTGTCCTTGTAGTCAGGTGGTGCGCTCTTTGAGCCATTGTGGTGACCAGGCTAGGGCAAGGATGGTAAGCCAGGGATTTGATAGAAGTGCCAGTCATACCAGCCAGAAAACCCTCCCGAGCCATCTTTCTCCAAGGGCAGATCATCCTGATAGGTTCCCCTGTCTCTGCAGAGGGGGAAAAGTGCCTGAAAGCCTAATCTCAACAGAAAGTCATCTGTGGCCTATAGGCTGGAGCTGCCCCCCCCCCCAAACCCCCACATTTTTTGCAGATGCTTTACTTGTGCTTTACTCCAACTGTGTGGGCTTGCCTTTTCAGCACTACTCTGATGAGCGGCACGGAGGGCCTGACCGCCACTCGCGGGACAGCTGGGGAAGTTACGGGTCGGAGAGGAGGCTCAGCAAAGGGCGAGGGTTGCCTCCGCCGTCCCGGTGAGTGTCCGTAAAGCAGAGCTGTCGCGCGCCAGTGCCGTGTTACATGTAGAAGCCCGGCGCCAGGTGGAGCCTTAAACCTAGGTTGCAGTCACCACAACAGAATGTCTATTTGGCAGGGGATTGGACTGGATTTCCCTGGGGGTTCCCTTCCTTCAGTATATAATTCTGCGATTCTATTGCCTCAACTGCATTGCTTGTAATAATGATAATAATAATAATAATAATAATAATAATAAATTAATTTATTAATACCCTGCTCATCTGGCTGGGTTTCCCCAGCCACACTGGGCAGCTTCCAACTGAATATTACAAACAATACAGCGTCAGACATTAAAAACTTCCCTGAACAGGGTCGTCTTTTAAAAGTAAAATAGTTGTTTATTGCCTTGATATCTGCTGGGAGGGCGTTCCACAGGGCAGGCGCCACTACTGAGAAGGCCCTCTGCCTGGTTCCCTGTAACTTCACTTTTCGCAGCGAGGGAACTGCCAGAAGGCCCTCGGAGCTGGACCTCAGTGTCAACAATTCACTGGTCCCAGAAGGAGAAACACACACAATGGAAATGGTATTAACTGTGGACTAAACAGTGCTTTGTGAGTTCTGTTTTGGGTGCCCTTGGAAAGGCTGCAGCGCAGTCAAATATATCCGTACTCAGCCCTTCACTTAATTTTCCTTGACGCGATGATGGAGGTCTGTGTGTGAGTCAGCCAGGCTTGACAGAGCTGTCAGTCACCAATCTGGTGCCCAGAAATCTCCGTGTAGTTGGGGCTGCAGTTGGACACCCGCACTAGTAGTAAAACGCACTTGGCACCTGGGGAATTTTGAACACTCTGCTAGTGTGCTGGGAAGTGGTGTGTGAATTCTTGTGTGCTTGGGCAGCACAGAACAGGCAACCTTGGTTTTCTAGCCCTCGGTAAGCCAGAACAATCCAAGCAGTGTCTGGATGGTAGAGAACTGGGGTCTAAGGGCACAGGAGTGGTATTGCTAGCCAGCAGGAGGTGCTTCTGGGAAGCCGACAAGTCATTGGAGGGAGGCTCAATGGCTCCCCTTTTGTTTTATCCCCAGCGCTTGCTACTCGGAGGTAGACTTCCTCTGAATGTGGAGGTCATATTTTGCCACCTTGGCAAACTGCCGCCTGTTTAAAATTGTATTTCAATAAACAGTTTTAAATCTTAAGGCTGGCCTCTGCCCACACCCTAAGATCACCAGTGGAGGTCTTACCGTATTTTTCGCTCTAGGACGCACCCAACCATAGGAGGGGGAGAACAGGAAAAAAATAATAATTCTCCCCCTCTCTGCTCAGCGCCCCTTCAGCGACGTGGCAGGAGAAACAGAGCCCCTTCCATTTCTCCTCCCGCTTTGCTGAAGGGGCGCTGCGCAGAGAGGGAAAACTGTGCAGC
>JAXCMG010000041.1:794149-818277 GCA_034642415.1 Podarcis siculus
CCAAGGAGCCTGCATTCGCTCCATAGGACGCACACACATTTCCCCTTCATTTTTGGAGGGGAAAAAGTGCGTCCTATAGAGCGAAAAATACGGTATGTTCTGTCATAAGGGAGCTGGACTTCCTCTTTGAGGCCCCCCTCCAGAGGTGACCTAAGTACACTGTCAAGGCAAGTCGTATTTACGAGGAAACATCACTAGCTTCCTTCCATGCTTGCTAACGGCACTCTTCTCTCTTTTGGGTGGGCGGCTCCCTCATCCAGAGATGGGCGCGACTGGGGAGATCACAGCCGCAAACTTGAAGGTCACCAAGACCGTTCCTGGCAGGGCAGTGTGGAAGAAGGGATCATCGGCCGGGAGCATGAAAGGTGGCAAGGTAAAAAAAAAAATCGAAACAAACTTTGCAGGGCGCTCCCCTCTCTACCTTCGAAATGTTTTGTTGAGCGGTGCATTTCAGAACCAAGGGCAAGGGTGGCACAGTCAGGGGAGCGAAGTGTTCCCTGGTGGGTTTCCCACTTCTTGAGGTTCAGCATGTCTGATTCAGGCCTGTAATTGAAAACAAAAGTTAATTGTAACAAGTCCCATTTGTAGTCACACTGCTAAAGGCTCCCAAGAGCCCAGGGCTGGAGTTGGGTGGTGACGTGTGTGGAGCAAAAACTTAAGCACATTGCAGAGTTCCCAAAAAATAGACCAGAGGCAGTTGTACTTCATCCAGTAGAGTTTTGCTACTACTGAAGGCAAATGAGCACAGAGGTCACAAATCCAATACATTCAGGATTGGCACAGTCCATAAGAAACTCAGTTGCAGCAGACTTATCTTAAATTTAACTTAAAGGTAAAGGGACCCCTGACCATTAGGTCCAGTCGTGACCGACTCTGGGGTTGCGGCGCTCATCTCGCTTTATTGGCTGAGGGAGCCGGCGTACAGCTTCCGGGTCATGTGGCCAGCATGACTAAGCCGCTTCTGGCAAACCAGAGCAGCGCACGGAAACGCCGTTTACCTTCCCGCCAGAGCGGTACCTATTTATCTACTTGCACTTTGACGTGCTTTCGAACTGCTATGTTGGCAGAAGCAGGGACCGAGCAATGGGAGCTCACCCCGTCCCGGGGATTCGAACTGCCGACCTTCTGATCGGCAAGTCCTGGGCTCTGTGGTTTAACCCACAGCGCCACCTGCGTCCCTTTAACTTACAGCTTATATAAACCTTAGCACTATATCAGAACAGAACACTGCACCAGAACAAAGAGATAGAAAGAGGAAATGAGAAACCCAGGCTCCTCCGGCCCTGACTATTATAGTCAGCGTGACCTTGACAGAAAAGATAACAGAACCAGTTTCAACCAGCTGTACTCGGCTTCCCAGATGGAATAACCCAGACAAGAACTTCCTGCCTGTTTCTTTCACATAGAAAGAAACCACCTAGAACGCTCTTGAGTTAAGCAGAATAGGAAAGATCTCTACGCATCAGCTCAATACTTTCTGTACTAAGAAATGCAAACTGACAGGTGGATGACCCTCTTTCTAAATGCACAGAAGAGGCCCCAGGTTTACAGGTCAGGCAGCTGGTGATGAAAGACTCCCTTGAGAGAGACCCTGGCCATCTGCTGGCCATCAGAGTCAGGCCACACTAGGCTAAATGGACAAATTAATCGACATAGGGCAGTTTCCTACATTCTCTTGGAGACGAAAGGAGATTGACCACAGGTGCCATAGGAGGGCTTTATGAGCCAAACCTTGAACTGTGTGCAGAGGTCAGCTGGAAAGCCAGTGTGCAGAGAGCTTGAATACCAGAGCACCATCCTAGTTAGATGAGGGAAGATTAGGGTTTGAATCCTTCCTCAGCCATAAAGCACACTGAGTGATCTTGGACCTGTCGCAGTTTCATAGTGTAACCTAAGCACGAGAACCAGAAATGCTGCCTTGGGGGTATAAAAGGTAAAGGGACCCCTGACCATTAGGTCCAGTCGTGGCCGACTCTGGGGTTGCGGCACTCATCTCGCTTTATTGGCCGAGGGAGCTGGTGTACAGCTTCCGGGTCATGTGGCCTGCATGACTAAGCCGCTTCTGGCAAAGCAGAGCAGCGCACGGAAATGCCGTTTACCTTCCCGCCGGAGTGGTACCTATTTATCTACTTGCACTTTGAGGTGCTTTTGAACTGCTAGGTTGGCAGGAGCCTTGGGGGTATAGAAAAGCACAAATAAATGAAACATGGCAACGCAATTCTAACCATTCCTACCCAGAAGTAGGTCCTACTGAATTCAGGGTAAGGGCAAGGGTGGTTGGGACTGCAGGCATTTGTATAAAAAAATTAAACAATACAATAATTCCTTAGTGACTTGTTCCCTCCCGCCTCCCTGCCCCATTCTTTTCATTTCTTAGCTGGTGAGAGGAGTGCCCCTGCTCAGTCAGGGCCTGGCCATGTGATAAACAGAGGAGGAATGTCGGGGTAAGCGTTACTCGAAAGGGTTTTGCTGCTCCCCGCCCTGCAGAAACCCCACATTACTTCTGCCGAGAAAGTTTGAAGGGGCTTGGGATTGCGGTTGAAATATTTTAAGTGACAGCTGTTCTCTTTGATAGGTAATAGATAGGTTTGTGTGCACATGCAAAAGACTTTGGGGTGGGTGACGATGACCCAGTGGCCTCTTAGGTCAGGAAAAATGTATGGATTAAGAAACTTGGAGGCCATGATTTTAAAGACTGCCCTTTAAGCAGTGGAATGGGGGGTTCTTGGGTTCTTTTTATTTTTATTATGTAGTCTGTGTTTTTTATACATATTGGAATTTGATGTTGTGAACCGACCTGAGATCTGCGGGTATTGGGCGGTATACAAATTTAATAAAGAAATAAAATTAATTAAGGAGGGTGCAGGGTGTTACTCTGAGCCCCCGAGCAGGAAGTCAACTTTCTGCTTCTTGTCCTCAGGCGCGGAGGGTTCGTGCAGGGTGCCGCCCCAGCTCCCATGGCACAGGGAGCCAGTCTGCCAAGCAGTTTTGCCAGCCCAGATAGAACAACCCGCCCCAGCGACCCTCGATTCACCCGGCGCTATTGAGGACTTTTTGCTTCTTCGCCACGACGCGGCAACTGCATCGAATTTTGATTCCTGGACATCGCCTTGAACTTTTGCCAACTGAAACGAAACCACAGCGCCCTATCATAAAGCTTGCGTATGACGTGAACTCAAGTGTGTGTTGTTGCCTCCCATCCCCCCCCCCAACGTGTTCTTAGCGGGACACCACTCAGTTGTTTCGGAGGAAACATTCCATTTTCCATGAACAATAAATCTGTATTGTACTTGTGAAGTCTCTGACTCTGATTGCCTGAGCCGCCGCCATAGCTCAGAAGGTTCAGAGAGCTTTGGGAGTTTCTTCCCAGTCCAGCTTCTGTGAGGGCAGGGAAAGTAGTCAGTACGGCTGGGATTAAAACCTTGCACGGCACGGCAGTGAGGACTAGGGAGAAGTCTGGGACGAGTGAAGGAGGGCTCAAAGGCAGAAGGGAGCTTGGGAATTAGAGGAGTGTTGAGGAACGCAGGAACCTGAAGAAACTTTGCAGCCATTCAAGATCAGGAGAAGTTACCGTATTTTTTGCTCTATAAGACTCACTTTTCCCCTCCTAAAAAGTAAGGGGAAATGTGTGTGTGTCTTATGGAGCGAATGCAGGCTGCACAGCTATCACAGGAGCCAGAACAGCAAGAGGGATTGCTTCTTTCACTGCGCAACGATCCCTCTTGCTGTTCCGGCTTCTGAGATTCAGAATATTTTTTTTCTTGTTTTCCCCCTCCAAAAACTAGGTGCGTCTTGTGGTCTGGTGCGTCTTATAGAGCAAAAAATACGGTACATCCCCTGTAGGGATTGGAGGAAACTGGTGGTTTCTAGCGTTGCAGAATGTCAAGTCTTGGTTGGTGTGGTATGATGCCTATGTGAGGAAGAGAGAACGGGGAAAACGAACTTGTGTGAATATTCTTGGTTTTAACATAACCTCTTGCCTTTTGGATACCAGATGTAACGTCCTAGCTGTGAAAGCTCCAGGCCTCTGAAGCCTTTTCTGTGAGATGGTTCTAATTTTATTTATATCTGCTTGTGGAACCGGGGGGGGGGGGGGGGAGACACCAAGCCAGACCAGACCACTGTTTGGATTTCTTTTCCAAGCCTGTGTCCTGCTTGCCCTACCTGTACCCTACTTTGGAAGCTGCTTGCAATAAACAAAATCTAAAATTCTCTGGGGAGGGGGGGGGGAAATGAAGCCAGCAACAACAGAAATCTTAATCCTCAGGGAATGTGGAAGAGGTTTAAGCAGTGCTCTAAACAAAAAGTTGAAGTCTCTTTTTAAAGAAAGTTTAGCATTAGGCAGGTGGTCCTTTTCTGGAAAAGGAATAAAAGACGCATCCCAAATATGCTATTTGCAAAAGGGTTTGCCTAGTGCTACACAAGACAGAACTGTGGTTTGACTAGGGTGTATTTGCTGGTAAGGTAAAGGTAAAAGGAACCCTGACCATTAGGTCCAGTCGTGACCGACTCTGGGGTTGCGGCGCTCATCTCGCTTTATTGGCCAAGGGAGCCGGCGTACAGCTTCCGAGTCATGTGGCCAGCAGGACTAAGCCGCTTCTGGAGAACCAGAGCAGCACACAGAAACGCCGTTTACCTTCCCGCCGGAGCGGTACCTATTTACCTACTTGCATGTTGAGGTGCTTTCGAACTGCTAGGTTGGCAGGAGCTGGAACAGAGCAACGGGAGCTCACCCCGTCATTGCGGGGATTCGAACCGCCGACCTTCTGATCGGCAAGTCCTAGGCTCTGTGGTGTAACCCACAGCGCCACCCGCGTCCCTATTATTTGCTGGTAATTTTGATTGCATAAGTGCCTCTTCTAGTGCTCTGCTTGCAAGTAAAGCCTATGTGAGTGGGGAAGAATGCACAGAGCTCCCTGCCGCAGCCCCCTTTGCTGCCACCCTGGTTGCCTGGTCAGAGGGTGAAAGTCTGACGTGAGGAACTACCCGGTAGAGCCTTAGTGCATTATTTGGAACCCTGGGTTATTTAGGTTCCAAATTGCACGGTGCGCCACCCTGAATTAGGGGAGGGTCCCTGCTTCCGACCACCATTCTGCTGAGGAGCAGTGCTTTGTGGATTTGTCCCACTCCTTGTTCGAGTACAAAATGGCTTTCTGAGTTCCCTTCCCTTGAGTCTGATCTATATTGGTCAGGGGAACCAACCCCCAGCTTAGTGAAGCCACCACAAGGGCAAGGGTTTTGACAGCACCTCCCCTGGGCAGCTAGCAATCCATACCCTCTGTTGCCTTTTCCACTCTGGTATCTTGGCTTGTCCTCTCCCTCCACCCCCACCCCATTTGCAAACCTGCCAGAAGGGATTCACCTGCTTTAAAAATTCTCGGTAAGACTCCTCGTCTCCACTAAGCGCTTAATAATACACATATAAAAGTAGAATTGTCTGTGCTGTCGGATTACTTCTTAACTTGGTTATGACTTAACCTGTACGAGATTAAAAGCAAACCCCCAAATCCTAAACCTCTTTATGCTCCAATTCTCCGCGTTAAGCAGAAGCAAAAGGTGGAGCCGCTTGGAAGAAACAGGCGGTCAAAATGCACAAATGGCCACTCTTGCAAAAAAAAATTGCCTTGTGTTGTCTCAGGTGGAGGTGTGTGAAATGTGCAAAAGAAGGATTTTGTGTGTGTGTGTGTGTGTTGAGTGTTGCAATTTGTTCGGTTCCATTTTTGACGGGTGAAAGCGCCTTCTCATTTGCAGCTTCTCATTTGCAGGGTGCTAACCCCCCGCTGCCCGCTTCTGATGCTGCGCATGTGTGTGTGTGCCTGTGCCCATTCATGCGCATGGATGCTAGGGCCTGCCAGCTGTGCACAGCTTGCTACTTGGGATGCAGCTAGTGATGTTTATTTCTGAACTGCTGAGGGCAGCTTGTGGTGGAGAACCTGTGGGGCTCATTCCTCAAGTGGAGATTCAGCGGCAGAGAGGTTGAGACAGGTGGAGGTGTGGCACAGAGAGATACTGGGTGGCACGGGGCGGGGGGAGACAGAGGTAGCTGCAGACCACCCATCACTAGCTGGGGCTCCTACTAGACTCACACTTTGTGGGCCAACTGCCATTCATAGGGTGACAAGTCCACAAACCCATGCATGTTTACTTGGGATTGCATACAACATACAATTCACTTACACTTTTTAATTTTTTTACCAACAACCAAAACACAAACCGTGAAACCCCCCAGGTGACTGATACATATTCAATAATAACATATTCAAATCAACCATATGTACAATTTTATATACGTTAACATTCCTCCCTCCACAAGGTTTATTTAACTTTTAACATTTTAATTGCCCCAAATTGTTCAAACCTACTCAAATAATTCAATATCTTCTCAAACCAATCCTCCTCTTTCTCACTGACCTTAAACGCTTTCATTCTGTGTACCTTCACAGTTAGATATTCTAAAATTATAATATTCAGTTTTTTCCTCCATTGGTTCACCGCTAGCTCTTCTGCATTTTTCCAATTACTCGCTATAACCTGTCTGGCTGCAGTTACCATCAGTGTTACCCATTTACATTCCTCTTTTGTTTTTAACTCGGTGCTACTCAGACTAATGAGAACCATTAATTTAGCTATTCCCACCTTCCTACCCACGATTCCCGATATTTCTATACCAATCTGTTTCCAAAATTCATTAACTAACGGACAGTCCCACCACATATGACTGTACGTTCCCGTCACTCCACATTTCCTCTAACCCCCAATGGAAGCCCCAGAGGAAGAAGGTTCAGAGCCCAGGGGGTTGGTGGTGGGGCACTGATGGGAGAGGGGAGGTGCTGGATCCTGAAGGGGCAGCAGGGCTTAGTGAGCAGGAGGAGCCGATGACAGGGAGCAGTTCAGACTTGGAGGCTGAAGCAGAGGCTGGCTGCTGAAGAATCAGGAAGTCTCTTGCTGTGACAAACTCCACCCACCCACCCCTTGGTCTCCAAGAACAAGCAGAGTAATGAGAAGAGCAGAGACCAGAGGTGCTCATACGCAGTTTGAGGCTGCTTGGGAAACATCCGGGAGAGGAGGAGCCTTAGAAAGGGTGAAAGGCAGGGACCTTCAGTCCTAGCATACTGTGAATAGTCATTCCAAAAGCCCCCTTTGTTGCAAGAACAAGTTGATGAAGCAACAGGAAGCGGAGAAGGGCAAACCACAGTGGTGCCCCGCAAGACGAACGCCTCGCAAGACGGAAAACCCGCTAGACGAAAGGGTTTTCCGTTTTGGAGGCGCTTCGCTAAACGAATTTCCCAATGGGGTTGCTTCGCAAGACGAAAAAATATTGCGTCCCCCCATGGGTTTTTTTCGCTTCCCCCCCCCTTTTCCTAAGCGCTAAGCCGCTTATCAGCTGTTCTGCTGATAAGCCGCTTGACAGCTGTAGCGCTAATCCGCTAAGCTGTCAATGGGCTTGCTTCGCAAGACGAAAAAACCGCTAGACGAAGAGAATCGCGGAACGGATTCTTTTCGTCTAGCGAGGCACCACTGCATTGGGATGGGCGTAATCTAGCTTTTACCTAGGGTTTTAATAGATCATAAGATTTTATGGTAACTATATTTGTAATGTATTTTTGTCGGTGTTTGTCTTTTGATGCTATGGCCTGTCGGCTACGCAAATAAAGTCGATTGATTGATTGATTGATTGATTGATTGATTGGGATGGGCAGGGATCCTTGGTGGAAGCCTTTGGTCAGCAATGGTGGGGAGGGCAGTAAGTTGCAGCCATTAAGAGCCTAGCAAGAGCCCACCTAGTATCCTGTTTTCCCTGTGGGAAGCATCCAAGCAGGAGCTCAGCACGGCAGCAACCTCCCTGCTGCGACTCCCAGCTACTGGTCTTCATAAGTGTTCTGTTTTCATGATTACAGCTATAACAAAGGCGGCATTTTTTCATCTCCGCCAAGCTAAGCAGTTGGCTCCTCACCTCTCTCGCCCTGACCTAGCCACTGTGATCCACGCGACGGTCACCTCCAGACTGGATTATTGTAACTCGCTCTAAGTGGGGCTGCCCTTGAGACTGACCCAGAAACTCCAGCGGGTGCAGAATGCCGCGGCCAGACTCCTTATGGGGTCTTCGCTGCGAGATCATATCCATCCAGTGCTATACCAGCTGCACTGGCTCCCGGTGGAGTACAGGATCAGGTTTAAGGTGCTGGTTTTAACCTTCAAAGCCCTATACGGCCTAGGACCCTCATACCTACGGGACCGCCTCTCCTGGTATGTCCCACAGAGAAACCTACGGTCTGCAAATAATAACATCCTTAAGGTCCCAGGCCTCAGAGAGGTTAGGCTGGCCTCAACTAGAGCCAGGGCCTTCTCGGCTGTGGCTCCAATCTGGTGGAACGCTCTGTCCCAAGAGACTAGGGCCCTGCGGGACCTGACATCTTTCCGCAGGGCCTGCAAGACAGAGTTGTTCCACCAGGCCTTTGGTCAGGGCGCAGCCTGACTCCCTCCTCTGGCAACCTGCACAGAATTTTGCTTAATCGGTTGCCATCAACTTGATTTTAATTAATTTTTATAATGAAATATTTTTAGAATGTTTGATTATTTGACTGTTTGATTATTTGATTGTTGTTAGCCGCCCTGAGCCCGGCTTCGGCTGGGGAGGGCGGGATGTAAATAAAATTTATTATTATTATTATTATGAACATAATGGCTGGCAGCCATCAGTAGCTTTATCCTCTTTCAGATTCGTTGAAGGAGATGGGATCTCTCAGGTCACCTGGGCCCAAGCACAAAACGCAAAACAATTGCCTTGCCACAGAGTTGTGGATGCTCGTCTAGACAGAGGAAGCTGCCTAATGAAGAAAGGTAAAGGTAAAGGAACCCTGGACAGTTAAGTCCAGTTAAAGGCGACTATGGGGTTGTGGCGCTCCTCTCGCTTTCAGGACGAGGGAGCTGGTGTTTGTCCGCAGATGGAACACCGTGATGGAAACCAGAACACACGGAAACGCTGTTTACCTTCCCGCCACAGTGGTACCTATTTATCTACTTGCACTGGCATGCTTTCGAACTGCTAGGTTGGCAGGAGCTAGGACAGAGCAGCAGGAGCTCACTCCGTCACGGGGATTCGAACTGCCGACCTTCTGATCGACAAACCCAAGAGGCTCAGTGGTTTAGACCATAGCGCCACCTGCACCCCCCTAATGCAGTCCGGAAGGGTCCACTCCCATAGAATGATCTGGACTAGGCTTTGAGGGTTCCTTTAATCTTGTATTTGCTCTGCTCCTAACTTAACGTCCCTCCCTGCTGCATCCATTGCAACAGCCTCCCTGTTTTCATTTGTAAAATATTGAGTGGGGTGAGGGAAGCTTGAGATCG
The DNA here is from genome assembly GCA_034642415.1 of Podarcis siculus. Classification (NCBI taxonomy): domain Eukaryota; kingdom Metazoa; phylum Chordata; class Lepidosauria; order Squamata; family Lacertidae; genus Podarcis; species Podarcis siculus. The sequence goes on from JAXCMG010000041.1 coordinate 803,501, forward strand.
GGTGATCTCATCGACTCCTGAGATTCCCCCCACCCCCTCCAGCTATTTCCAGACCCACCGCCAGATGTCAGTGTGGATTAACAAATCTGCTTCTTGACTTGCATATATTTTATCTTTTATTCCAAGGAGTGTTGCAATCTAATTCTCCCTATCCCTCCCCCACCCTTTGCACAAATGAATTAAGCAGCTAAGCCGCTCCATCTAACTGCAAGAATAGCATTCATTCAAGGAAGCTCCCCAAAGCGGTCAGAACGAGCGATGTAAGAGGCATAAGCTTCTTAATTCATTCTCTGTTGCAGTCAAGGTAAAATACGCTGTCCTAATCTCCGTTCCACTTACTCCCCCCCCTTTTTTATTCTATAGCACTTCACTTAAAGCACTTTGATCATATTAGCTTAGACCAATGTACTGTCCTCAGGTTTAAGGCTCTGCTTTATGGTTTGGTTTGGTTAGGAAAGCAAACTGAAGTGCAGAGTGTTTGAGGATGGGTACATTTGCAGGGAAACCAAAATGCTTGTTTACAAAGCTATTGTGCTACCAACCTTACTGTATGCTTGTGAAACATGGACCACTTATAAACGCCATCTCCAACTCAACAGATTCCATCAACGGTGTCTCTGAAATTTTTTACACATCACTTGGGAAGACAGGCAAACTAATGCCAGTGTCCTGGAAGAAGCAAAGATCACCAGTGTCGAAGCGATGATTCTTCAGCATCAACTTCGTTGGACTGGTCATGTTGTGCGGACGCCTGATGATCGTCTTCCAAAGCAATTACTCTATTATGAACTTAAAAATGGAAAGCGTCATGCTGGTGGTCAACAAAAGAGGTTTGAAGACTCTCTCAAGGCAAATTTTTAAAAATGTAGTATGTTGTTGTTTAGTCGTTTAGTCGTGTCCTACTCTTTGTGACCCCCTGGACCAGAGCACGCCAGGCACTCCTGTCTTCCACTGCCTCCCGCAGTTTGGTCAAACTCATGTTGGTAGTGTCCAACCATCTTGTCCTCTGTCGTCCCCTTCTCCTTGTGCCCTCCAACACTGACCTGCGAACGCTCCAATTAGAGAGCAGCCTTTACCAAAGGTGTCATGGACTATGAAGACGCTCAAACTCAGGACGAAAGGGAGAAATAAGCTAAGAGGAAGGCACGCTTGGCAAATCCTCACAGTGGAAGGACGTGTGGATCCAGAATTGGCCTCCACAGTCACTTCCGGACTCACGGTTAAGACTGTGTTCATGGAAGACAATCTTACTCGGCTATGAGTGATCACCAAAAAAGAATTTAGTTAAAGGTAAAGGGACCCCTGACCATTAGGTCCAGTTGTGGCCGACTCTGGGGTTGTGGCACACATCTCGCTTTATTGGCTGAGGGAGCCGGCGTACAGCTTCTGGGTCATGTGGCCAGCAGGACTAAGCCGCTTCTGGCGAACCAGAGCAGCGCACAGAAACGCCATTTACCTTCCCGCCGGAGCGGTACCTATTTATCTACTTTCACTTGACGTGCTTTCGAACTGCTAGGTTGGGAGGAGCAGGGACCGAGCAACGGGAGCTCACCCCGTCGCGGGGGATTCGAACCGCCGACCTTCTGATCAGCAAGTCCTATGCTCTGTGGTTTAACCCACAGCGCCACACACATCCCCTTCCACACTTAGCCCCTCCCTAAATCTGGAAATTCCCTACGCTTCGAAAATCCAAAGGTGGAATTGAAGGAAGCACCACGGGGTTCACAATCTGCATTAAGACGAGATACGGATGAGCCCTTAGCTTTCTTTTCCTTCCCTTTGCCTTTGGCCAGGGCACAGCCTGACTCCCTCCTTCGGCAATCTTCGCAGAGCTCTGGCCCAATGGTTGCCATTGGTTTGAATTGAATTAATTTTATAATGAATGATTTTAGAGTGTTGTGTTGTGTTGTACTGTTGTACTGTTTTATTGTACTTAGCCGCCCTGAGCCCGGCTTCGGCTGGGGAGGGCGGGACATAAATAAAATTTATTATTATTATTATTATTATTTCCCTTCTGACATCTGCCTTCCCCCCTTCTTCTGTAAAATACCCGTCCGAAGGAGCTGCTGCCAGCCCGTGTTGACAGTTCTGATCCCGGAGTAGGAGGCCCTGCTATTTTAGGTGGTTCTTGTTTTTAGTGAAATATGTGCTATATTTGATAAACCACAGGTTTTTTTCTCGTCAGCTACCTTTCAGGGCCTTCTGGGGCTAAGAAAAGTGGGAGGCAGATCTAGGCGAAATTTTACAAAATAAAAACAGGCCCCAACAACGCTCTGTCGGTGTTGACAATTGTTGACTATTTTTAAACAGCAGCTTTAAGCTCAGTTTTGCACTTGCTGACAACTGTTTTAATTGGATTTTTTTGGGCATTATTATCTTTATTTTTACATTTGCCTCGTGAACCTGTTTGGAAAGGTTGTTGATAGACGCGGTAAATGAATTTAAACGAAAGCAGGCTTGCTTGACAAGGTGCCATCCGAAGGGTGTGGGAGATTGCCGGGTTTATTCCTGGCTCAGTCTGCCTGGGTTTTGGGGGCCTCCTGACTTAAGGGGGTGGGGCCTGGGAGGCAAGGGGCGGAGCCTCACACCTGCCAATCACCGCCAGTCACCTGCCAGTTGCTTTTGCCAGTGCAGTTTGAAATCAACCCACATGGGCAAAAGGCACGGAGACTTGCAAGCGCCTTGCAAACCTGGCTTTTGGTGTGTCTGTGTCACTTGTGTGTCACTTGGGGGTGGGTGGGGTGGAAATGGCCTCTCCATCCAAATCAGGCCCACTGGTGATCCATTTAAATATATATATATATATATACATTTTTATTGGTTTTTTTTACATATCATTTCCAACAATCATTTAACATAGCTTCTTATCTTCTACAATATTTTAGACTTCCGTCAACAACCTCTGATGATTTTCCGTTCTTTATCACTTATTCTGCATTTCTTGATTTCTCTATTACTCTTAATTATCATTAACTAATAATTCTCTGCATCGTCTTTCTTGCAATATTTCAAATAGTCCTCCTTACAGAACTTCTTGCAGTCCTACTAGCATAATCTGTTCTTTACAATTGCTTTTCAAATAGTTCAGATATTTACTCCAGTCTTCTAAGAATCTCTGGTCCCGCAGGTTTCGAATCCTTCCTGTTAATTTATCTAATTCTGCATAGCCCGTTAATTTCATCCGCCATTCTTCTTTCGTCGGTAATTCTTCTTGCTTCCATTTCTGTGCCGATAATATTCTTGCTGCCATCATTGCATATAAAACAACTTACAATCTTGTCTATTAATACCATCTCCTACAATGCCAAGTAAAAATGCTTCTGGTTTCTTAATAAATGTATATTTCAACATCTTTCTCATTTCATTATATATCATTTCCCAGAAGTTTTTCAGGCCCGCTGGTGATCCTAATCAGACCCACAGGGCAGAGGTGTCCCTTTCTGCGAGGTGGGGCCCTTTGGATCAGTTTCCATCGCAGACAATTTGACCGGGGAGGGTTCCGCTCCCAAAGGCAGAAACCTCTCTCTCTCTCTCTCTCTCTTGAACTTAGCAAACAAATTATCAATCAATATAACCATTTACATTCCCCCCCTCTTTTCCCCCCTCTCCCCCGCAAGGACTTCCCTCAGCTCCCCTCTCTGGTTTCTTTGCACATATTGTTCTCTGCATATTATAAAATCGCACATATCATTGTCTCATCTATCATGTATTCAACTAATAAATTTGCGGGTGTTTATTCAAAACCCGCCAAGGAGTCCAAATCGTTGTGTTGTCTTTTTAGATAATTTTTTTAAAGTTCCCATTCTTCCTTGAAGTCACGACTGTCCTTGTCACGCAGTTTATATGTCAGTTTGGCCAATTCCGCATAGCTCGTCAGTTTTTCTTGCCACTGTTCTTTCGTTGGCGTTTCCTCGTTCTTCCATCCTTGTGCTAACAAGACTCTTGCCGCTGTTGGCCTGAACATTGGTGTGCAATCCCTTATATAGACTTTTGAAATTGTCCACCTTGTAGCCCAAGACCACCCCCCAAAGCATCATACATACCTCAAAGAAGGAGGCAGTCTACAGCAGAAATCCTGCCTGCCAGGATACCTGATAATGGTTACTGGTTGCATTACCTGGGCAACCTGGCCATTCTTTTGTGATGGTTAATCCTTTAGTTCCTGAATCTGGGTCACAGGCTCACCCTATTCATACACAAATATGCCCTTAAAACAGGAATCGTAAGCGGAAAGACAATGGGAAGGCTTTCCCCATTTGCCTCCCTTACTGCAGAGGAATATCTGAGGTCAATTTGGGAGAGTCAGAATGGCTTCAGGATTGCTCTCCCCTACTATTTCAGAAGGGACAGGGGTGGCGCTGTGGGTTAAACCACAGAGCCTAGGGCTTGCCTATCAGAAGGTCGGCGGTTCGAATCCCTGCGACAGGGTGAGCTCCCATTGCTCAGTTCCTGCTCCTGCCAACCTAGCAGTTCGAAAGCACGTCAAAGTGCAAGTAGACAAATAGGTACCGCTCTGGCGGGAAGGTAAATGGTGTTTCCGTGCGCTGCTCTGGTTCGCCAGAAGTGGCTTAGTCCTGCTGGCCACATGACCCGGAAGCTGTACGCCGGCTCCCTCGGCCAATAAAGCGAGATGAGGGCCGCAACCCCAGAGTTGTCCATGACTGGACCTAATGGTCAGGGGTCCCTTTACCTTTTTATGATTCTCCCAGACCTGAAGCAGCCTTTGGGGTGGGAACCATCAGCTATTTCCTGCTTCCTTCCTATACAGTTTGGACGCGGGTGGCGCTGCGGTCTAAACCACTGAGCCTCTTGGGCTTGCCGATCAGGAGGTCGGCGGTTTGAATCCTCACGATGGAGTGAGCTCCCGTTGCTCGGTCCCTGCTCCTGCCAACCTAGCAGTTCGAAAGCACATCAAAGTGCAAGTAGATAAATAGGTACTGCTCCGGCGGGAAGGTAAATGGCGTTTTCGTGCGCTGCTCTGGTTCACCAGAAGTGGCTTAGTCATGCTGGCCACCTGACCCGGAAGCTGTATGCTGGCTCCCTCGGCCAATAAAGCAAGATGAGCACCGCAACCCCAGAGTCGTCCGCGAATGGACCTAATGGTCAGGGGTCCCTTTACCTTTACCGTTACTATTTCAGACACACGGTTCATATATTTAGATATATGTGCATTTATGAATATTCGTTCTATATTTGAGACCTTAAAATTCTTGTAACACTACTCTGTCAGCGGCTCTCCACGGAAGCCGGACGGCAAGCTTGTCTTCTGCTGCTCCGAAGGGTAGGCCCCGAATCAACAGATCCAAGTGACAAGAAATGAGATTCCCACTAAACCTTGGGAAGAACTTTCTGAAGGTAAGAGCCATTTGACAAGAGGAGCAGGCGACTTCGGAAGGTAGTGGTCCTCTCCTCCGTCGGAGTTCGGCTGGTCAGGGATTCTTGAGCTCTGTGACCCCTCCAGTTGGGGTTGGGCTAGATGACCCCACGGTGTCCCTTCCAACACAAGTCTAGGATTCCACTTTAGCATTGCCGCCACCCTGCGGGCCGATGTGTGGCTCAGACAGGGCTCCTGCCCGCTCCCCCTCCTTGCCCTTTCCAGGACTTGGAGATGAAAAACGAGGGGAAAAATTGGGGTATCGAGACGGCGCCTTTATTAATATTGATGCGGTGTGTGTCCCCCCCCCCCCCCGAGATATCGGTATGTTATCTCTTGCCGGCTGCCTCCTTTTTAAATTGCTTCCCTTGTTTTCCTAATGTATGCTCCCCCTGCGATGCTCAGACCCGGCTCTTGTTTGTCTTCCTGATGGGGAAAAAGCATTAAGTCAATAAGGTTGGATTTGATTTGTAAATAATGCCCAGGCGCAGTGTGGGGAGAGAGAGGTTCAGTTGCGCTAATGTTAGGCTCGTCCTTCCGATTCCGAAGCAGGCTGGGGGCTCGCAGTGTGTGTGAGAGAGAGAAAGAAATGGAACATCCATATCTGTTGTTGTTGTTGTTTAGTCGCTTAGTCGTGTCCGCCTCTTCGTGACCCCCTGGACCAGAGCACGCCAGGCACTCCTGTCTTCCACTGCCTCCCGCAGTTTGGTCAAACTCATGCTGGTAGCTTCGAGAACACTGTCCCACCATCTCATCCTCTGTCGTCCCCTTCTCCTTGTGCCCTCCATCTTTCCCAACATCAGGGTCTCTTCCAGGGAGTCTTCTCTTCTCATGAGGTGGCCAAAGTATTGGAGCCTCAGCTTCAGGATTTGTCCTTCCAGTGAGCACTCAGGGCTGATTTCCTTCAGAATGGAGAGATTTGATCTTCTTGCAGTCCATGGGACTCTCAAGAGTCTCCTCCAGCACCAGAATTCAAAAGCATCCATTCTCCGGCGATCAGCCTTCTTTATGATCCAGCTCTCACTTCCATACATCACTATTGGGAAAACCATAGCTTTAACTATACGGACCTTTGTTGTCAAGGTGATGTCTCTGCTTTTGAAGATGCTGTCTAGGTTTGTCATCAATTTTCTCCCAAGAAGCAGGCGTCTCTTAATTTCGTGGCTGCTCTCACCATCTGCAGTGATCATGGAGCCCAAGAAAGTAAAATCTCTCACTACCTCCATTTCTTCCCCTTCTAGGGAGAGTCTATCTCAGAATGTCACATGCAGTGGCAAAGAACTGGCCTGTATCCCTGGCCATTGGTCCTTCTGGCTGGGGCTGATGGGAGATCAACAACCTGGGTTGATGCTGGGGAAGACTTTGGAAAAGCGATTTGAAATTTTACAGCATGTTATTCTTTGAAGGAAATCTTTTCTTAAGGAAATCAGCCCTGAGTGCTCACTGGAAGGACAGATCGTGAAGCTGAGGCTCCAAGACTTTGGCCACCTCATGAGAAGAGAAGACTCCCTGGAAAAGACCCTGATGTTGGGAAAGATGGAGGGCGCAAGGAGAAGGGGACGACAGAGGACGAGATGGTGGGACAGTGTTCTCGAAGCTACCAGCATGAGTTTGACCAAACTGCAGGAGGCAGTGGAAGACAGGAGTGCCTGGCGTGCTCTGGTCCAGGGGGTCACAAAGAGGCGGACACGACTAAACAACAACATTCTTTGAAGGAGAACTACTTGAAAATGATTTACAGGTGGTATTTAACTCCTGAGTAGGCTTGCTAAGATGTGTAAGACTGAATCAGGTAAGTGCTGGAGATGCAAGGAAGCAGAGGGGACATTCTTTCAACATGTGGTGGACTTGTAAAAGAGTATTGGGAAATGATATATAATGAATTGAAAAAAATGTTTAAAAGTACTTTCACCAAAAACAAACAAACCAGAGTCCTTTTCGTTGGGGATAATTCAGACTGACATTCCCAGGTGTAAAAAAAAAAAGGTTATTTATGTATGCCACTATTGCAGCCTGTGTTTTGTTAGCCCCAAAATGGAAAACAAGCGAGGACCAAAGAAGAATGGCAACTTAAGTTGACGGAATATGCGTCGCTCATTTTCCAATTTTGGCCAGCGAAACACAGGCCGCAGTTGTTGTATACATAAATAACCTTTTCTGACACCAGGGAATTTCAGTCTGAATTATCCCCAACAGAAAGGACTCTGGTTTATTGCAGAAAGTAATTATAAACTGTTTTTTCAATTCATTGTAAATCATTTCCCAATACTCTCTTACCCTTTTACACAGCCACCAAATATGAAAGAAAAAGACTATTTAAGGCGTCTAGTCCATGTTAATGTCCACCTTCTTTACTTTCTGTTAAACCATATTTCTTTTTAGTATTGCTGTCTCATTCGCTTCTTCCTCCCATGAAAAGTCCAAGAGGTAATCCCAGTTTTATTATTATTATTGAGGAGTACCTCCGTTAATTCCCATCGTCAGCCATTGCTCGGCTTCATTGAATGCCCACAAGTTACGAGAGAGGGAGAAATAAAATTCCGTTATCAGTTTTTGCTGCCCCCATATTTAAGATCTCGCTTTTGGGGCTCCAGATTTCCCCACCAGAAAACGACCTTGTAGGAAGGAGCCCTCTCCCTTTGTGCCCCCAGCCTTCCCCCCATTTTCCCATTGAGAAATAGCTGTTGGCAACTCTGCCCCCTCCCCAGTGAGCAATCGAGGGATTCCTGGGGATTCCCCTGAAACCATTTTTTTTAAAGATCCAGGTTCATGCACATCCTCGCAGTTAACCTGCAAAGAGGCATCAGAACTTCCTGACATAATTGCTTGGGACAGATAATAAAAAGTCCTTAGGCAAAACGAAGGCAGTTAATATACCGACCGAGTTGAAACCCAACCCCCACTTCCTTCGGCTACCCTCTTGCTTTTTAATAATGGTTTAATGAAAAATTCAAAATTAATTGGAATTGGCGTTCGGAGATCGCACGGGGGCTTGGGAGCCTTAATATTTCAAGGCTGCGCTTGGCTGTGGTGAATCACAGGGTCGCAGAATCAGAAGGGAACCCCGAGGGTCATCTAGTCCAACCCCCTGCCGTGCAGGAAACCTCAACATGCGGTCCCCCGTCCAATTTGAAACTGCACAGGACCCTGCTTAGCTTTGCAATAGCGCCAGCAGTCTTATTGCTGCACCGCTGGGAAGACAAGTAAGGTGGTGGAGCGTTTAGGAATTCAGAGGACCTGTTGAGCTTTCTGAGTGCATTGAAACAGCATTGTGGCAGAAATCCAACAGGTGCTGTTTCCTCCAGCATGCGTTCATTTGCCATGTTTTAGTTATTCATTTAGGGACGCGGGTGGCGCTGTGGGTTAAACCACAGAGTGTAGGACTTGCTGATCAGAAGGTCGGCGGTTCAAATCCCCGCAATGACGGGGTGAGCTCCCGTTGCTCGGTCCCTGCTCCTGCCAACCTAGCAGTTCGAAAGCAAGTCAAAGTGCAAGTAGATAAATAGGTACCACTCTGGCGGGAAGGTAAACGGCGTTTCTGTGCGCTGCTCTGGTTCTCCAGAAGCGGCTTAGTCCTGCTGGCCACATGACCCAGAAGCTGTACGCCGGCTCCCTCGGCCAATAAAGCAAGATGAGTGCTGCAACCCCAGAGTCGTCTGTGACTGGACCTAACGATCAGGGGTCCCTTTACCTTTTAATTATTCATTTATTGCATTAATGCCCCCCTCCTTTCCTCCAAGGAGCTCAAGGGGGTGTAAGTGGTTCTCCTTCTCCTCATTCAATCCCCACAACAAAGCTGCGGCATAGTTTAAGCTGAGAGTGAGATTCATGCCTGAGTGGAGGATTTGAACCCAGTTCTCCAGGTCCTCGTCCGACCCTCTGACCGCCACTGGCTTTATGCCTTGCTTCTCTTCTGAGGTGCTGCCTAAGGTGGTCGTCTCAACTTGCCTCATGGGTGGGCGGCCCATCCCTAGCCGTTGGCCTGATCCAACAGGCTAGTCTTATGTTCTTAGTCTCCACCAGGCCTACAAAGAGCTATCTGAAGACACTTTGCCCAGAACACCCACAAACCTGCAGTCAGCTTCGCATTTCGCCTCCCTCCTTCTGTTTCTCTGCTGTCTTGTCTTAATTTGTAAGCTCCTTGGGTGCAGAGCCCTGCCTACATTTCCTGTCTACGTTGGCGGCACAGTGTAAAGCAAATCCATGGCAAAAAAATGCGCCTCTGTGGAGGTGCCTTTTGGAGATGCTTTCGGAAACCTGTGTTTCTTACCTGAAGGGAAAACGGCAACCTCTTTTAACAGTTCCTCCGTGTTTGTGGCATATTTCGGAAGCGCAGCCAAACGAAAACAAACCTTCGCAGCGTAAAACAAGGGTGCCCTTCCTTTCACAGCCTCGCCGCTTAAGAACAGCTGAGAATGTTCAGAAATCTATCTTTGTATTGTTGTAGCTTTAGCAGGGAGTCTGCTTATCCCAAAGGTTTTGCCCTTGATGAGGAGAACAGATTATTTCGCCTACAGTGTTTGGTGTCTGTGAAATATTACGGGGATTGCATGTGCTTCCCAATTTTTGCCACATGCAACTACAGATCCTCTGTTATCCAGCTAAGTTTTCCTCAGAGTAAAACCCATAGAGTCATTACTTTTGGAGTCATTACTTTTAATGAGGGTGAAAGAGGAGAGCGCAAAACATGGTTTGAAGCTCAATATCAAAAAAACGAAGATCGTGGCCACTGGTCCCATCACCTCCTGGCAAATAGAAGGGGAAGAAATGGAGGCAGTGAGAGATTTTACTTTCTTGGGCTCCATGATCACTGCAGATGGTGACAGCAGCCACGAAATTAAAAGACACCTGCTTCTTGGGAGAAAAGCAATGACAAACCTGGACAGCATCTTAAAAAGCAGAGACATCACCTTGCCAACAAAGGCCCGTATAGTTAAAGCTATGGTTTCCCCAGTAGTCATGTATGGAAGTGAGAGCTGGACCATAAAGAAGGCTGATCGCTGAAGAATTAATGCTTTTGAATTCTGGTGCTGCAGGAGACACTTGAGAGTCCCATGGACTGCAAGAAGATCAAACCGATCCATTCTGAAGGAAATCAGCCCTGAGTGCTCACTGGAAGGACAGATCCTGAAGCTGAGGCTCCAGTACTTTGGCCACCTCATGAGAAGAGAAGACTCCCTGGAAGGGGCCCTGATGTTGGGAAAGATGGAGGGCACAAGGAGAAGGGGACGACAGAGGACGAGATGATGGGACAGTGTTCTCGAAGCTACCAGCATGAGTTTGACCAAACTGTGGGAGGCAGTGGAAGACAGGAGGGCCTGGCGTGCTCTGGTCCAGGGGGTCACGAAGAGTTGGACACGACTAAACGACTAAACAGCAACAACAACAAGTTAGTCCAATTCATTTCAATCAGGTCAGCTCTAAATACAGTGTGATGCAGTGGTTAGAGTCTAGGACTTGGGAGAGACCTGGGTTCAAATCCCAATTGGTCCTGAAGCTCACGGGGTAATTTTGGAGTCAGTCATTGACTCTCAGCTTAGCCCACCTCACAGGGTTGTTGTGAGAATAACAGGAGAACCGTGGGACTTCAGGATGGAGGGGGGGAACCCTGTGGCTATCCAGATCTTGCTGGACTCCAGCCCCATCAGCCTGAGCCAACAGTTGGGGATGATGGGAATCAGAGTCCTGCAACATCTCAAACCCATTAGATTCAAAATAGATGAAAGGAGATTCTGATTCAACATCAGGAAGAACTTTCTGTTGTTTTTTGTTTTCTGTTGTAAAGGGACCCCTGACCATTAGGTCCAGCCGTGGCCGACTCTGGGGTTGCGGCGCTCATCTCGCTTTATTGGCCGAGGGAGACGGCGTACAGCTTCCGGGTCATGTGGCCAGCAGGACTAAGCCGCTTCTGGTGAACCAGAGCAGCGCACGGAAACGCCGCTTACCTTCCCGCTGGAGTGGTACCTATTTATCTACTTGCACTTTGACGTGCTTTTGAACTGCTAGGTTGGCAGGAGCAGGGACCGAGCAACGGGGGCTCACCCCGTTGCAGGGATTCAAACCGCCGACCTTCTGATCTGCAAGCCCTAGGTTCTGTGGTTTAACCTTTAGAGAAGGTTGGAAAACGTTTATCGAACATATGGGAAATAACTGTGTACAGCTGAAAACGCTGGCAGCTTTAAGATAAATTCAACTGTGTAAATAAGTTATGATGGATGCAATAATGGAATACTGAATGGTATAGTTTCTGTAAAATATGCAGGGCTTTATGTTATGCAGAACGAACTATGGAAAGAGAAGGAGGGAAGCCACTGACATTTTAAGGTTGTTTAAATGAATATTCTGAAATGTAAAACAGAAAAATTAATAAAAAGGAAATAAAAAAGTGTGTCGCCAGCACGGAAAGTTTGGAAAGCTCTGCGGTGGAGCAGAGACTCTTAATCTCAGGGTTGTGGCTTCAAGCCCCAAGTTGGGTGAAAAACCTTTGTTTTTCAGGATTGGGAGAGGCTTTGGAAGAAAGGGGTTAAGTTTACTGCATGTACAATGTTAAAGGAGAATGTTATGAAAATGATGTATAGATGGTACTTAACTCCTGCTAAATTGGTGAAGATCTACCACAATTGTGATAATTTATGTTGGAAATGTAAAGAAAAAGAAGGTACTTTCTATCCTATGTGGTGGACTTGCTCCAAGGTTAAAGACTTCTGGGAAAAAAATTATAATGAATTAAAAAAAAAAAGATGTAATATACTTTTATGAAGAAACCAGAGGCCTTTCTCCTTGGAATAACAGGTTCTGAATTGCCAAAAAAAGATGTAAAAGTATTTTTGTATGCCACAACTGCTGCACGGATTTTACTAGCCAAAAAATGGAAAACACAAGAACTACCATCGGTAGAAGAATGGCAGATGAAGATGATGGAGTTTATGGAGCTGGCTGATCTCACCGGGAGAATCCGCGACCAGAAAGAAGAGGAATACCAAGAAGGCTGGAAGAAATTTAAAGACTATTTGAATAAATATTGTAATATTAAAGATATGTAATCACTTGAAAGAATCAATTAGGCCTAGGACTAAATTGGGATTAAATAAATAAATAAGAAAATGTACGATAAGAAAAGTTAGGAAATATGATTATGACTGTGACATGGTTTTATGAAATAATGATATTGGAAACTGCTACGTATAATTACTGAGAAATTCAGATGGAAGAGATTTGAGGAAGTCAAATAATATGTTTATGAAGATGGATTTTAATTAATTAATTAAGTGTTATTGTCGCGATGATTTATTCTATTTTATGTTCTGTATTTTTTTTTCTATTTCTTTCTTTTCCCTTTATTATTGCCAATCTTTTCTTTTGCTGTGTTTATGTATGGAAAATAATAAATATTATTGTGAAAAAAGAAAGAAAAACCTTTGCCTTTCAGGGGGGGTGGGCTGGATAGCCCTTGGGGTCCCTTCCCGTTCTGCGATGCTGCGATTCTATGAAATAAGTGGCGGTGATCGGCCTCCCCATATCGTGACGCACGCCATGCCCCTGATCTCTGCCTCTGCACTCCTTGGGACAGGAGACAGGGCGAGATCTTGCCTGGAATGCGAAACATGCCACCCGACGGGCTCGGGCCGGGACCGGTTTGTCCAGCCCGACAGGCTGGCGTTCCCTTTCCGAAACCTCCCTGGGAGTTCCTGGCCTCCCTGCTCTCGGCTTCATGCTTTCGCTGGCCTCTCTCTCGCCTGCCTCTCTTGCCGAGCCGGAGGGGATGGAGACCCTGCGGAGGAGCCTGTCCCGGTGGAAGAAGTACCACATCAAGGTCCACCTGGCCGACGAGGACCTCCTGCTGCCTCTGACGGTGAGGCCCACCGACACCATGATGGACCTGAGGGCCCACCTGGTGCGGGAAGGGGTGACCTCCTGGAAGAAGACCTTCTTCTACAACGCCCGGGTGATTGAGGAGCACGAGACGGTGAAGGAGGCCAAGATCCAGAACGGGTCCGTCCTCCTGCTCATCAGCGACAAGAGGTGGGTGCCCTGGGCATCGCTCCTCAGCCAAGCTTAGCCAGATGCTTAGGAAATTTGGGTTTGTTTGGGGAGCTGTAGAGTTGGAAGGGACCCCCAAAGGTTATCCAGACCAACCCGCAGCAATGCAAGGAAATCGCAGCGGCTGTCTCTTGGGCGGCGAGAGCGGCTGAGCTGTAGTTCAGTGGGAGAGCACTTGCTTTTAGGGCAGCGGTTCTCAACCTGTGGGTCCTCAGATGTTGTTGGACTACAACTCCCATCATCCCTGAGCTCTGGCCTTGCTAGCTGGGGGTGATGGGAGTTGTAGTTCAGCAACATCTGGGTACCCACAGGTTGAGAAAGGCTGCTTTAGGGAGATGGAGGTTCCCGGTTTCAACCCCCGAGTAAGACTGAGAGGGCAAACCAAGTAGGACAAAAGAGGACAAAAACTTGATAAAAGAATGGGAATACAGTGATACCTCAGGTTAAGTACTTAATTTGTTCTGGAGGTCCGTTCTTAACCTGAAACTGTTCTTAACCTGAAGCACCACTTAGGGGCCTCCTGCTGCTGCCGTGCCGCCGGAGCACGATTTCTGTTCTTATCCTGAAGCAAAGTTCTTAACCTGAAGCACTATTTCTGGGTTAGCGGAGTGTGTAACCTGAAGCGTATGTAACCCGAGGTACCACTGTAATTTATAAGTTATTTAGGAGACCGCTGTAAGCAGATGGAAACAAAATCAGGATTTTGATTTCACTTGTAGTGTAAAAATGACCATGGATAATATGGTTGGATATAGAAATTGGAGAATGGATGAATATGCAGTAAAAAGCTAAAGGGACCCCTGACCATTAGGTCCAGTCGCGGACGTCTCTGGGGTTGCGGCACTCATCTCACTATATTGGCCGAGGGAGCTGGCATACAGCTTCCGGGTCACGTGGCCAGCATGACTAAGCTGCTTCTGTCAAACCAGAGCAGCGCACGGAAACGCCGTTTACCTTCCCACCGGAGTGGTACCTATTTATCTCCTTGCGCTGGTGCGCTTTCAAACTGCTAGGTGGGCAGGAGCAGGGACTGAGCAACGGGAGCTCACCATGTCACGGGGATTCGAACCGCGGACCTTCTGATCGGCAAGTCCTAGGCTCTGTGGTTTAACCCACAGCGCCACCCGCGTGCTTGAATATGCAGTAAAAAGGTAAAGGTACCCCTGCCCGTTCGGGCCAGTCTTGACAGACTCTAGGGTTGGTGCGCCCATCTCACTCAAGAGGCCAGGGGCCAGCGCTGTCTGGAGACACTTCCGGGTCATGTGGCCAGCGTGACATCGCTGCTCTGGCGAGCCAGCGCAGCACACGGAACGCCGTTTACCTTCCCGCTGGTAAGCGGTCCCTATTTATCTACTTGCACCCG
>JAXCMG010000041.1:818677-846359 GCA_034642415.1 Podarcis siculus
CCCCCCCCCGCCCGGCAAAGCCTCCCCCGCCGCCCGGCATCGGAACGATGTCCCGAAACCGGGCGGCGGGGCCGCGAAGCCTGGGCGCGCTGGCAACTCTCCGCAAGCAGCGGGAGCGCTCCCGCTGCTTGCGGAGAGGTCCGCGAAGCCTGTCCTGGACCTCTTCTGAAGGCAGGCGGGGGGCAGAAGTCTTTGTCCCCCCTGCCTGCCTTCCCAGGGGCTTTAAAATCGCCCTGGACAGCGGAGAAGTCCTCCGCTGTCCCGGGCGATTTTAAAATGCCGCCCGCCAGAAGAGGTCGGGGGAAGGCGGTTTCCATAGGAACGCATTAATTGATTTTCAATGCATTCCTATGGAAAACCGTGCTTCGCAAGACGAAAAACTCGCAAGACGAAGAGACTTGCGGAACGAATTAATTTCGTCTTGCGAGGCACCACTGTAGTTGTTTACTTCCTTGACATCTGATGGGAGGGCGTTCCACAGGGCGGGAGCCACTACCCCAGTGATACTGCACATCACTCAGTCGGTAGAGCATGAGACTCTTACGGTTGTGGGTTCGAGTCAATAGATTGCGGCCTTGCAAGGGGTTGGGCTAGATGACCCTGGTGGTCCCTTCCAGCTTGTAGGGTTCTATGATCACCGGGCTGCAGGACACCTGTGGCTTTCCACATGTCGGAGGACTACAGCTCCCATCAACCCCAGGTGTTGGGGATGATGGGAACTGGAGTTCAACAAGAATCTGGAGGCCCGTAGGTTCGCCCTCCCTGCTGTGTACACTGGCTGTGTGTTGCATTCGGATGTGGGGGAATATTGTACGACTTTCCCTATCCGTCTTGTTTTCAAATGTTCATTTCACGTTGCAGTTCCTGCGGAATTTTGGCCGATATACCCTTTGCTCCCGCTTAAAGGGGGCTGCAACAGGCTTTTCCCAGAAGCATGCTAAACATCCATTATACAGTGGTACCTCAGGTTACATACGCTTCAGGTTACATTCGCTTCAGGTTACAGACTCCACTAACCCAGAAATAGTGCTTCAGGTTAAGAACTTTGCTTCAGGATGAGAACAGAAATCGTGCTCCAGCGGCGCGGCAGCAGCAGGAGGCCCCATAACCAAAGTGGTGCTTCAGGTTAAGAACAGTTTCAGGGTAAGAACGGACCTCCGGAACGAATTAAGTACTTAACCCGAGGTACCACTGCATTTTGCTAGATTTCCAGAAGTGGCTCAACTATAACAGGGAACTGAATAATGGGGGGAAAGAGCACTAAGCATGCGCGACGACGCATGGGTTTTACATTGTGCCTCTTACATTGTGCAGAAGCCCGGATGCAATGCGGAAAATACCGTAGCAGTTAGGGAAACGTAGGAGGAAAAGGAATATTCTGCCTTGTGGATGCAGCCACAGTAGCAAATCTTGGGCACTCCAGAGCCTTATCTCACACCCTGTCCTTGAGGATGTGAAATTGCTGTGAGCAAAACCAGGAGCAGTTTATTGTCTTCGTAATGTGCATATAAGGGACGTGGGTGGCGCTGTGGGTTAAACCACAGAGCCTAGGACTTGCCGATCAGAAGGTCGGCGGTTCGAATCCCCACGATGGGTTGAGCTCCCATTGCTTGGTCCCTGCTCCTGCCCACCTAGCAGTTCGAAAGCACAAAAGTGCAAGTAGATAAATAGGTACCGCTCCGGCGGGAAGGTAAACAGCATTTCCGTGCGCTGCTCTGGTTCGCCAGAAGCGGCTTAGTCATGCTGGCCACATGACCCGGAAGCTGTACGCCGGCTCCCTCGGCCAATAAAGCGAGATGAGCGCCGCAACCCCAGAGTCGTCCGTGACTGGACCTAATGTTCAGGGGTCCCTTTACCTTTCATGTGCATATACCTCCCAATAATGCGATCACACCACATGCGAGGACGATGATAGCTTCTCTAGTTGATAAATGAAGGGTGCCTTTGAATGTGCCAGTATCACTACACCTGGAGTCCTAGAGGTATCCTTGGAAACCAGAACAGATCACTATGCTTAGATCTGGACAAAAACTTCCAGCTCTCTGCTCAAAACCTCAGAATAGCCACACCACCGCCTTTGTTGCTAACAGTGAGACCTGCTTGGAGTAGACCCATCGGAATGACTGGGCACCGCTGGTTTAGATCCATTCCTTTCAATGGGTGGACCCTGTCTGGGTAGAGACTGGTTGGATAAATCCACATTTACCTGCGCGGTCCTAACCATGTCTTCTCAGAAGTAGGTCCTGTTGAGTTCAATGAACCTTGCTCCCAGGTAAATGGGATTCGGGCTGCCTTCATATGGTCGTTCATTCCATTTCCCTGGCATTTTCCTAACTGTTGATTTCTGTGTTACAGTCAATGTCTTTGTAGGATGTAGAAGTCGCTTCTGGGGAATATAGCCCATGATTCGCACTCATTTGTGTGTTACTTGATCCCAGAAAAAAAAACCACAACTCCTTGCAGGACCTTTAACGTGGAAAATTGCAGGGGCAAAGCGGTGAAATTTTGGGCAATATACTGGCCTATACTGGGACGTGGGTGGCCCTGGGGTTTAAACCACAGAGCCTAGGGCTTGCCGATCAGAAGGTTGGTGGTTCGAATCCCCGTGACGGGGTGAGCTCCCGTTGCTTGGTCCCTGCTCCTGCCCACCTAGCAGTTCGAAAGCACGCCAGCCCAAGTAGATAAATAGGTACCGCTCCGGCGGGAAGGTAAACGGCGTTTCTGTGCGCTGCTCTGGTTCGCCAGAAGCGGCTTAGTCATGCTGGCCACATGACCCGGAAGCTGTACGCCGGCTCCCTTGGCCAGTAAAGCGAGATGAGCGCCGCAACCCCAGAGTCGGCCACCAGTGGACCTAATGGTCAGGGGTCCCTTTACCTTTACCTTACTGGCCTATGGTTCTTTCCCACTGTTTCTGTGGCAGACTCGTGCGGCAAAGGAAGCACACATGGGCCAACAGGGTGGGAGAATGGCGACATGGTCCGATGGCATTCCTGTTGTGTCATACCGCGTAGATGAAATTTAGCTCAGCATGCTGGCATATCGGCCCCAAAACCCACAGCTGCACAACATGAAGCGCCAGCATTATAATCAGGAAAACTGCAATTTTTATGATGTGAACCGCCCTGAGATCTATGGGTATAGGGCGGTATACAAATTCAATCAAAAAACAATGGGAGAATGACATAGGCTATGAGATTAACCCCACTCAATGGACCAGAATGTGGTCTAAACCCCCCTTTAAATCCATATCAACGAAAAGAAAAGAACTCACTCTGAAACTCACCTACAGGTGGTACCTAACACCAAGAAAACTAGCGCTAATACGCCCAGGAACCTCACCAAAATACTGGAGAGGGTGACCTCCACAGGCACATACCTCCACATGTGGTGGGCGTGCCCCAAAATCCAACTATTCTGGACAACAGCCATACGAGAAATATGTAAAATAACTACGCAAGTATTAGACATCACCCCAAAATTGGCCCTACTAAACATCTTCCAAGACAACAATGCCCATTTACACCACAAAGCGCTCATTACCCACCTACTTTCAGCAGCCAGAAACACCATAACCAGACACTGGAGAGACCTGTGAGGAGTAAGCATGGACCAAATAGTATGGGAAACAGCCCTACTAGAAAAATTAACCAATAAACTGAAACTGACATGGGGACAAACAGAAGAAGACGCCTTTACCCCAGTATGACTCCCCTTTATCATGTACACAGCCCAACAAGACAATGACAATAATCCACCAACAGCATATAAATCAATATGGCTAACCTGATCCAAAACACCTAACCCTGCTTACCTTCGGAGTAAGCACCATCAAAAATTGTCACCTGGTCTTACTTCTGAGTAGATGCGGTTAGGATTGCAGGGTCACCTGTGACTTGTGAGGGGGAATTCTTCCATGTGTTGGGTATGTCCTCTTAAGCTACAGTTCCTATTGTCCGCCGCCGCTGGCCATGTTGGCTGAGCCTGATAGGACTGGAGGCTGGCAGCATCTGGAGGGCAACCGGTGACCCATTCTTGGGGCAGGTGGTACTACAGAGGTAACCGGACCACGGTTTGCCGTGATATAAGGCAGCTTCCTGTGTTTCTGTTTAAATCAGCCCCTGATCCGGAACCTAGAGGACTAGAACCTCTCTTTCTGTTTTTAGGGGAAAGGCCGTAGATGAATGGTAGGACATCTGCCGTGTACTCAGAAGGTCCCAGGTTAAACCCCTGGCATCTCCAGGTAAGCCAGTTGGTTAGAGCGTGCTGCCGATGAACGCCAAGGTTGCATGTTCGATACCTGCTTGGGACAGCTGCATTGCAAGGGGGTTGGGCTATATATATGAGAAACTGGGAGGGGGGTAGTCCTGCCCTTTGCTACTACCCAACTACCCAATTAACCTCCGTCTCCAAGGGCTGCCACGGTCATATCACCAGGGGCAAGCTGAGACTCTCCAAATGTCCCTATTTTCCAGGGACGGTCCGGGAATAACAGAAGCCATCTAGGTTTCTGATTTGATCCCGGACTGCCCTGCTTTCCCTCAACAGGACACCCCTATTTTCATTGGGGAAATGTTGGAGGGGGTGGGAAAGGGTGCCCTAGGTGTTCATCAGAGAAATGTTGGAGGGCACGCAAGCTCATGGGCTATCTATGCCATGGGATGGCACAGAGGCAAACCCTGGAGGTGGAGATCAATTAGGGGAGGGGGGCAGAAGAAGGAAGACCCCCCACCCTCATGTGTCTACGTGAGAATTTGCAGACCGCTTCTGCCAGGCTGAAGCTTTCAACAGTCATTGTTGTTGCTTATTTTTCTTTTACCACAAGAGGCTCCTTCACCCGCCTGAAAACTCAGGCCCTCCACCTACCAAGAAAACCTGGAGGCTTCAGGGCAGACCTGGAGGTCTAGCCCAGGCATAGGCAAACTCGGCCCTCCAGGTGTTTTGGGACTACAACTCCCATCACCCCTAGCTAACAGGACCAGTGGTCAGGGATGATGGGAACTGTAGTCCCCAAACAGCTGGAGGGCCAAGTTTGGCCATGCCTGGCACTAGATGATCCTCCCAACTCTACAGTTCTAAGATTCTGTGATTTCTGGGCGAGAGGGACCAGTGGTCTGGCCAGGGGTATAAGGCAGCTTCTTATATTCCTACTCCACTGCCCCACCCATTTACAGGCCTTGTTGTCCTTCAGAGTTTAGCTCCTTCCAGATCTCAATAAGTTACTGTTAGGATATTCCGTTCCACCTTAAGCAACAGGCATGATAGTTGTGTGTCACATGCCTGTTTACACTCCAGCACAGTTTGCTGGGAACTTCCGTTTGGGTACAGCTTTTGCTTTTGCTGTTTCGCTTTGGACACGAAGGAGGTCAGACATGTTTCCTTTTGTCCTGCTGTACGCTGAATAAGCAAGGGACACGGGTGGCGCTGTGGGTTAAACCACAGAGCCTAGGACTTGCCAATCAGAAGGTCGGCGGTTCGAATCCCCACGACGGGGTGAGCTCCCGTTGCTCGGTCCCTGCTCCTGCCAACCTAGCAGTTCAAAAGCACGTCAAAGTACAAGTAGATAAATAGGTACTGCTCCGGTGGGAAGGTAAACGGTGTTTCCGTGCGCTGCTCTGGTTCGCCAGAAGTGGCTTAGTCATGCTGGCCACATGACCCGGAAGCTGTACGCCGGCTTCCTCGGCCAATAAAGCGAGATGAGCACCGCAACCCCAGAGTTGGCGACGACTGGACCTAATGGTCAAGGGTCCCTTTACCTTTACTACGCTGAATAAACTGCTTGTAAATATGCGCACACAGCCTCTCCTGCCACTTCCGTTTGTGCAGCGTTTACTCTGCTGAGTAGCGTGCTCCTAGCTTCTGAAGCTCAGGGCGCAGATTCATGCTGCACCAAGGACTGGAGTTTGCCTGGCACTCCGACCGGTGAACTGGAGCCAGCTGGGGGGCTCCCAGTTGCCCCCGTTTCCTTGGTTGCTTGCCAACAGTTACATGTCTACCTGGTGGGTGTATTCTACCTCTTGTGTGAATGCTGGTTAATAGGTGTGCATGAGTGGCACACAGAAGGAAAACTGCCAAACGAGTTTGCAGAGCTAAGCAGGGCCCAGCATAGACTGAAATGGGGGGGGGGACCTGCATGGACTAGATGAGCCATGGGGTCCCTTTCCAACTGTGCTGGGCCCGGGGGTAACCCGTGCAACACAGTCCAGGTCTGGTCCAGAATCCGAAGGAGTCAGTCCGACAGGGTCAAGGCAGGAAACCAGGCAAGGACAGGTACAGGATCTCAGGCAGGATCTGGCATACAGCAGTGTTGCTCCCACAACCTGGGACAGGGTCTGACAGCCTTTTATCTCTGTCGGGGTAGCGGCCGGTCCTGAGCTCCTGGCGACTCTCCTCCCTGTTTCGCCCAAAGGTGAGCACTCCTCCTGCGAGTATTCAGGTCTCTCCTTCTCTCAGACCTTAGTCTCTGCAGCTCAGGAGACTTTGGTGGGTTACTAGACCCAGAGGCCACCTCAGCCTCCCCTGACCCAACTGGTAGTGGAGCAGCTGTAAGTGATGGCCCAGCTGGAGGCAATGAGGGAATCCCCGCATCTGGAGCCAGGGCAGGCTCAGGCCCCGGACTCGGCCCAGCTGGTGCTTGTTGCAGGGGAACCTGTGCAGACTGGGACTCTTCAGGATCAGGCCCCAGACTTGGTTCAGGTGATGCCTGAGGGAAAGGATCCGGTGCAGACTGAGTCTCCTCTGGTTCCGAGCCCGAGTCCCAGGCCATCACACCAACCCAAGAATTCTATGATTCTATGGAATACCCATTGCTGGTAACCACAGGAAGGGAGAACATTCTTGCACCCGGGTCCTGCTTGCATTTGGCTGGCCGCTATTGGAGGAGGACTGGAATTACAGAATTCTAGACTTGGAAGGGACCCTGGGGGTCATCTAGTCCAACCCCCTGCATTGCAGGAATCTCAACCTGTGGTCCCCCTTCCCATGGAGTCCAACCCACTGCAATGATGAGCGTCCTTCGGGCTCTTCGTATGCCCAATCTTCCTTTAAAAAGAGCAACGTAAGAAGGAGCTCCAGTAGATCAGACCAAAGGCCGTTCCAATCCGCCTCTTCGCTTCTACAGCGGCCAACCAGATCCATCGGCAAACACTGCCAGCAAAGTGATGTGCATAGTTTTAATCCTATGGATGTTTCATGGTATTGCAAGGGTTGGTTTTCCTGTGTTTTCATAGAATCACAGAATTGTAGCGTCGGAAGGAACCTTTTGCCCGATGTGGGTCTCGAACCCACAACCCTGAGATTGATAGTCTTGTGCTCTATCTATCTGGAAGCTGTATTGGGTCCCGTCAGGGAAAAAGACAGGGTATAAATAGTCATATCTACTACTACTACTTGTTGTTTAGTCGTTTAATTGTGTCCGACTCTTCGTGACCCCCTGGACCAGAGCACGCCAGGCACTCCTGTCTTCCACTGCCTCCCGCAGTTTGGTCAAACTCATGCTGGTAGCTTCGAGAACACTGTCCCACCATCTCGTCCTCTGTCGTCCCCTTCTCCTTGTGCCCTCCATCTTTCCCAACATCAGGGTCTTTTCCAGGGAGTCTTCTCTTCTCATGAGGTGGCCAAAGTACTGGAGCCTCAGCTTCAGGATCTGTCCTTCCAGTGAGCACTCAGGGCTGATTTCCTTAAGGATGGATAGGTTTGATCTTCTTGCAGTCCATGGGACTCTCAAGAGTCTCCTCCAGCACCAGAATTCAAAAGCATCCATTCTTCGGCGATCAGCCTTCTTTATGGTCCAGCTCTCACTTCCATACATCACTACTGGGAAAACCATAGCTTTTACTATACGTACCTTTGTTGTCAAGGTGATGTCTCTGCTTTTTAAGCTGCTGTCTAGGTTTGTCATTGACTACTACTACTATTTAAAACAATATATTAATATAATACATAATATACCATAATAATAATATTTGCTCTGTCCCCTCCATGGATCTTTAAGTGTGATCACTGGTCAGGTGTCTGGATAAACAATAATTATGGTCGCCGGTCATGTGCTGCACCTCTCCTGAGTCAGGACTGAGACACGTTGTGTACATAAGCAAAGCCTGTTTTTCCAGGGCGACCTGTTTCCCCTTTGGGCCTTCAGTGGATCTTGTCACTGCTAATCTTCCTTTTTTGAGAAAGAGCAACACCAACAGACTGGCGGGTGTGCTTTGGTGACAGCTTATTTGCTTTTGCTACAAATATATCCATGTCCCTCTTTTCCTGCACTGTTCTCTATTGTAATCCTAACCTTACTGTATGCCCATGAAACATGGACCACTTATAAACGCCATCTCCAACTCCTCGGAAGATTCCATCAACGGTGTCTCCGAAAAAATTTACACATCACTTGGGAAGACAGGCGAACTAATGCCAGTACTGGAAGAAGCAAAGATCACCAGTGTCAAAGTGATGATTCTTCAACATCAACTACATGTTGTGTGGATGCCTGATGATCGTCTTCCAAAGCAACTATTCTATTCCGGACTTTAAAATGGAAAGCGTAATGCTGGTGGTCAACAAAAGAGGTTTAAAGACTCACTCAAGGCAAAGATTTAAAAATGTAGTATAAACACTGACAACTGGGAAACACTGGCCTGAGAGCGCTCCAATTGGAGAACAGCCTTTACCAAAGGTGTCATGGGCTCTGAAGATGCTCAAACTCAGGATGCAAGGGAGAAATGTGCTAAGAGGAAGGCACGCTTGGCAAATCCACATCGTGATCAGCTCCCGCCTGGAAACCAATGTCCCCACTGTGGAAGGATGTGGGGATCCAGAATTGGCCTCCACAGTCACTTATGGATTCACTGTTAAAACCATGTTCATGGAAGACAATCTTACTCGGCTACGAGGGATCGCCAAAGAAGAAGAAAAAGAAGCACTGTTCTCCCTCTCCTCTTTTCACAGAATCATATAATTGTTCAGTTGGAAGGGACCCCAGGGGTCATCTAACCGAACCCCTTGCAATGCAGGAATTCTGCCCATCTGCTCCGGGGTGGGTTTGAACCTCCAACCTTCTGATCCTAACCACCGCCTCCGTCCAAGTTGCCTGGATGCAGCCCAGAGAAGCACTGAAGGTGTTGGGGGAAGAAGGAGGCCAGAGAGGAGCAGGCAGTGGCGAGCGTCCCTTGTCTCCTGCACTTAGTGGTCCTCTCCTTGGGGTCAATAATAATAATAATAAATTTTTATTTATACCCCGCCCTTCCCGGTTCAAAAACCGGGCTCAGGGAGGCTAACAAGAAATTTAAAACACTTAATTGTAAAATCAGCATAAAATACAGTATAAAAACATGAATAACAATAAAATTCAAAATTTAGAAACCAGTTTAGGGGAAATAAGCATTAGGTAATCCCCAGGGCTAGCTGGCTGAATTGGTCCTACTTGGGCCAGCGAGGAGGCCAGGGGAGAATTAGCTGTGGGGTCTCAGAGCGGGTAATCTTCATAAAAGGGGAGGAGGAGGGAAGAGAAGGGAAATAAAAGATCAGGCGGAATTCAAATTAAAGGCCAGGCGGAATAGCTCTGTCGAACAAAGTTCCATATAGTGAAAGCTATAGTTTTCCCAGGAGTGATGTATGGAAGTGAGAGCTGGACCATAAAGAAGGCTGATTGAATTCTGGTGCTGGAGGAGACTCTTGAGAGTCCCATGGACTGCAAGAAGATCCAACCTCTCCATTCTGAAGGAAATCAGCCCTGAGTGCTCACTGGAAGGACAGATCCTGAAGCTGAGACTCCAAGACTTTGGCCACCTCATGAGAAGAGAAGACTCCCTGGAAAAGACCCTGATGCTGGGAAAGATGGAGGGCACAAGGAGAAGGGGACGACAGAGGACAAGATGGTTGGACAGTGTTCTCGAAGCTACCAGCATGAGTTTGACCAAACTGCGGGAGGCAGTGGAAGACAGGAGGGCCTGGCGTGCTCTGGTCCAGGGGGTCACGAAGAGTCGGACACAACTAAACGACTAAACAACAACACAGGCCCTGCGGAAGGAAGTTAAATCCTGAAGGGCCCTGGTCTCATGGGACAGAGCATTCCACCAGGTTGGAGCCATCACTGAGAAGGCCCTGGCCCTGGTGGAGGATAGTCTGACTTCCTTAGGGCCCGGGACCGCTAAACTATGGTTATTCAGGGACCTTAAGGTCCTCTGCGGGGCAGACCAGGAGAGGCGGTCCCATAGATACAAGGGCCCTATCTGCCACTCCTCCTGGTTGCCCCCAGTCTGCTACCTGAGGCAACAGCCACACCGTGCCCTGTCCGGTACCACCACCTTGACGGGACGCTGGGAGCTAATCAGCTGCCAGTGGTCCCTGGCGAGCAGTTGGCCGAGCTGCTGTGTTTGGCAGCTCCTGGTTCGGCCTCGGGGGGCAGCCCTGCATGCCCCACATTTGAGGAACTAAGAAAAATCCCCTACACACGCAAAGGTAAAGGTAAAGGGACACCTGACCATTAGGTCCAGTCGTGGCCGACTCTGGGGTTGCGGCGCTCATCTCGCTTTATTGGCCGAGGGAGCCGGCGTACAGCTTCTGGGTCATGTGGCCAGCATGACTAAGCCGCTTCTTGCAAACCAGACCAGTGCATGGAAACGCCGTTTACCTTCCTGCCGGAGCGGTACCTATTTATCTACTTGCACTTTGACGTGCTTTCGAACTGCTAGGTTGGCAGGAGCTGGGACCGAGCAACGGGAGCTCACCCCGTCATTGCGGGGATTCGAACCGCCAACCTTCTGATCGGCAAGTCCTAGGCTCTGTGGCTTAACCCACACGCAAAAGAGGTGTGTTAATTCCAGATGCCACAATGCTTTCCTTTGCAGAGTCGGTGACCTGTATGTCATAGCCATGAATATTGATGGAAACATTCGGGGCACGGGACTCTGTCCTGGTGGTTTTCCACCCGACGCGAAAGAAAACAGCATAAAGACCCTGTTTTTCTTCCTGCCCCCTTTTCCTAATGCGCCGGCAGATAATTGGCAGTGTTCAGGAGAAGCAGTCAGCATCTCCTCCATGTTGGAGGAGGAGATAATGGCCATAATGGCCATAATGTTGGCCATAAAAATTCACTTAAGACTCAGCCTCGCAGATTTGGGGGTGGTACGGATGCCTATGGCCCTGGCTAATATGCAAAATTTATTTATCTGTGTGCTTTCTGAGCAAACTGCTTGCTGTGTGTGTGTGTGTGTTTTTCTTGCTGGCGGATAGAGGTCACCTCCAGACCTTTGCGGGGGAGGTTGTTGGTTGTGATCCTTGCGACGACCCCGCGAGGTGGGTCGGTTGCTATTGATTATCTGCTTGCGTGACCCGTAGCGGGGTCACTGCAACCCCCGCAGCTCCCTGCTCCCCCCCAGGGAAACAGATTTAGGGGTTTGCAACACAAGACACAATGTGCATTTAAAACGTACAACTGTCCGCAGAGCTTTCACAATTACCCAAGCAATTGATTGGCACCTGCCAAACGACGAGCTTGCCTGTACATCTTTCCATGGCTCCCCTGACCCCTGACAACATTGCACACCTCGCCTTTCCCTCCCTGTCGTTGGAATGTTTGTGAACATTCTGTGACATGTGGGGCGGAGAAGGGTACTCCCATAGGGCAGCTGCTAGGTATTTATTTATTTTTAATCTTTCAGCCAAGGCAATAGCATGGAGGTTCTTCACAGCTGGGGAATCACACCCATGCTGATTTACTTACATTTATTTATTTATTTAAGCTGGAAAGGGGAGGGAGTGCTTACATTTATTTATTTATTTAAGCTGGAAAGACTATCATATATATATATATTTTCAGCAATCATTTAACACAATTTCATATCTTATGCAATTTTTTTTGACTTCTATCAATCACATCTGAAATTTTCCACTTAATTTACATTTCTTAATTTCACTATTACTTTTAATTATCTTAACTCTCTTCATAACCTTCCTTGCAATATTTCATATTTTCCTCCTTACAAAACTTCCTGTAATCCTAGTAGCGTGATCTGTTAATTTACAATTGCTTTTCAAATAGTTCATATATTTACTCCAGTCCTCTGTGAATCTCTGGCCCTGCAGGTTTTGGATCCTTCCTGTCATCTTATCTAATTCTGCATAGTCCATTAATTTCATCTGCCATTCTTCTTTAGTCAGTAATTCTTCTTGTTTCCATTTCCGGGCCAATAACGATTTGCTTAAATTTTTTAATTCAGTTATTCTCGTTATTTATCTGGGGAGATAAATATGAGGCGGTGGCAATTTCTCTCTGTTGGGACGGGTCTGATCTGATCCCCCTCCCCTCTTGGCAGTCGTTGATTTGATTGACGTTTGCATGCAGCCTGACAACCTCTCCCTTTCTTTTTAAAAAACAACACAGGTGATGTTTGCTTTGGGAGGCTGAGGAACTGCCTGGCATGGCGCCATCATTCAGAAGGACATCTCTCACGTGAGCAAATGACAGCAGCTAGCAGATATCCAAAGGTAAGCTGTGGAAAGAGAGCACAAACAGCTACACCTACCCAAACCCAGACAGAAAACTTTCCTGAGCTCCTGATAGGTGCCATTTCCCCTCCCCCTTGCTGGCATTCCTGATGTTTTCCCAATTCATCCCTGCAATTTTGCTAATCGCCAGCATCCTGTGAGCAACACTTCCTCCGGAGCTGTTGGAACGTTCTTCAGCATTTTGTGACATCCCTCTGGACCAACAGATGATTCTCCCAGAGCTATTTGAGTGTTCGTAAACATTCTGTGACACCATACTTGGCACCAAAGCTGGGGATGTTGACCTGAGACAGGATATAATTGTTATTTTAAACTTCCTGAGCTCTTCTTTCTAAATGATCGCCATCTGCACACATGCTTGGCCATGATGCTGGGCTCATTGCCTCTCACCTTTTTAACCCTGTATGTGCTAACTAGCTCGAATCGGACATGCTGGATCAAACCAGTGGCCCAGATAGTTCATTAAAGTGGTACCTCGGGTTACAGACGCTTCAGGTTACATACGCTTCAGGTTACACACTCCACTAAGCCAGAAATAGTGCTTCAGGTTAAGAACTTTGCTTCAGGATGAGAACAGAAATCGTGCTCCGGCGGCGCGGCAGCAGCAGGAGGCCCCATTAGCTAAAGTGGTGCTTCAGGTTAAGAACAGTTTCAGGTTAAGAACGGACCTCCAGAACGAATTAAGTACTTAACCCGAGGTACCACTGTATCCTGTTCTCACAGTGGACAGACAGAGCTTAGGGCATGGGTAGGCAAACTAAGACCCAGGGCCCGGATCCGGCCCAATCGCCTTCTAAATCCGGCCCACAGATGGTCCGGGAATCAGCATGTTTTTACATGAGTAGAATGTGCCCTTTTATTTAAAATGCATCTTTGGGTTATTTGCGGGGCATAGGAATTCGTTCATTTCCCCCCTTCAAAATATAGTCCGGCCCCCCACAAGGTCTGCGGGACAGTGGACCGGCCCCCTGCTGAAAAAGTTTGCTGAGCCCTGGCTTAGGGATCCAGGCAAACTGCCACTGGACTGGGAGGTTCCATAAGAACGTAAGCAATGGCTAGCAGCCATTGGCAGGGGCCAGGGGTTGGACTAGATGGCCCTTGGGGTCCCTTCTAGCTCTGCAGTTCTATGATTCTGCAACAAACCTCTCCTCCTCCTTCCTCGAATTGGTCCAATTCTCTTTGGGAGCCACTTAAGTTGGCCATCTTCCTTGCCTCCTGCGGGAGGGAGTTCTGGGAGGGGTGGTCTTGTGGTAAAGTTAAAGCTTACTGGGAAATGATATACCGTATTTTTTGCTCTATAAGACTCACTTTTTCCCTCCTAAAAAGTAAGGGGAAATGTGTGTGCGTCTTATGGAGCGAATGCAGGCTGCGCAGCTATCCCAGAAGCCAGAACAGCAAGAGGGATTGCTGCTTTTGCTGCGCAGCGATCCCTCTTGCTGTTCTGGCTTCTGAGATTCAGAATATTTTTTTTCTTGTTTTCCTCCTCCAAAAACTAGGTGCGTCTTGTGGTCTGGCGCGTCTTATAGAGCGAAAAATACGGTATGATGAATTGAAAAGGATGTTTAAAATAACGTTTGTACAAAACACACACCCAGAAGCTTTTCTTTTGGGAATTATAGGGACAGAACTACCTACAATGTATAGAAACTTATTCATATACATAATACCTCCGTGAACATCCGCCTTGTCTAGTGTCCATTCCGGCGAACGTCTGTGGCAAACCCAGAAGTACAGGAATGGGTTACTTCTGGGTTTGCCACTCGCCCATGTGCAGAAGCGCTAAATCACACTTTGCACATGCACAGGAATGCAAACCGCTTTTTGGCTAGCGGCCCGGGATTCCGGAATGGATCCCGGCCACAAAACAAGGTGCGACTACAGCGGCAAAAATGTTACTCGCCCCAAAATGGAAAGAAGCAGAAGTCCCAGCAAAGGAAGAATGGATACAAAAACTTACGGAATATGCAGAAATGGCGAAACATACTGGAAGAATAAGAAATCAAGATAAACTGTTTTTTAAAAATGGAAATGGCTTATTGAATATTTGAAGAAAAACTGTAAACAGATAAGAACATTGGCAGGATTATTGCAATAACCCGCAGTTTGAGAAGCGTATATATTTAAAGCAGATGCATAAATGATCAAGTCAATTTGGATATGAGAAGATATTAAAAATAAATTTAAGGGGCCGTAGAAAAAGGGGGAAGGAAGTCAAGTTTTGAAATGTTAAAATGATAGCAGAATTAGTGAAATGTATAAACTTGATCATTGTGGGTTAAACCACAGAGCCTAGGACTTGCCGATTAGAAGGTCGGCGGTTCGAATCCCTGTGACGGGGTGAGCTCTCGTTGCTCAGTCCCTGCTCCTGCCAACCTAGCAGTTCGAAAGCACGTCAAAGTGCAAGTAGATAAATAGGTACCGCTCCAGCAGGAACGTAAACGGCGTTTCCGTGCGCTGCTCTGGTTCGCCAGAAGCGGCTTAGTCCTGCTGGCCACATGACCCGGAAGCCAGTAAGCGAGATGAGCGCCGCGACCCCAGAGTCGGCCACGACTGGACCTAATGGTCAGGGGTCCCTTTACCTTTACCTTTATAAACTTGATAGGCATAAACAATATATATTTTTTTGTTGTTAAAAAAAAGGGAGAGGGAGTTCTGCAGTTTGACTAGGCGCTGCTTTGAAGAAGCCCTGTCTTTTATCAGTCCTAAATCTTCCCCTCTGTGTTTTCTGTCGCTCCTTGCTAAATTGCAGGTCTCCAAGCGAGGAGGAGGAGGAGAGGAAGAAAGATGGATCCGGAGAGGAACGGAGGCGTTGGCAGAACCAGAAAACGGCGCTTCAGATCCATGACTCTTGGGCATTTTGAGGTGGTGACCTGAGAGAGAGAGAGTTTCTGTCTTCAGTCACTCCCTCTGAGCTTCCGCACTGGGTGATACTTCAGACAGGTTGAGACACGGCAGCCTAGCCTAGTTGTCTGCCGGAAAAGCGGGATTTCAAGTCGAGAGGGGCGGGGTGTCAGCGGCGGAGGCGGCTGAGGGTTTCAGTCACCCACGCTGGGAGAGCGGAGGTCAACTTCCTTGGGGGGAGGCAGTGCGGCTCAGTGGTTAGAGCACACACAGAGCCTAGATTCCTGCATTGCAGGGGGGATGGACCAAGGTGACCCTCAGGGTCCCTCCCAATTCTGCAATTCGATACCCAGGCAGTGCCAGGTAAACCTTCCTGCCGGATGCCAGTCAGTGCTGGAGCCCAGTGGTGGGCGGGGACAGAAGGAAAAAGGGGGCGGAGCAATGCTTGCATTGCACAGGAAGTTTCTACGCCCAAACTCTGCCCTCTCAGACCAGGTGAGCGAGAGGCAGGGTCAGATTTCAGGGACGCACCCTGCCTGGCCAGGCGAAAACACGTGAGGAGGGTGTGAAGCAAAGGCAGTGAGGAGTGTGGCCTGGGGAATGTTCTGAGGGCCAGGCGGGGAGGGCCAGAGGGCCACATGTATATATATATATATATATATATATATATATATATATATATATATTGCAATGTATCATTTTCAACAATCATTAAATGTATTTTCATATCTTATACCATTTTTTCCAATCTATTCACTTAATATACATTTCTTACTTAATATACATTTCTCTCTGGTCTGGCAGGTTTCGAATCCTTCCTGTCATTTTATCCAATTACACCAGTAGGATTACAAGAAGTTTTGTAAGGAGAAATATATGAAATATTGCAAAGAAGAGATATATTAGTTACGAGATTTGAATGTAATAGTGAAAGTAAGAAAAGTAGATTAAGTGAAAAGATTGGAAAATTTTCAGATGTGATTGATGGAAGTAAAAAAAAATTGTGTAAGTTATAAAAGTACGTTTGAAACGATATGTTAAAACACACACACACACACACACAAACACACATACAAGCGCTGCTAGCGCTAAACCAGTCAGTCTCTGGGCCAGTTGGTACGCACTGCCCTCCCTGGACCAGTGGCCTGACTCTGCGTAAAGCATTTTCCTATGTTCCTGTATCTCGAAGGGGGAGCGTTCGCTCAGAGATAGAGGTTCAATCCCTGCCTTCTCCGCTTTAAAAGGGTAACCCGGGCATAGGCAACCTCGGCCCTCCAGATATTTGGGGACTACAACTCCCATCATCCCTGACCACTGGTCCTGCTAGCTAGGGATGATGGGAGTTGCAGTCCCAAAACATCTGGAAGGGCCGAGTTTTCCTATGCCTGGGGTAACCCAAGCAGACCAGGTGCAAAAAGAGCTTTAGAGGCTCTCTGCCTTGCTTGGGGTGGGTGAGGCTTCCCTGGGAGGGTGGGGGGGGGGGCACTGGGCACGCACAATTTCCGTACGAGATGCAACCGTGCTGTGCTACTTGGGGCAAGGGGGAAGCAGGCGGAGTAGGGGAAGGGGACAAAGCAGGTGCAAATCCAGAACCAGGTAGCGCGCCGCACGCTGCAACATTTCGTTGCAGATCCCATTTGTGCAATCGTAATGTTTAATTAGCTTTTGTATGGTGTTTATTATTATTATTAATATGGACTGTTTTAAGCCCCCCCCCCCCATGTCTATCACCTCAGGAATATCCAGAGCAGTATTAAAATTGTTCCCAAACTGAAATTTTGGGAACAGGGTGCGGTAATAAGATGTGTTTGGGGTGAAGCTGGCTGATCCCAGTTGTTTTGAAGCCCACTTTTACACATATTAATGTATTTATTGTATTTATTGATGCTTTATGTTTCCTAGGCCCTTTATTAGCCCAATGGCCTTCATATATATATATATACACACACACACACACACACACACACACACACACACAAATACAGAATGCAAGTTTCCAAGTTGAGAACAATCTGTCTTTCCTGTTTTCATGTCAGTCTGTCACTGTGTATATATATGAGAGATGGTATCTATCCTTCCTTCTAGCAATGAATATTAGCAGTTTGTTAAATTAAATGTTTTTTTTTGGTTGTTTAATTTTGCGTTACATTTCTTTCAATATCTCAAAAATGAATTGAGCACTGGAAATATATCGGAGGTATTTATTTGAATGCAATTGGAATTGTGTGGCGATATCACCCTGCGCCTGTCTCTACACAGAAGTAAATCTCACTGCATTCAGTGCCTAACAGAGGAGAGTAACCTTCGACCCTCTAGATATTATTGGACTACAGCTCCCATGATTCCTGACCCAATAAGCATGGCTGAGGGGGAAGACGGTTTCATTTGGGCTGGGTGTCCATCAGTATGCGGATGATACCCAGCTCTGCCTCTCTTTTAAATCAGAACCAGTGAAGGCGGTGAAGGTCCTCTGTGAGTGCCTGGAGGATGGATGGCGGCCAACAGATTGAGGTTGAATCCTGACAAGATAGAAGTACTGTTTTTGGGGGACAGGGGGCGGGCGGGGGTAGGGGGATTCCCTGGTCCTGAATGGGGTAACTGTGCCCCTGAAGGACCAGGTGCGCAGTCTGGGAGTCATTCCGGACTCACAGCTGTCCATGGAGGCGCAGGTCAATTCTGTGTCCAGGGCAGCTGTCTACCAGCTCCATCTGGTACGCAGGCTGAGACCCTCCTGCCTGATCCCTGTCTTGCCAGAGTGGGACATGATCTGGTTATCTCCCGCTTGGACTACTGCAATGCGCTATACGTGGGGCTACCTTTGAAGGTGACCTGGAAACTACAACTAATCCAGAATGCGGTAGCTGGACTGGGGACTGGGAGCGGCCGCAGAGACCATATAACACCAGTCCTAAAAGACCTACATTGGCTCCCTGGACATTTCCGAGCACAATTCAAAGTGTTGGTGCTGACCTTGAACGCCCTAAACGGCCTCAAAGGCCCAGTAGACCTGAAGGAGCGTCTCCACCCCATCGTTCGCCCAGACACTGAGGTCCAGCTCCGGGGGCCTTCTGGCGGTTCCCTCCCTGAGAGAAGCAAAGTTACAGGGAACCAGGCAGAGGGCAGAGGCCTGTTTTTGTCCCCCAAAAACAGTACTTCTGTCTTGTCAGGATTCAACCTCAATCTGTTCGCCGCCATCCATCCTCCATCCGCCTCCAGGCACTCACACAGTACCTTCACCGCCTTCACTGGAAAAGTGTCACAACTTTTGGCACCAAGTTTTGGCAAGAGGAGGGTGCCCTTGCAGAACCTCGCCCCACTCCCCAGTTGTGGGGATGGCAATGGGGGCATCTTGGGCCACCCCTGCCCACACCACCAGCCCCATGGACTCGGGGCGTGGACACGATCCTCAGCAGAAGTCGTGCATCCTAGCAAGGAGGAGATGCATTTGTTTCTTCAGCCAAACACGGCGTTCTCCCACCCGCGTCCCCTTTCCTTGAGAGCAGCGTTGCTCTCCCGATAATTAGCAAAAGACTGTTTTTATTTTAACGAGGCAGGGGCAGAGCAAACAAGATGGATCCCGGGGAGGAGGAGGGGATTGTGGGAGGACGCGGACGCACTTTCTGAAACACAAAGAGAGGAGATAATTAGCAGGCCTGGGAATAATAATAATAGCAAGAGGGGACGCTTGAAGGTGAACACGCGGGCGAAGGCTGGCTCCGTCGCAGAAAAGGGAGAATTCGGCACACGCTTCGTTTCTGGGGTCGAGAATCACGGGCGGCATCTGGTGCCAGCGCTCCTCAAAGCAGGCCCACTGAAACATTCACTTCAGTGGGTCTGCAATGAGAAGGGTGGCGCCGGCGCCGGGAATGTTAGTTTGCTAAAGGGGCGCTGGGCGTGGCTAGGCGTCGCCTCCCAGAGCTACAGCTCCCACAGCACAGTTCCCTAGCTCTGTCAGGAGAGCACGGGACTCTTAGCCCCAGGGTCTTGGGTTCGAGTTTCACGTTGGGCAGAAAGGTTCCTGCACTGCAGGGGGTTAGGATAGATGACCAGAATTCCCAGAATCCTTTGGGGGGGTGGGAAGCCGCCATGACTGTTTAAAGCAATATGATACTGCTTTAAATATACAGTGGTACCTCGGGTTACGGACCTGATTCATTCCGGAGGTCCGTTCTTAACCCGAAACCGTTCTTAACCTGAGGCGCGCTTTCGCTAATGGGGTCTCCCACTGACACCGCACTGCTGGCGCGCGATTTCCGTTCTCATCCCGGGACAATGTTCTCAACCTAAGGTACTACTTCTGGGTTAGCAGAGTTTGTAACCCAAAGTGTTTGTAACCCGAGGTACCACTGTATGCTGCAGATGTGGACCATCACTTTCAGTTTGCTGTATTTAATAATAATAATAATAATAATAATAATAATAATAATAATTTATTTATACTCTTTCCTCCCCGGCCAGAGCCCGACTCAGGGTGGCTAACACCAGTAAAATTACAATAACAACATAATGGGGGGGGGGGGCAATTTAAAATACAGATTTAAAATACAATTTAAAATGCAGCCTCGTTTTAATAAAAGCCCATAGATCAAAACCGTAAGGGGAGGGAAACATAAGGGTCAGACCGAGTCCAAACCAAAGGCCAGGCGGAACAGCTCTGTCTTGCCGGCCCTGCGGAAAGATGTCAAGTCCCGCAGGGCCCTGGTCTCTTGTAACAGAGCGTTCCACCAAGTCGGGGCCACTACTGAAAAGGCCCTGGCCCTAGTTGAGACCAATCTAACCACCCTGCAACTTGGGACCTCCAAAAGTTTTCTTTTGTTAAACCCCTCTCACCATATTTACACTTGCAATTTTCCCCCTTTCAAAGGTCCTTGTGAAAATTCACCAGCGTTTTCTCCCAATATGCACACATTTGTATACATTTTTTGCCTGATATACACATTTTTTGCACAGCTATCCCCTCCCCCAAATAATAATTTGTTTATTTTTGGCTACAACACTTTCATGAATATATGCATTTCGGTGCACGCTTTACCATGTTCATTTTGTACTTTGCTGCAGAACTGAGCCGCAAAATTCAGAGGCGTGTGAGTTTTGAAGGAAGGCTGTGTTTCGGCCCACGGGTTGTTTTGAAAAATTCAGATTAGGTGGGTTTACACTTAAATGTGAACAGAACTGAATTTCCTCCCTTCCCTCATGCACCATAGAAGTACATTAGAATCACAGAGTTCGAAGGACCATGAGGGTCATCTGGTTCAACCCCATGCAATGCCCGATGTGTCCCGAACCCACAACCCTGAGATTAAGAGCCCCCGTGCTTCTGGGAAATGATATATAATGAGATAAAGGAAATATTGAAATATACATTTG
The DNA here is from genome assembly GCA_034642415.1 of Podarcis siculus. Lineage (NCBI taxonomy): Eukaryota > Metazoa > Chordata > Lepidosauria > Squamata > Lacertidae > Podarcis > Podarcis siculus. The sequence continues at coordinate 839,387 of JAXCMG010000041.1, forward strand.
TTAAAAAACCAGAAGCATTCCTATCAGGAATTCTAGGTGGTGAGATAAAAAGGAAGGATCACAAAGTATTTTTGTATGCAGTAATAGCAGCTAGAACTCTTCTGGCCCAGAAATGGAAACAAGAAGAAATGCCCACGATTGAAGAATGGAGAACGAAATGAATGGACTACGCAGAACTGGACAGATTAACAGGGAGGATTCGCAACCGACGGGACCAAAGATTCACTGAGGACTGGAATAAATTTACAGAATATATTAAAAATATTTGTGATAATGATATAACGTTTGTAAGTTTCCAAGAAGCTCTGTAAGAAGGTTTGGTAGAAATATTGTTTAAATAACATGGTAAGATAAGATATACATAGTGCAATATAAATGAAGAAATGTGAAGATATGTAATAACTACGGAAAATTATCAGACATGTTGATGGAAGTCTAAAAGAAAAAATGACTTCCTAATGTTTAATTGTGTTATAAATTTGTTTTTATTGGAATATATATATATATATATATATATATATATATATATGTATGTATATGAGATTAAGAGCCCCCGTGCTCTACTTACTGAGCTTCCCGTCCCACAGGACAGGAATGTGTGTGGCGTTTATAGCTTGCCCTTTCTGTGTGAGGTGCTCTGGGAGGTGTCTGTGGCTCTGCTTCACAACAGTCCTGTGAGGTAGGACAGGCTGAAAAATAATGGCTGGCAGCACCCCCAAGTGGCAAACCTTCAAACTGCAGCTTCTCAGCAAAGTTCCTGCAGGATTTGGACCATGGGTAGGTAACCTAAGGCCCGGGAGCCAAATCTGGCCCAATGGCCTTCTAAATCTGGCTGGCGGACAGTCCGGGAATCAGTGTGTTTATACATGAGTGGAATGTGTGCTTTTATTTAAAATGCACCTCTGGGTTGTTTGTGGGTCCTGCCTGGTGTTTTTACATGAGAAGAATGTGTCCTTTTATTTAAAATGCATCTCTGGGTTATTTGTGGGTCCTGCCTGGTGTTTTTGCATGAGCAGAATGCGTGCTTTTATTTAAAATGCATTTCTGGTTTATTTGTGGGGCATAGGAATTTGTTCATTTCCCCCCCCACAAGGTCTGACGGACGGTGGACCGGCACCCTGCTGAAAAAGTTTGCTGACCCCTGTTTGGACCTACTCTGACCACCCAGCCTGGACATATGATCCTTTCTGTCCAAGTGTGTCTAAACAGGCTCCCTGCAGGTGAACACTGAGTGAGGAACAAGATTGTCTTGGGTCTTGGTTGCCCTTCGTTCCTGAATTCTAGTTTCCTCCTTGATCTCAGCTCCTGGCTTGACCTTCAACTCTTGCAAGTAGCCTGGGCTGGTGAGCTTCCCCTATGGGTCCTCCTTGCTGGATTACTGGAGGCAACTCTCTTTAGCCCACCTCTAAGCAGGGATGAAGGGGCGTGCACCCGCCCCCTGCTGAAAAAGTTTGCTGACCCCTGAACTAAACCATTCAGCAATCCATTGTTACATCCATCAGTACCTATTTACACTGTTGAATTTATCTTGATGCTACCAAGGTTTTTAAATGAACCGTTTCCACCCATATGTTCCATAAACATCCTCCAGTCGTCTTTAAACGTACTGCGTGTAATAATCCATCGGTTTAAGTTGCCATTCTTCTTTGGTTGGGACCTCGCTCGTTTCCCATTTTTGGGCTAACGAAACATTGAGCGGGAATCTCCTTTCTTGTAACTAGAATCCATTGGTTCAGGTCCTGGCCTCTGAAGCAGCAGAAAACAAGCTTGCTCCATCATTTGTGTGGCAGCCCTTCAAGGGGTCGATCAGGGGCCTCCCACAGATCTGGAAAGGGGTCTGGAACTGAATTGGGGTGTGTGTGTGCGTGCGCACAATGTAGTTCATCGCTCCCACTTTTGACGGCGAAGCTGCAGAGCTGCCAGTTTGGTAATCTCCAGTCCCCTGACACATTAACGCATCTCAGTCAATTGATCCCACACCGAAAGCAAACAGAACTGTGGGTGTGTATGTAAAAACACAGTCATATATAAAACATTTTCTGACTCAAGCATGCGGAGGTTTCAAACAGCAAGCGATTTGCTCACATATGGATTAATCTAAACACCACCCCCATAAATTTGCGCTATAAACAGCTGGTGCTGTTCAAAACAGACCTGGCGGAGCTTTTCGGAACCTCTTTCTTAAAAAGAAGCTGCTAACTAGGTTGAGGTGATTTTTCTAGATGGACTTTCCCCCTTGTGATCTGAAGCGCTTTTGCTCGGAATGCCGTGATCAGAAATAGTAGCAGGAGCAGCAGAATTGCTAATAGGAAAATAGCAATCAGCATCGCTCACAGGCCCTGCAGCAACGCATAAGGCTGGCTTGTAGGACGTTCAGAAATCGAGGGATGCAAATTTGATTCATTTCACGTTTAAAGGCAACACTTACCCAGTTCACACTTTCTGGAACGGAACTGAACTGAAACGCTGCCATCCCGAAACATCTGCGCTGCTCTGAATTTTTCAGTCCAGACCTCCACCCAAATAATGTGTACTAATATGCATATAAAGGGACGCTGGTGGTGCTGTGGGTTAAACCACAGAGTCTAGGACTTGCCGATCAGAAGGTCAGTGGTTCGAATCCCCGCGACAGGGTGAGCTCCCGTTGCTCGGTCCCAGCTCCTGCCCACCTAGCAGTTCGAAAGCACGTCAAAGTGCAAGTAGATAAATAGGTACCGCTCCGGCGGGAAGGTAAACGGCGTTTCCGTGCGCTGCTCTGGTTCGCCAGAAGCGGCTTAGTCATGCTGGACACATGACCCGGAATCTGTACACCGGCTCCCTCGGCCAATAAAGCGAGATGAGCGCCGCAACCCCAGAGTCGACCACGACTGGACCTAATGGTCAGGGGTCCCTTTACCTTTACCTTTAATATGCACATAAAACATATATATTAGTGACAATGACACCTGCATTTAGATATCTGGTCTCTGATTACTGACTCTCTGCTGTCCTCAGATCTAGTCGGGTTTGGGGCTTTGCCAAGTAACACATCCTCCTCTGATGATTTAGGCCCCACTGCTGGCTTGGGCCCCTCCCAATCCCAGGATGTGGCCCCTGGCAGGTTCTACCAGAGAGAATATGGCCCTTGGTGGACAGAAGCTCATCTACCCAAATACTGGCAATACCCAGGAAATTATGCAAACATCTGGAGGCAGAGAGATGAAATGTAACAGAATAGGTTTTGCAGAAGCAAATTCACAACAGGAGTCTCCCCTTTCACTCCTCAAATATTTCAGCACCAGCTTGCTTTCAAAGAGGAGAGATTACGTCTCTTCCCGCCTTCGCCTCCTCTAAAAAACTTTTTGTGTGTGTGGCTAAGGTAAAGGTACCCCTGCCCGTACGGGCCAGTCGTGTCCGACTCTAGGGTTGTGCGCCCATCTCACTTAAGAGGCCGGGGGCCAGCGCTGTCCAGAGACACTTCCGGGTCACGTGGCCAGCGTGACGAAGCTGCTCTGGCGAGCCAGCACCAGCGCAGCACACGGAAACGCCATTTACCTCCCCGCTATAAAGCGGTACCTATTTATCTACTTGCACTTTGACGTGCTTTCGAACTGCTAGGTGGGCAGGAGCTGGGACTGAACGACGGGAGCTCACCCCGCCGCGGGGATTCGAACCGCTGACCATACGATCGGCAAGTCCTAGGCACGGAGGTTTTACCCACAGCGCCACCCGCGTCCCGTGTGCGTGGCTACGCTACACCAAATTCGGGTGATCTTTTCGCCTTTTGCTCTCAGCATCTCAAGAGCAGGTTCTGGAGTTGCTTGGCTTGGCAAAGAGGGAAATTGCAGGGTCTCCGTCTCTCTCCTCAGAAGGCCCTTGGGAAATGTTCCCTACGTTATTCCGCAGCGAAAGCCTTGGCCTCCAATTTGGTGGTAATAGCAGTCTGTGAACAGCTTTCTTCAATCTGTAACTCTCCTTCTCCTCCTCTCCCCCCTCCACCTCCCAGTCCTCCGATCTTCCGCTTACATGCTTCACCTCTAGAGCTGACCTCATTTGCCCCCCCCTGCAGCCAGTAGCAACCGGGGGGGGGGGGGGGGAAGGAAAACAAGAGCTAAAATGCCTTGAAACACATTTAGAACCAGAAGTCAAGAGCTAGCCGATCTAACCGGAAGAGTCCGCGACCAGAAGGAGGAGGAACACCACGAAGAATGGAAGAAATTTAATGATTATTTAGCTAAATTTGTTAAGCTAAAATAACTGGAAATAGCGTCCAGATACTTAATGGGATTGTATTTACATTAACTGATGAAATAATATGTCTAATACAAGAAGGAGAAGATTTAAAGATGTTAATGTTTAATTTAAGGGGTATTAAAATTGGGATTTGGAAAACCGTTATAAGGAAATGCAAGGAAATTCAACTAAGGGGAAAGGAGGGAGTCGTTTTACAAAGTAAATAACGGTTATTTTCAACAAGGTTATTATTTATGTTTGTTATGTTTTGTTTGTTTTATGTTTTTGATTGTCGCTGATATTGTAAAAACTAATAAAATTTTTGCAAAAAGAAAGAAAGAAAGAACCAGAAGTCAAATACCATCATTCCAAAGGCCTGACTGAGCAACTGGCCGTTGTTGTAACTGTAATAAAGCCAGGGATAAAATAAGGAAACGGTTTGTTTGATGAATTAATAATAATAATAATAATAATAATAATAATAATAATAATTTATTATTTATACCCCGCCCATCTGGCTGGGTTTCCCCAGCCACTCTGGGCGGCTTCCAACAAAACACTAAAAATACAATAACTTATTAAACATTAAAAGCTTCCCTAAACAGGGCTGCCTTCAGATGTCTTCTAAAAGTTTGGTGGTTGTTTTTCTCTTTGACATCTGGTGGGAGGGCGTTCCACAGGGTGGGTGCCACCACCGAGAAGGCCCTCTGCCTGGTTCCCTGTAACTTGGCTTCTCGCAGCGAGGGAACTGTCAGAAGGCCCTCGGCGCTGGACCTCGGTGTCCGGGCAGAACGATGGAGGTGGAGACGCTCCTTCAGGTATACTGGGCTTTTGAGGCCGTTTAGGGCTTTAAAGGTCAGCACCAACACTTTGAATTGTGCTCGGAAATGTACTGGGAGCCAATGTAGGTCCTTCAAGACTGGTATTATGTGGTCTCGGCGGCCGCTCCCAGTCACCAGTCTAGCTGCCGCATTCTGGATTAGTTGTAGTTTCCGGGTCACCTTCAAAGGTAGCCCCACGTAGAGCGCATGGCAGTAGTCTAAGCGAGAGATAACCAGAGCATGCACCACTCTGGCGAGACAGTTTGCGGGCAGGGAGGGTCTCAGCCTGCGTACCAGGTGGAGCGGATTAAACGTATTGCATCGCATGCCTCATTCCTGGCCAGGTAAATGTGCTGGCGGCCGCGGCAGGAATAAAGGAGGATTGCAATCTCTCAAAAGGTATGGGAGAATGTGATGCTAATGACCGATATCAAGATGAAGGCCTGCCAGGCTTGTGCGTTGAGCACGCTGCTTTGTGAAAGTGAGTTGTGGGCAAGTTACAACTGTCAGGAGTGATGCCTGAGCACCTTCTATATGGTTTTGTGTCAGGAAGATTTGTGGCATCACATGGCAGGGCAGAGTCTTAAACGAGGATGTGCTCTCCCCAAACCCACATCCCCACACTCCTGTCTCAGTGACGTCTTTGCTGGCTTGGCTATGTACGCAGAAAGGAAGATGGCAGGACCCCCAGCGATGTTGTATAAGGGAGTCATTGGAGCACTCCGCAACTGCCTAACCTTGGCTCCCATAGGTTCAGGTTGGGGGTCACAAGCAAGAGACTTCAGCCAGGAGATAGAAGCAAAACAGCAGCCTGTAGGCCTGATCTTTATCGTTGCAACAAGACTTCAAACGACCACATAGAAGAAGCAGCTAGAAGCCCCAGACAATGGTTTCATCAGTATTTTGAAGTTTCCCGTAATACAGTGGTACCTCTGGTTGTGAACAGGATCTGTTCCGGACGCCCATTCACAACATGAAAAGAATGCAACCCACAGCGGTGTGTCTGTGCATGCGCGGGTTGTGATTCACCGCTTCTGTGCATGCACGTGACGTCATTTTGCGATTCTGCGCATGCGCGAGCGGCGAAACTCTTTCCGGTAACCCTTTCCGGTACTTCCGGGTCGCTGCGGGATGTAACCTGAAAGAACGTAACATGAAGCAAACGTAACATGAGGTAGGACTGTACATTTGCAGAAGCATCATCAAGACATCATAGATATGTCACAGAAAAGGTGGAAAAGGTCAAACACACCCCTTTGTCTTGTCCGACTATGGGGTGGGTAGGCATTGGGACTGAGGTGGTTATCTGTCTGACACCCTTGGGGCAGGATATCACCGGTCATGGCTCCTTGAGAAGGGAAGGGCCTGTGGACATCACTGTACACCTCAGGGATTACGGTGGGCTCACTCACCCCGCCCCCATACCTCACTGCCCTGGGTCCTGAATGCCACTGAAACTGTTAAGTACTGAGTTGAATAGGATCCAGAATGCAGCAGTCTGATTGGTCCTAGAACAATAGGATCCAGAATGGAGCAGTCTGATTGGTCCTAGAACAATAGGATCCAGAATGCGGCAGTCTGATTGGTCCTAGCAGAATAGGATTCAGAATGCGGCAGTCTGATTGGTCCTAGAACAATAGGATCCAGAATGCGGCAGTCTGATTGGTCCTAGAACAATAGGATTCAGAATGCGGCAGTCTGATTGGTCCTAGAACAATAGGATTCAGAATGGAGCAGTCTGATTGGTCCTAGAACAATATGGTCCAGAATGCAGCAGTCTGATTGGTCCTAGAACAATAGGATCCAGAATGCGGCAATCTGATTGGTCCTAGAACAATAGGATGCAGAATGCAGCAGTCTGATTGGTCCTAGGACAATAGGATCTAGAATGCAGCAGTCTGATTGGTCCTAGAACAATAGGATCCAGAATGGAGCAGTCT
>JAXCMG010000041.1:852091-906498 GCA_034642415.1 Podarcis siculus
CCATTTATAAAGCTGTGTCATAAGTGTTGAATGTGTGGAGGTGGCCTAAGAGTTACTGTGTTTTGGGACGGGGAACCTGATGTCAAGCAAGCGACACGGCTGAACGGGGATTTGAACCCAGCTCTCTGCAGCCTACCCACGAGACCGGCCTTGGTTTCTCTTCCGGGCTCTCCCAAAGGACGGACAGAACAATCTGTTTGCCTCTCCGCCATGCCCTCCCATGAAAAACCTGGAAATTCTTCCAGTGAGAATTTCACACTCTCAGCTGTAATGATGTATTGTAAACATGCCCCATTAATTATTGACTCGCTGGCGGCGCTGATCCTTGAATCTTGACAGATAAAGAGTTTTTAGTGTTTTTTCCTCAACGTTCCTTTACGGTTTACGAGATGCCTGCGAGGCAGAGTGGCGGGTGGAGAGAGAGAGAGGGAGAAGGCGATGCGATTATGGGATGCTTTGAGCTCTGCGCTGTTCGGGAGGAGACGGTTCTCCATCCACGTCTCATTTGACTCTGGCTTATTAAAAGTAAATTATCAAAGCCAAACGGCTGCCTAGCCAAACAGACGAAGCAGGGGAAGGAAAGGAGGAGGATGTAAAAGAGGAATTCTGAACCGCTCCTTGACTTTTCAACACGAGGCAGCTGTCTGTGTTTGGGGATGGAAGTAATAGAACCAAAGCGTTGCAGATTTGGAAGGGACCCCCGAGGGTCATCTAGTCCAACCCCCTGCAATGCAGCTAAAGAATCCCTGACAGATGGCTGTCCAGCCTCTGTTTAAAAACCTCCAAATGCAGGACAGTCTACCACCTTCCAAGGTCGCCCGTTTCACAGTCAAATGGCCGTTGCTGTCAGAAAGGTCTTCCAGATGTTTGGTTGGAATCACCTTTGCTGTCATTTGAATCCACTGGTTTGGGTCCTACCCTCTGGAGCAGCAGAAAACAAGTTTCTATGGGGCAGCCCTTGATATATTGTTGTTGTTGTTGTTTAGTCGTGTCCGCCTCTTCGTGACCCCCTGGACCAGAGCACGCCAGGCCCTCCTGTCTTCCACTGCCTCCCGCAGTTTGGTCAAACTCATGCTGGTAGCTTCGAGAACACTGTCCCACCATCTCGTCCTCTGCCGTCCCCTTCTCCTTGCGCCCTCCATCTTTCCCAACATCAGGGTCTTTTCCAGGGTGTCTTCTCTTCTCATGAGGGGGCCAAAGTCTTGGAGCCTCAGCTTCAGGATCTGTCCTTCCAGTGAGCACTCAGGGCTGATTTCCTTAAGAATATAGAGGTTTGATCTTCTTGCAGTCCATGGGACTCTCAAGAGTCTCCTCCAGCACCAGAATTCAAAAGCACCTTGAGATATTAGGAGATGGCTGTCATATCTGTCATATCTCAGTCTCCTCTTTCCCAGGCTAAACTTACCCAGCTCCTTCAACCGTTCCTCATCCCTTTGTGGTTTGGGCCCTCATACTTATGGGACTGCCTCTCTTGCTCTGCCCCGCAGAGGACATTAAGGTCCATGAATAATCATAGTTTAGAGGTCCCGGGCCCTAAGGAAGTCAGACTATCCTCCACCAGGGCCAGGGCCTTCTCAGTGATGGCTCCGACCTGGTGGAATACTCTGTCCCAGGAGACCAGGGCCCTGCAGGATTTAACCTCCTTCTGTCGGGCCTGTAAGACAGAGCTATTCCACCTGGGCTTTAATTTGAATTCAGCCTGATCTTTTATTCCCCTTCCTTCCCTTCCCCTCCCCTTTTATGAAGATTACCCGCTCTGGGATCCCACAGCTAATTCTCCCCTGGTCTCCTCGCTGGCCCAAGTAGGACTAATTCAGCCAGCTAGCCCTGGTGATCATCTAATGTTTATTGGATGGATTCCCCCCCCCCCCCAAATTGATTTTTGAATTCTGAATTTATTCTTATTCACGTTTTATACTGTATTTTATGCTGTTTTTTGTTGCATCAATTACTGGTAAGTGTTTTAAATTTGGTGTTAGCCACCCTGAGCCGGGTTTTCTGAACTGGGAAGGGTGGGGTATAAATAAAAAAATATTATTTATTATTATCAGGCTTGGTTTCCAGACCCTTGATCATCTCGGTCACCCTCCTCTGCACACTCTTCCGGCTTCTCAACATCCTTCTGAAATTGTGATGTCCAGAACCAGACACGGGACTCCAGGTGTGGCCTGACCAAAGCAGAAGAAAGCGGTCCTTTTCCTTCCCTTGGTCTGGAACACTAGACTTTTGTTGATGCAGCCTAGAATTGCATTGGTAGAATCCATTCCCTCAAACAGCCCAATGGGAACTGAGCATACTCAGCGGGCATGAAATGCCTAGTTTATTATTTTACATATTTATTTATTGCCTTTCATCCAAAGGTGGCATACATGGCTCTCCCAACAACCGTGTGAGAAGGCAGTGGCAGTGGCAGGAGAGGAAGCCAAGAGGCAGAGAGGCTGGTGAACAAGCCTCTGGCTGAGCCTCCTGGTCTCCCAGGTCTCCTCCTGGTCTCCCAGGACCAAGAGAGGCGTGAAGAGGGCAGAGCAAAGGCAGGCACACAGGCATAGTCTCAGATTGCTTGGGAAAGACCTGGACAGGAGAAGATTTAGGCAGCTCTGGGAAGGCACGGACCTTCAGCCTCCGCAACTGCCTCATGGGGGCAGGACCTACTGCTGTGCTCATTAGGCATGATACCCCTGAGCCTTGCTTCTTCTAATAAAGACTTGTTGTTGTTGTTTAGTCATGTCTGACTCTTTGTGACCCCCTGGACCAGAGCACGCCAGGCCCTCCTGTCTTCCACTGCCTCCCGCAGTTTGGTCAAACTCATGCTGGTAGCTTCGAGAACACTGTCCCACCATCTCGTCCTCTGTCGTCCCCTTCTCCTTGTGCCCTCCATCTTTCCCAACATCAGTGTCTTTTCCAGGGAGTCTTCTCTTCTCATGAGGTGGCCAAAGTCTTGGAGCCTCAGCTTCAGGATCTGTCCTTCCAGTGAGCACTCAGGGCTGATTTCCTTAAGAATGTAGAGGTTTGATCTTCTTGCAGTCCATGGGACTCTCAAGAGTCTCCTCCAGCACCAGAATTCAAAAGCATCAATTCTTTGGCGATCAGCCTTCTTTCCAGCTCTCACTTCCATACACCACTACTGTGAAAACCATAGCTTTAACTATACATACCTTTCTTGGCAAGGTGATGTCTCTGCTTTTTAAGATGCTGTCCAGGTTTGTCATTGCTTTCCTCCCAAGAAGCAAGCGTCTTTTAATTTCGTGGCTGCTGTCATCATCTGCAGTGATCATGGAGCCCAAGAAAATAAAATTTCTACCTGCCTCTATTTCTTCCCCTTCTATTTGCCAGGAGGTGATGGGCCCAGTGCAGTGGCGTAGCGTGGGGGGTGCAGGGGGGGCCGGCCGCACCGGGCGCAACATCTGGGGTTAGGGCAAATCCATGGGTTAGGGGGCGCAAATCCACAGGTTAGGGGGCGCAAATCCATGGGTTAGGGGGCGCAAATTACTTGCCTTGCCCCGGGTGCTGACAACCCACGCTACGCCACTGGCCCAGTGGCTATGATCTTCGTTTTTTTGATGTTGAGCTTCAGACCATATTTTGCACTCTCCTTTTTTACCCTCATTAAAAGGTTATAAAGACTTAACTTTGTGCAATTTATTCTGGACACCAGCTCCTGATAGCAAACATTGCCACCTCCAGGCCTGTAAGGAAGGAAGCTGGCTGGGGGGGGGGCGGAAATTGAGGTAGATGGGGCAGTGACCCACTTGCCCCAAAGGACTGCCCTCCACTGCTTATGCTCCAGGAGCATTCTGAATCCTTTTAATTTTTTATTTTTAAAGGCCTGCTCATCTTGATATCTTTATGGAAGGCGAAGGAGGGGTAGAATGACAAATCCACCCCTCTTCTCTATAAAAAAAAATCCTTCTCTTTTGATGATTTTCATAAAAGCTTTTATAGTTTTTCTTGATCCTGCACTGTCCAAGGCGCCCGGAGTGCCGAAATAAAACATTTTACTGGATTGAGGGAGGGCAGGGGTTGGTCATTTTTTAAAAGAGAGAGAGAAAGAGAAAGAGGGAGAGGAGGAGGAATTAACATGGGCAGAAGCGAACAGTTAACCGTTTTGCAAGTCCAGCATGCTTGTAAATAAATAATGGGAAAGATTTTGGAAGTATTTGCAAAAAACAAAACCAACATGGTGGGTTTATAGGCTTGATTTATGTATTGCCTGATCCGGAAGCCTTTATAAAGGGATCGTAAACATTACACAAGGGACGCGGGTGGCGCTGTGGGTTAAACCATAGAGCCTAGGACTTGCCAATCAGAAGGTTGACAGTTCGAATCCCTGTGATGGGGTGACCTCCCGTTGCTCAGTTCCTGCTCCTGCCAACCTAGCAGTTTGAAAGCACTTCAAAGTGCAAGTAGATAAATAGGTACCACTCTGGCAGGAAGGTAAACGGCGTTTCCGTGCGCTGCTCTGGTTCGCCAGAAGCGGCTTAGTCCTGCTGGCCACATGACCCGGAAGCTGTATGCCGGCTCCCTCGGCCAATAAAGCGAGATGAGCGCCGCAACCCCAGAGTCGTCCACGAGGGGTACCTTTATCTTTAAACATTACACAACGTAAGCTGCATTACATACTTGGTTGTACAGGACCTGAATCAGCAGGTCTCAGCGCATTAAGAGCTCGGTCTGGATCGTACCAATGGCCCATCTCCTGCTTCTGTGCTGCGGTCAAGCACATGCCCCTGGGAAACCCAGAAGTGTTCCCTGAAAGGCGATGCTGCTGGTTTGTATAGGTAAAGGGACCCCTGACCATTTGGTCCAGTCGTGGCCGACTCTGGGGTTGCGGCGCTCATCTCGCTTTATTGGCCGAGGGAGCCGGTGTACAGCTTCTGGGTCATGTGGCCAGCATGACTAAGCCGCTTCTGGCGAACAAGAGCAGCACACGGAAACGCCGTTTACCTTCCCACCAGAGTGGTACCTATTTATCTACTTGCACTTGACTTGCTTTCGAACTGCTAGGTGGGCAGGAGCAGGGACCGAGCAATGGGAGCTCTCCCCACTGCGGGGATTCGAACCGCTGACCTTCTGATCGGCAAGTCCTAGGCTCTGTGGTTTAACCCACAGCACCACCCACGTCCCGCTGCTGGTTTGTAGCACATAATAATTGAGGGTAGGCAGCCCCTGTTCCTGGAGGCTTGCTTTAGCTATCCTGATCAGCAGTCACTGAGAGACAAACCTGCTATAGGACATACCTACTCTAGAACATATGGGACGCGGGTGGCGCTGTGGGTTAAACCATAGAGTCTAGGACTTGCCGATTAGAAGGTCAGCGGTTTGAATCCCCACGACGGGGTGAGCTCCCGTTGCTCGGTCCCTGCTCTTGTTCGCCAGAAGCGGCTTAGTCCTGCTGGCCACATGACCCGGAAGCTGTACGCCGGCTCCCTCGGCCAGTAAAGCGAGATGAGCGCCGCAACCCCAGAGTCGTCCACGACTGGACCTAATGGTCAGGGGTCCCTGTATCTTTACTCTACAACATACAGTAGGAAGAGCTCCGGCTCCCTGCCTCTGGAAAACCCACAAGCAGGGGAAAAGCAGCCTTCTCCCCTCACTGCTAGTATTCAGGGGTAAACTGCCCCTAGTCCTGGAGGTTCTATTTAGCTATTGTGCAAAACACAAGAAGTGCCCATCTCCTCTGACTGCCCCATAATGACCCAGTGCCCGGTTCTGTGGGGGTTGGGGACCCAAGGCAGCGTCTGAGCTAAAATTTCAGGAGCCAACAAGAAACAAGGATCTTGGACAGATCTGAGGGATGCCTAGTGGGCGGAGCATCTTTCTCATGCAGCAAATAGCATTCTGCTCACCTGAAGGCCCTTCTGCATGCTGAAAGATACCTGGGTCACGACTAAGGCTGGCTGAATTCTCCTGCTTTCTATTTCCCTACAACCTTAAGTTTATCTGGCCACATTTCCTTATCAGACTGCAAGTTCTTTTTCTTTTTCAAAGTCATCACCAAAAAATGGTCTGGATTTCATTGTAATTTCTCTTAAAACGCACATCTCCCCCAAGTTACACATTTTATTTTATTTTTGCAAACAATTCTCCTTAATACAATGCATTTTTAAATGTTTTTTATGTTGTGTGTTTTTTGGTTTGTTTGTTTTTTTGCTAAGCCGCGGAATATATGCACATATATTCTGCCTAACAGATGTGCTTCGTTGTAGTTGGGAAACTGTGTCTGCAAGAATTCAGCGGTGCACAAATCTCGAAGGAGAGCTGCTTCTTCGGATTGCAGTTTTGTCACGTGCAAATTGCAAAGAAAATCCTTCTCCCTTGCCTTCCCATGGTGGCAGCAGGAGCCTTCTCCAGTTGCAATTTGCAGTGGCATAGATTGTGTGTGTGTGTGTGTAACGCTTTCCATTTCTGCTTTTGCTTACAGACCCCCTGTCTCCTGATGGCCTGGCTTGACCCCTGTCTCTGTCAGTTCTGGTGGGCTGGCGGAAAACGCTTCTTGCCCTGCTCGACTCATCCAGCGCCGAGATAATCGGTGGGAAGAGTTTCCACTTGGAAACGTTCTTAAAAGCCCCGAGACACCTTGAGCTTTTACAGAAGCGCCAGCTGGTGAAGAATGTGGTGGCCATATTTAACTCCGAGCAGACTTGCTAAGACATGGGTAGTCAAACTAAGGCCCGGGGGCTGGATCCAGCCCAATCGCCTTCTAAATCTGGTCCACGGATGGTCCAGGAATCAGTGTTTTTACATGAGTAGAATGTGTCCTTTTATTTAAAATGCATCTCTGGGTTATTTGTGGGGCATAGGAATTTGTTCATCCCCCCCCCCAATCTAGTCCGGCTCCCCACAAGGTCTGAGGGACCATGGACCGGCCCCCTGCTGAAAAAGTTTGCTGACCCCTGTGCTAAGATGTCTAAGACTGAATCAGATATGTGCTGGAGATGCAATGAGACTGAGGGAATGTTCTTTCGTATGTGGTGGACTTGTAAAAGGGTAAAAGAGTATTGGGAAATAATTCACAATGAATTGGGGGGGGGGGAATGTTTAAAAGTGCTTTTCCAAAAAAAACAACCCAGAGTCCTTTTTGTTGGGGATAGTTTTAGACAGACATTCCCATGTGTCAAAAAATGTTATTTATGTATGCCACTACTGCGGCCCATCGGGTGGCGCTGTGGGTAAAACCTCAGCGCCTAGGACTTGCCGATCGCATGGTCGGCGGTTCGAATCCCCGCGGCGGGGTGCGCTCCAATCGTTCGGTCCCAGCTCCTGCCCACCTAGCAGTTCGAAAGCACGTCAAAGTTCAAGTAGATAAATAGGTACCGCTTTATATAACGGGAAGGTAAACGGTGTTCCGTGTGCTGCTCTGGCTCGCCAGACGCAGCTTTGTCACTCTGGCCACGTGACCTGGAAGTGTCTCCGGACAGCGCTGGCTCCTGGCCTCTAGAGCGAGATGAGTGCGCAACCCTAGAGTCTGTCAAGACTGGCCCGTACGGGCAGGGGTACCTTTACCTGTCCCACCATCTCGTCCTCTGTCGTCCCCTTCTCCTTGCGCCCTCCATCTTTCCCAACATCAGGGTCTTTTCCAGGGAGTCTTCTCTTCTCATGAGGTGTCCAAAGTCTTGGAGCCTCAGCTTCAGGATCCCGTGAGCACTCAGGGCTGATTTCCTTCAGAATGGAGAGGTTTGATCTTCTTGCAGTCCATGGGACTCTCAAGAGTCTTCTCCAGCACCAGAATTCAAAAGCATCAATTCTTTGGTGATCAGCCTTCTTTATGGTCCAGCTCTCACTTCCATATATCACTACTGGGAAAACCACAGCTTTAACTATACGGACCTTTGTTGGCAAGGTGATGTCTCTGCTTTTTAAGATGCTATCTAGGTGTGTCATTGCTTCTCCCAAGAAGCAGGCGTCTTTTAATTTCGTCGCTGCTGTCACCATCTGCAGTGATCATGGAGCCCAAGAAAGTAAAATCTCTCACTGCCTCCATTTCTTCCCCTTCTATTTGCCAGGAGGTGATGGGACCAGTGGCCATGATCTTCATCTTAAGTTACAAAGCCCTGAATGTAAGGATTTCCCTGCTGGATTCAGCCATGGGCTCATCTAGTCCAGCACTCTCTTCCCACTGTGGCCAACCAGATGCCTTCTCTGGGAAACCCCGAAGCTGGACCTCAGCAGAAGAACGACACTCTCCGCTTCTGTGTCTCCCAAGCAACTGTTCTGGGCGCCCCAATTTAAGAAGGGTATTGACAAGCTGGAAAGTGTGCAGAGGCGGGCAACCAAGACACACACACACACACACACACACACACACACACACACACACACTTTTTAAAATTAAATTTTCTGTTTTACAATTTAAAGCACTCATTTCAGAATATTCATTTAAACAACCTTAAAATATCAATGACTTCCCCCCTTCTCTTTCCTGGTTCATTTTGCAAATCATAAATCCCTGCATATTTTACAGAAACTATACCATTCAGTTTTCCATGATTACATCCATCATAACTTATTTACACTGTTGAATGTATCTTAATGCTGCCCGCGTTCTCAGCTGTACACAGTTATTTTCCATATATTCAATAAACGTTTTCCAATCTTCTCTAAACGTACGTTCTTCTTGTCCTCTTGTTTTCTATATATGAAGTCTGCAAGCTGCGCATATTCTGTCAAACTTAAGTTGTCATTCTTCTTTGGTCCTTGCTTGTTTTCCATTTTTGGGCTAACAAAACACAGGCCGCAACAGTGGCATACATAAATAACCTTTTTTTGACACCTGGGAATTTCAGTCTGAATTATTCCCAAAAGAAAGGACCCTGGGTTGTTTTGTTTTTTTGGGGGGAGTACTTTTAAACATCTCTCCCCCCCCCCAATTTGTTATGGATCATTTCCATATTAGTGGGGCCTGCCTGGTGTTTTTATGTGAGTAGAGTGTGTGCTTTTATTTAAAATGCATCTCTGGTTTATTTGTGGGGCATAGGAATTCGTTCATCCACCCCCCCAAACAAATAGTTTGCCCCCCACAAGGTCTGAGGGACAGTGGACCAACCCCCTGCTGAAAAAGTTTTCTGACCCCTGATATAGACAGATAAAAAGGTAAAGGGACCCCTGACCATTAGGTCCAGTCGTGGCCGACTCTGGGGTTGCGGCGCTCATCTCGCTTTATTGGCTGAGGGAGCCGGCATACAGCTTCCGGGTCATGTGGCCAGCAGGACTAAGCTGCTTATGGCAAACCAAAGCAGCGCACGGAAACACCGTTTACCTTCCCGCCGGAGCTGTACCTATTTATCTACTTGCACTTTGATGTGCTTTCAAACTGCTAGGTTGGCAGGAGCAGGGACCGAGCAACGGGAGCTCACCCCGTCGCGGGGATTCGAACCGCCGACCTTCTGATCGGCAAGTCCTAGGCTCTGTGGTTTAACCCACAGTGCCACCCGCGTCCTGATATAGACAGATGGATGGCAACAAATTAACAAATCATCAGTAAAAGCATTGCAATCAAAACACTGATGCAACGACTCAAATAAGAAGGTAAACATCACAATTAAAACTGCCCAATGGTCTATTCAATGTTCAATTTTATATGCCCCCATCAAGTCTCCAAACTTTATTTTCTCTTCCGTCAGCAAAATGCCTGGAGCTGGCCTTGCACACTCTTCTTCCTGTTCTTCCTGAACCAGTGAAGGCGGTGAAGGTCCTGTGTGAGTGCCTGGAGGCGGTTGGAGGATGGATGGCGGCTAACAGATTGAGGTTGAATCCTGACAAGACAGAAGTTCTGTTTTGGGGGGACAAGGGGCAGGCGGGTGTGGGGGATTCCCTGGTCCTGAATGGGGTAACTGTGCCCCTGAAGGACCAGGTGCGCAGCCGGGGGGTCATTTTGGACTCACAGCTTTCCATGGAGGCGCAGGTTAATTCTGTGTCCAGGGCAGCTGTCTACCAGCTCCATCTGGTACACAGGATGAGACCCTCCCTGCCTGCAGACTGTCTCGCCAGAGTGGTGCATGCTCTGGTTATCTCTCACTTGGGACTACTGCAATGTGCCCTACGCGGGGCTACCTTTGAAGGTGACCCGGAAACTGCAATTAATCCAGATTGCAGCAGCTGGACTGGTTACTGGGAGTGGCCGCTGAGACCACATAACACTGGTTCTGAGAGATCTGCTTTGGCTCCCAGTACGTTTCCGAGCACAATTCAAAGTGTTGGTGCTGACCTTTAAAGCCCTAAACAGCCTCGGTCCACTATACCTGAAGGAGCGTCTCCACCCCTATTGTTCAGCCCGGACACTGAGATCCAGCGCCGAGGGCCTTCTGGCGGTTTCCTCAATGTGAAAAGTAAGGTTACAGGGAACCAGACAGAGGGCCTTCTCGGTAGTGGCGCCCGCCTGTGGAACGCCCTCACTTCAGATGTGAAGGAAATAAGCAGCTATCCTATCTTTAAAAGACATCTGAAGGCAGCTCTGTTCTGGGAAGTTTTTAATATTTAACACTGTACTGTTTTTAACACTTGATTGGGAGCCGCCCAGAGTGGCTGGGGAAACTCAGCCAGAGGGGCGGGGTATAAATAATAAATTATTATTATTATTATATACTTGGTAAGAGTTTGCAACATCCCGTTGGAAAGGAAACTGACATTTCCTGGAGAGTCACGCCCCCCCTTGATCTCCGACAGCAGAAACGCACGGAAATTCACGAGACCCCCACCGTTCACGGGAAGAACAATTGCTTCTTGATCTCAATTTGCTAGCTGTGTCTGCTGTGGCTTTGGCAAGGAGCTTTCGAATCTGTAACTTTCAAGGCAAAGCACAGATTCCTCATTTATAGATGACCTCCTTTTTCTTCTCTCTCTCCCCCCCCCTCGCGCTACGTATTATTTGTTTATTTGCCCCCACCCTTGCCTGTTCCAAGCATTCCCTGTCAAGCTGGGATCTTACAGAACACAGATTCTCTTTCAGTCAGATAATTATTAATTTTTGCTGCGGAATCAACATGGGGACAAAAGAAAACCCTCCGTCAATTTTTTTAAAAGTGCTTTGAAACAGTGGGGAGTGAATACTGACCCAAACAATCTCCCTCTCTCTCACACTGGGCCAAAGCAAAGGCATAACCAATCTCACAGAAGGCATATTGGAGAAATCACTAAATTCATGGACATGCAGTTATTACTTAGCAGACAAATTACTTTTCTCCCGAAATGTTCCAAAATGCATTCATTTTCAGAGTACATTACTTTTGTAATATCGGCGAGGTGCATTCAGTGAGAATTCCCCCCCCCTCCTCTCAGCTGGATGTTTGCAGTGCTGCTGGTCCCCCCCCCCTTTTATTTCTCTCTCTCTCTCTTTTCATATTTCACCGCCTGACATGGAGACCAGGGTAAGTAATGAAATTCTTTTCGGAAACTGACAATCTCTTCGAACAACCGGGCCCTGTTGAGGAGATTGCAACATAAAACAGATGAGTGCCCTCCCTGACAGCTAATTGTGTCTGCCTTAATTACAACAAGAGGAATTTAATCGGCTGTGCAGAGCTGAGTTTTAGGACGGGGGCGGCGGGGGGGTTTGTGCCATCTGGATACTACCCTGTCTTCTTGCCTTGGATGATGAGCGAGGAAGATTTGGGAGGGCAGGCAGGCAGGGAGAGGGCTGGCTTCACCTGACGGATATAGGAGTGAGCTGTTACCGGGAAAATCCGAGGGCTCCCTTGGACAAAACAAAGACACCAACCAGGATAACTTGGAGCAAAACAGCAGCCTGTAGGCTTGGCCTTTATTGATCTGTTGCAACAGGGTGCTCCCCTCACCTGCAGGAGAGAGGAAGGACCCAGAAAAATGGTGTGCAAGGTCTTATAAAGACTTTTTGAAATTCCCACCCTGTAGATCAAGCCCACCCCCAGAAACATCATGCATACATCACAGAAAGGAGGGGTTGAGGGAGGAGTTGTGGAGGTAACCTGAGTGTCCTGTCACCTGGCTGGTTCCCCCTTTCCCCCTCCCCAGGTGTACTTTCCAGGTGACAGAGGGGGGTTTGCAGTTTCCTGCCCCCAGAGGGAAGAGCTGATTATTGTCCCTTGTTCCAGTTGTGCTGAATCCACTCCCATATGCAAGTTCTTTGTGACCTTGATGGTCTTCTGTCTGGGACCATCAGGGTTGGCATAGCAACTGGGCAGGGCTCCTGTGGATGTGCTGGGATGGTGAAGGGATTATGGCTGGCCTGTATCAAACCTTCCCCATTTTGTAGTCCTTCCTTCATGGAGTAAAATAAAAGTGGAACAGTGCAAATCCGATGTATGGTTGATTTTCTATGAATTTATAACAGAAGCGTAGTGTATGTAGTGTGTGAGTGTGTGTGAAGTTTCTACAAACTGAATGATGGGGGGGGGGTTCCTGTGACAGAGCTGATTCCAGTCTCCCCAAACTCTCCTTTTTAATGACAGTAGCAACTATTTGGTTTTGGTTTTGGTTTTTTTGTACCCCACCCTTTTGACTGAGTTGCCCCAACCACTCTGGGCAGATTCTAACACACACACAGAAAAACATACAGTGGTACCTCGGGTTACATACGCTTCAGGTTACATACGCTTCAGGTTACAGACTCCGCTAACCCGGAAATAGTACCTCGGGTTAAGAACTTTGCTTCAGGATGAGAACAGAAATCGTGCTCTGGCGGCAGCGGGAGGCCCCATTAGCTAAAGTGGTGCTTCAGGTTAAGAACAGTTTCAGGTTAAGAACGGACCTCCGGAACGAATTAAGTACTTAACCCGAGGTACCACTGTAACATCAAACATTAAAAGCTTCCCTTAACAGAGCTGCCTTCAGATGTCTTCTAAAAGTCAGATACAGTCATACCTCGGGTTAAAGCCGCTTCAGGCTGCGTTTTTTCGGGTTGCGGACCGCCAAAACCCGGAAGTACCGGAATGGATTACTTCCGGGTTTCGGCGGTTGCGCATGCTAAATCACGCTTTGCGCATGCACAGAAGCGCCAAATTACAACCCGTGCATGTGCAAGATGCGGGTTGCGAACGTGCATCCCGCATGGATCACGTTCACAACCAGAGAGTCCACTGTAGTTGTTTATTTCCTTGAGATCTGATGGGAGGGCGTTCCACAGGGCGGGCGCCACCACCGAGAAGGCCCTCTGCCTGGTTCCCTGTAACTTCGCTTCTCGCAGGGAGGGAACCGCCAGAAGGCCCTCGGCGCTGGATCTCAGCGTCCGGGCATGTGCTGTCTTCATTGGTGTGCCCAGTTACAGATGGGTAGCCGTGTTGGTCTGCCATAGTCAAAACAAATTTTTCCCCCCCTTCCAGTAGCACCTTAAAGACCAACTAAGTTAGTTCTTGGTATGAGCTTTCGTGTGCATGCACACTTCTTCAGATACACTGAAACAGAAGTTGCCAGATCCTTCTATATAGTGAGAAGGTGGGGAGGGGTATTACTCAGAAGGGTGGTGGGAATGGGTGATTGGCAGATAGCTGTGATGAGCCTGTTGACGACTCTTAACGACTGCAATAGGTCTTACAGGAAAAAGCAAGGGGTGAGGAGGTGAAAAATGGCTTTGGCATGTATAATGAGATAAGAATCCAATGTCTTTGTTCAGACCAGGTCTCTCCATGGTTTTAAGTTTGGTAATGAGTTGCAATTCAGCAGCTTCTCTTTCCAGTCTATTTCTGAAATTCCTTTGTAGTAAAACAGCTACTTTGAGATCTTGTATAGAATGTCCTGGGAGATTGAAGTGTTCTCCTACTGGTTTCTCTGTCTTGTGATTCTTGATGTCAGATTTATGTCCGTTTATTCTTTGGCGTAAGGTTTGGCCTGTTTGGTGTGCCCAGTGATAGTAGTAGTAGTAGTAATAATAAGTTATTTTAATTTACAGTGATGGAGAACAGTTCATTTTCTGCATTGAGCAGTCTAACTGGCAACTATCCTGTTAACTTATAATGATCACAGTTTATTTTCTTCATTGCTTAGTCCAATGAATACTCCTACTCCTACTAATAAATTATTATTGTAGTAATTTATAGTGATGGATAACAGTTCATTTTTTTAATTACTGAGTCTAATTGGCAATCATTAATTATTAGTAATCTTAGCAATTTCCCCCCTTCACTGGTGACTCTAATGAATAATAACAATACATAATAATAATTATATGAATTTACAGTAAGGGATAGCAGTTCATTTTCTTCATCAATGAGTCCAATGGACAATTATTAATCAATTAACAAATGTTCATCAGAGTCGCTGATGAACTACAACAAGGAAAGAAACAACCACAGCAACTTTTTTTACTGCACCACTACAGCTTTGTTATCGCTGCTGGCGAGTCAAATAATTTATTTATTTACTTATTGAAGCAGGATGGCGACCCTCTCATTATTACGGTTTGTTATCTGCGCTGGTGAGCCTATGAGTGAGCGATGAGAACATCCCTTTTTATTAAATTGTCCGGGTTTTCCTAAGAAAGGGGTTGGGGGGGAGCCGGTTGTTGTCTTCTTCTTCTTTTTGCGATCCCTCGTAGCCGAGTAAGATTGTCTTCCATGAACACGGTCTTAACAGCGAGTCTGTAAGTGACTGTGGAGGCCAATTCTGGATCCACACCTCCTTCCACAGTGGGGACATAGGTTTCTGGGTGGGAGTTGATCATGGTGTGGATTTGCCAAGCATGCCTTCCTCTTAGCACATTTCCTTGCACCCTGAGTTTGAGCATCTTCAAAGCCCACGACACCTTTGGTAAAGGCTGTTCTCCAACTGGAGCGCTCGCAGGCCAGTGTTTGCGTGGCGAGTTCCCGACCCCCCCAGGTGGAAAAATAATGACACAATTATTAAGGTTAATGGGCTAAAAAAGGCCACAACTTTATTGGTTACAGGTGATGAGCGGTATTGGCTTAGGCATTGGTCCTAACTGACTATATCGGACTCCAGCCCATTTGCTTGAAGTCCGGGAAGGGTTAACCACCAGTAGGGGGAGTCCCGCTGATGCACATCAACTAGGAACCCCCCCTGGGGTCACCGATAGGAGGTGTGCCTTAGGCCCTAACCTCCCTAGACTTTGGACAGGGCCATGCCCCCTAGAATCCTTTAGCAGACTACCCTTCAATATGCGGGGCAGGTGATGGCGCTACCTCCCCTCTTCCATCTACAGAACTAAACCAATACCTAACTGCCACTTGAGCAAAAGGCTCACCGCCAATACGGTGGTACCTCTAGTTACATACGCTTCAGGTTACAGACTCCGCTAACCCAGAAATAGTACCTTGGGTTGAGAACTTTGCTTCAGGATGAGAACAGAAATCGGTGGCAGCAGCGGGAGGCCCCATTAGCTAAAGTTAAGAACAGGTTAAGAACAGTTTCAGGTGAAGAACAGACCTCCAGAACGAATTACCGTATTTTTCGCTCTATAAGACGCACCAGACCACAAGACGCACTTAGTTTTTGGAGGAGGAAAACAAGGAAAAAAATATTCTGAATCTCAGAAGCCAGAACAGCAAGAGGGATCGCTGTGCAGTGAAAGCAGCAATCCCTCTTGCTGTTCAGGCTTCTGGGATAGCTGCACAGCCTGCATTCGCTCTATAAGATGCACACACATTTCCCCTTACTTTTTAGGAGGGAAAAAGTGAGTCTTATAGAGCAAAAAATACGGTAAGCACTTAACCCGAGGTACCACTGTACCCTCAAACCTGCAACCAATCCCTAATGCCAGAAATTATATCAGCCAACCACACATCATTTCCCGCATCAGAAAGATGCACGCCATCCTCTTGGTGGAGGGCCACCTTGCTGAACTGAATGGAGGGGTGGTCGATGACCCAGCCCCCCAGCACTGCCACTCTAGGAGCCACCGAACCATCCAATAGTTTCCTGGCTTTGTTTATCGCAATAGGGCATCGACAGTCTCTCCATACTGGTTTCTGCCTTCATCCATTCACCTCTGTCCAGTCATGGACTTTGAGGACTCAGAGTCATAGCTGTCAACTTACAGATTTGAAAATAAGGGACCAGCAGCCTTGAAAATAAGGGACCAGCAGCCAAAATAAGGGACCTGCAGCCTCACCTGTTCCAGGCACTCCAGTCTTCCTGTCCTCCTGCAGTCTGGTCAAACTCATGCTGGATAGCTTCGAGAACACTGTCCAACCAACTTTGTAACCAGAGGTTCAACTGAATAGAATCTGAATCACATGCACCACAAGGCCTATGCAGCCTCAACTTAAGATGGCTCCCCGGCCTGGTTTTGCACTGCAAAGTTTGCAGCAGCACGTGCAACAAAATGGCGTCCAGCATTCAAAACCCCCCTCAGCTTGCATTAACTAGCCACACACAAGGCATGCAAGCTCCACCCCCCCCAGTCGTTCTTAGACTTATTGGGTGAGCAACACAGCCAAGCAACACAGTTGGAGCCTCCCTCCTGCCTGGCCAGCAGGGAGAGAGGGGGAGGAGTTGCTTCCTTTGAAATTTAAGGGACATCATTTAAGGGACATTTAAGGGACATCCATCAGTAAGGGACATCAGCGGGACATGGAGCTGGAATAAGGGACTGTCCCTTCAAATAAGGGACACTTGACAGCTATGCTCGGAGTTCTTTGGGGAACAGGACTGCAAAATCCAGCCCCAATTTTCTTCTGCTACACCTCCCAACACAGTTCAAGCTTCAAGGCCCCCCAAATCGTAGGTCTGCCGCTAGGTGTCTCCTGGCTGCCTATAAAAATAGGTTGCCTCTGCCCGAGGCTGACTGAGTGTGCTTCGTCCACCTTCCACAATGAAGGCTGTATATCTTGCCTGTTTTCTTGCTATCAGAGACACACGCACGCGAAACTGCAGGCGGTGCAATCCTTTTGAACTGTAATTCTCCACCCAGGCCTAGAAAGCTGTAAATCCTAAGGCAGGAACAAAAGCCTTTGGGAAAATCAGCAAGCAGCCGCTTTTTCTACCTCTGCCTTATTACAGGGGTGAAATACGGCACAGTCCTTTGAGGATCCCTGGATTGGGTCCTGTGCGTTCACACCCAGACTGGCAGATACAGGCAGAAGTTGGGCTCCAAAGCTTCAATAAAATAAAATAGAATAGGGTTACCATACGTCCCTGGTTCCCGGGGACAGTCCCCGGATTTGCAAATCTGTCCCCGGACAAATTCCGTCCCCGGAATGTCCCCAGATTTGCAAATCTGTCGCTGGGAAATGTGGCAGTGGCAGCCTCAGCGCCCACCATTTTTTCTCACTGGAAGTCCCCACATCATAATAATAATGGGCAGTTTCCAACCAAATATTAAAATACAGTGATACACCAAACATTAAAAGATTCCCTAAATAGGGCTGCCTTCAGATGTCTTCTAAAAGTCTGGTGGTTGTTGTTCTCTTTGACATCTGGTGGGAGGGCGTTCCACAGGGAGGGCGCCACTACCGAGAAGGCCCTCTGCCTGGTTCCCTGTAACTTGGCTTCTCGCAGTGAGGGAACCGCCAGAAGGCCCTCGGCGCTGGACCTCAGTGTCCGGGATGGACGATGGGGGTGGAGACGCTCCTACAGGTATACTGGACCGAGGCCGTTTGGGGCTTTAAAGGTCAGCACCAACACTTTGAATTGTGCTCGGAAACGTCCTGGGAGCCAATGTAGGTCTTTCAAAACTAGTGTTATATGGTCTCGGTGGCCGCTCCCAGTCACCAGTCCAGCTGTCGCGTTCTGAATTAGTTGTAGTTTCTGGGTCACCTTCAAAGGTAGCCCCACGTAGAGCGCATTGCAGTAGTCCAGGCAGGAGATAACCAGAGCATGCACCGCTCTGGCGAGACAGTCCAAGGGCAGGTAGGGTCCCAGCCTACGTACCAGATGGAGCTGGTAAACAGCTGCCCTGGACACAGAATTAACCTTTGCCTCCATGGACAGCTGTGAGTCCAAAATGACTCCCAGGCTGTGCACCTGGTCCTTCAGGGGCACAGTTACCCCATTCAGGACCAGGGAATCCCCAACACCCACCCGTTCCCTGTCCCCCAAAAACAGTACTGTCTTGTCAGGATTCAACCTCAATCTGTTGATTGTGGCACAGCCTGGCAGATGCAGGCAGAAGTTTGGCTCCAAAGCTTCAGTAAAGTAAAAAAAATAGGGTTACCAGACATCCCCGGATTTGCAAACCTGTCCCTGGACAAATTCTGTCCCCGGAATGTCCCCAGATTTGCAAATCTGTTGCTGCGAAATGTGGCAGTGGCAGCCTCAGCACCTGCCATTTTTCCTCCCCGGAAGTCCCCATATGGTGTGTCTTGTGAACAACAAATCATATGGGTACTTCCGGTGAGGAAAAAATGCATCTCTGGGGTATTTGTGGGGCCTGCCTGGCGTTTTTACATGAGAAGAATGCGTCCTTTTATTTAAAATGCATCTTTGGGTTATTTGTGGGGCATAGGAATTCGTTCATCCCCCCCTATCTTATCTGGCCCCCCATAAGGTCTGGGGGACAGTGGACCGGCCCCCTGCTGAAAAAGTTTGCTGACCCCTGCTCTACATCCAACCAGCCCCACCTAGAAATTCAAGCCTTCCACCTGGCAGGCTCACCTGGTGACTTTGGGTCAGACCCTACTGGTGATACCATCCCCATCTCCACCGCTTCCTGTCTCCTGCCTCACCAGGCTTTGAAGAGAAGGCCCCCCCCCCCCCAATCTCCACATTTACGTTCTGGGTATAAGCGAGGAAATGCTTTGCCAACGCCTGCCTTCCCCTTCCTGACCGTTTTATCCAGTCTTCCGTGCTATGATCTTTGAGATGCTCGGAGACGGGTCCCGCTGTGCGGGCGACGCTGCTGCCTGCTCGGGCTGCCATCCCCGCCCGCTTGATGCCTTCGGACAGCGCCGTGGATTGACAGATGAGCAGCTCAGGTGAGAGGCTGGCGCGTCACTCATTAGCCGCTCACGATGTCAAAAGTTCAGACATCGCTTCCCCAGGAGCTGAGATGCAGGAAAGACAGGAAGGTGCAGCCTTTGTTTTCACCAGCTAGTCTAGGAAGAATTTCTGTTCCCTGATGCGGAAGTTTTGTAGGGCCAGGAAGGAGCTATTTTTTAAAAGAAACTGTGGCTCATAAGAACATGATGTTGTGAGGGGTGTTTTTTTTTGGGGGGGGGTGATGCCTGAGTCCTTTTCCAATGCATGGGATCCTGTACCCGGTAAGGTAAAAAGGTAAAGGACCCCTGGATGGTTAAGTCCAGTCAAAGGTGACTATGGGGTTGTGGCACTCATCTCGCTTTCAGGCTGAGGGAGACGGCGTTTGTCCACAGACAGCTTTTCCGGGTTGTGTGGCAAGCAGGACTAAACCGCTTCTGGCGCAATGGGACACCGTGATGGAAACCAGAGCGCATGGAAATGCCATTTACCTTCCTGCCACAGCGGTACCTATTTATCTACCTGCACCAGTGTGCTTTTGAATTGCTAGGTTGGCAGGAGCTGGGACAAAGCAATGGGAGCTCACTCTGTCATGGGGATTCGAACCGCCGACCTTCCGATAGGCAAGCCCAAGAGGCTCAGTGGTTTAGACCACAGCACCACCTGCATCCCTTCCTGTACCCAGTGAGGGTAGTGTTATGTATTGAGTTGAATAGGATCCAAAATGCAGCAATCTGATTGGCCCTAGAACAATAGGATCCAGAATGCAGCAGTCTGATTGGTCCAGAGGAGCCACCCAATCCAGCTCCAGGTGGAAGTGAATCCGCAACCTGATTGGCCTACGGGTGAATCCTGGAATGAGCCAATCACATGGGGCCCATTGTGTAAATAATGTATATAAAGCAGACATTCTGGGGGTTAGGGTTAGGCGCCGCAACCCCAGAGTCGGCCACGACTGGACCTAAAGGTCAGGGGTCCCTTTACCTTTACCTTTTACCTTTTCCAAAACAGGGAGGTTGCCTTATACAGAGTCAAACCACCCATCTTAATATTGCCCACTGATTCCAGAATAAAATCTTGTGATCTGGACTCACAGCTGTCCATGGAGGTGCAGGCCAATTCTGTGTCCTGGGCAGCTGTTTATAAGCTCCATCTGGTACGCAGGCTGAGACCCTACCTGCCCACAGACTGTCTCACCAGAGTGGTGCATGCTCTGCTTATCTCTCGCTTAGACTACTGCAATGCACTCTACGTGGGGCTACCTTTGAAGGTGACCCGGAAACTACAACTAATCCAGAATGCGGCAGCCAGACTGGTGACTGGGAGCGGCCGCTGAGACCACATAACACCGGTCCTGAAAGACCTACATTGGCTCCCAGTACATTTCTGAGCACAATTCAAAGTGTTGGTGCAGACCTTTAAAGCCCTAAATGTCCTCGGTCCAGTATATCTCCACCTCCATCGTCCTGCCCAGACGCTGAGGTCCAGCTCTGAGGGCCTTCTGGTGGTTCCCTCGCTGCGAGAAGCCAAGATACAGGGAACCAAGCAGAGGGCCTTCTTGGTAGTGGCACCCGCCCTGTGGAACGCCCTCCCACCAGATGTCAAAGAGAAAAATAACTACCAAACCTTTAGAAGACATCTGAAGGCAGCCCTGTTTAGGGAAGCTTTTAATGTTCAATAGGTTATTGTATTTTAGTGTTTTGTTGGAAGCCGCCCAGAGTGGCTGGAGAAGCCAGGCCAGATGGGCGGGGTATAAATAAATTATTATTATTATTATTATTATTATTATTATGCAGCATCACACCTTATCATAGCTATGTGTACAAAGGTGAGCCTTCTCCCTATATGTATAAAAATGCAAGGCTGTCATCGCACAGTCCCCATTGGAGGATTTGCAGCACTGCCCCACAATCCTTGAAGGACCTTCCTTGGGGGAAGTTTAAAGGGAAGGGCGAGGGTCTGGTGGGGGCGGGTTGGCAAGCAATGCAATCGGGGCGGCAGGCCGTAGCAAACAAATTTATTTTACGGAGAGGAATTAAAAGAACCAGCGCTGTAGGTTTTGTGTATCTCTTTAAAGACCGAACCCCCTAATGGCCTGACATTGATGTGTGTATGTGTGTGAGTTTGGGGGAGGGCATGGATACTGAACATTCCCAAAGATGCAACAGCGGTAGAAATTGGCTTTCTTTCTACCTGGAACGCGTCCAAAAAGCACACAAGCAGCAGGAGCAAATATGTCACAAGCTGTGTGCATACAATTTGGTGCCTTCCAGCCATGCTAAATGTAAGTAGCAGCTGGGAAGTGTGGAGATCTGAGAGGCGCACTGTGTGGAGGAGAGATCTCGATGGATTTGCAGAAATCCAGGCATTCGGAGGGGTGTGGGGAGAGCGGCGATGACAGTCCCAAATCTCCCACGTTCCTCCTTCCAGCAAGCAGCCACAGGAAAAGTATTATGGTGGGAGGATCATAGATTTATAGGATTGGAAGGGACCCTCAAGGATCATCTAGTCCAACCCCCTGAAATGCAGGAATCTCAACTAAAGTATACAGGACATATGACCACCCAATGAATGAAAAGTAGACGTAGTAGTAGTAGTAGTAGTTTAGTCATTTAGTCGTGTCCGACTCTTGGTGACCCCCTGGACCAGAGCATGCCAGGCCCTCCTGTCTTCCACTGCCTCCCGCAGTTTGGTCAGACTCATGCTGGTAGCTTCGAGAACACTGTCCAACCATCTCGTCCTCTGTTGTCCCCTTCTCCATGTGCCCTCCATCATTCCCAACATCAGGGTCTTTTCCAGGGAGTCTTCTCTTCTCATGAGGTGGCCAAAGTCTTGGAGCCTCAGCTTCAGGATCTGTCCTTCCAGTGAGCACTCAGGGCTGATTTCCTTCAGAATGGAGAGGTTTGATCTTCTTGCAGTCCATGGGACTCTCAAGAGTCTCCTCCAGCACCAGTATTCAAAAGCATCAATTCTTCGGCGATCAGCCTTCTTTATGGTCCAGCTCTCACTTCCATACATCACTACTGGGAAAACCATAGTAGTAGCTGTTAAAATCATGACCATCTAGGGATTTGCTGAAACAAATATTAATTCTGGAATCAGGGTGGACCTTTTCCATTAAGAACCACCTGAAAGCTTCCCTCTTTTCCTTCTCTGTTGTAAGGTTGGAGGTGTCTTGGGAACACACCTGAGCCTTCACTGATTTATCAGGATTGAGGAATATTGTCCATCCCAGTCTGGGCAAGAGGCCGCATGTCAGAGGTGAAACCGCACAAGGTAAATGAGTAGAAAATGTATACTGTTGGGAATCTGAATATGTGCAGCTACTCACACAGAGTCAGTTAGGGTTTGGCAGACAGCCAAGGCAATATGAAGGAGTAAGTCTGCCTGGTGGTACAGAGGCATGGAGACAGCTCCATGATTGGTCAAACTCTCTCATGGGAATAATGATTAATGGCCTACTAACTGGAATGTGTTAGTACCAGTTCAGTGGTTGAGAGTTCTGTGAGAGAGAGCAAGTCAAAGATCTGTGTTCTGTTCTGTTCCTGTAAACAGTCCACTGTATATAGTAAACACCTAACTACAAGTTCCTGGTTCCTGGTTCGTCCAGCCTGTCTGCAGCCAAGTTGCCAATTGCTTTCGTGGATTCTGCGTTTACGCTGCTAAGTCTGTTAATGGAAAAATCCGAGGGCTCCCTTGGACAAAAACAAAGCCACCAACCAGGATAACTTGGAGCAGAACAGCAGCCTGTAGGCTTGGCCTTTATTGAACTGTTGCAACAGGGTGCTCCCCTCACTTGCAGGAGAGAGGAAGGACCCAGAAAAATGGCGTGCAAGGCCTTATAAAGACTTTTGAAATTCCCACCCTGTAGATCAAGCCCACCCCCAGAAACATCATGCATACATCACAGAAAGGAGGGGTTGAGGGAGGAGTTGTGGTGGTAACCTGAGTGTCCTGTCACCTGGCTGGTTCCCCCTTTCCCCCTCCCCATGAGTCTCTTCCAGGTGACAGAGGGGAGTTTGCAGTTTCCTGCCCCCAGAGGGAAGAGCTGATCATTGTCCTTTGTTCCAGTCTGTGCTGAATCCACTCCCATATGCAAGTTCTTTGTGATCTTGATGGTCTTCTGTCTAGGACCATCAGGGTTGGCATGGCAACTGGGCAGGGCTCCTGTGGATGTGCTGGGATGGTGAAGGGATTATGGCTGGCCTGTATCAAACCTTC
This sequence comes from Podarcis siculus, assembly GCA_034642415.1. Classification (NCBI taxonomy): domain Eukaryota; kingdom Metazoa; phylum Chordata; class Lepidosauria; order Squamata; family Lacertidae; genus Podarcis; species Podarcis siculus. Next base: position 875,153 of record JAXCMG010000041.1, read on the forward strand.
CCCATTTTGTAGTCCTTCCTTCATGGAGTAAAATAAAAGTGGAACAGTGCAAATCCGATGTATGGTTGATTTTCTATGAATTTATAACAGAAGCATAACGTATGTAGTGTGTGAGTGTGAGTGTGTGTGAAGTTTGTACAAACTGAATGATTGGGGGGGGGGGGGTTCCTGCTACAGGTCCGGCTAAGGTCCTGCAACTAGTCAGAAAATTGTGAAACACAAATAGGTTTTGCCAATAGGTTATGGGCAGCAGATTGGCGCAGACTGGTTGGCATTCGGATACTACCGTGCCCATGATGCAGTGCAATGTTTAGGCCTCGGCCCGCGTTGCACTGCATCATGGGTTCTGCAGAAGTGGCTGGAAAGGGTGTCGGTTTTTTTGGCAGTCTTGCCCCAGTGGAGCTGCCAAGTTCCAACCTCTCACATGCATTTCTGTGGTGACGCATTTCAGTGCTGGTTTTTTTTTTTTTTTTTAAAAAAAAACCCTTTACAAGACTGTTTGTGTGCAATTGTTATTTTAAGAGGGAGAAAAGAGGAAAATACCAGGAGACTCCAGTCTGCCTTAAAGCATCCTGGATTACTTAAACGAAAAGGCTGAAACTAGCCTAACTAAGATTCATTTTAAGCTGCAAAGGGGTGGCAAGCTCTGCTGAACACACAAACGTGAGGAAGGAAGGATAATATCTAACAAATATATCCTTTCCTAGCACCTATTCACATCTCAACAATTGTTGTTGTTTAGTCGTTTAGTCGTGCCCGCCAGTGGCGTAGCGTGGGGGGTGCAGGGGGGGCGGGCCGCACCGGGCGCAACATCTGGGGTTAGGGCAAATCCATTGGTTAGGGGGCGCAAATCCACGGGTTAGGGGGCGCAAATCCACAGGTTAGGGGGCGCAAATTACTTGCCTTGCCCCGGGTGCTGACAACCCACGCTACGCCACTGGTGCCCGCCTCTTCGTGACCCCCTGGACCAGAGCACGCCAGGCACTCCTGTCTTCCACTGCCTCCCGCAGTTTGGTCAAACTCATGTTTGTAGCTTCGAGAACACTGTCCCACCATCTTGTCCTCTGTCATCCCCTTCTCCTTGCGCCCTCCATCGTTCCCAACAACAGGGTCTTTTCCAGGGAGTCTTCTCTTCTCATGAGGTGGCCAAAGTATTGGAGCCTCAGCTTCACGATCTGTCCTTCCAGTGAGCACTCAGGGCTGATTTCCTTCAGAATGGATACGTCTGATCTTCTTGCAGTCCATGGGACTCTCAAGAGTCTCCTCCAGCACCATAATTCAAAAGCATCCATTCTTCGGCGATCAGCCTTCTTTATGCTCCAGCTCTCACTTCCGTACATCTCAACAATAAGCACGGCTAACTTTGGCCCATTAACGTCAATAGGTCTACTCATGAGTAGGGCTTACTTGCATCTTGCCTGAGACGGGCACTCGTTGAAGAATGTTTTGGCACCGGTGATTTACTGTCTGGCTTATTTTTGCGTGTTAACTGTTCGCTTGTAGAAGTGGCAAATAAAGAAATATAAGAGAATGCAAATTACGAACATGCCCTTATTCTTCGCCAGAAAGGGGCAAGTGCTGAAGACAAGAATATTTAAACTGTTGACAGGCTCACCACCAGTCAGTGATTTCTATGTTGCCTCTTTCTTTAAAGGGAAGGGAGGAAAAACACACACATTTTAATTCCATCTACCCCAAACATTTTTTATTTTTATTTTTGGCCCGAGGTTTGCTTTATTTTAATTTCTTTTTCAACAGGAAAATAATCCTGTTCCCTTCCTCTTTCAGTAAACCAACAAACTGTTGATTTTTAATTACTTTTTCAATTAACGAGGTTACACAGCAACAAGATGCAGGGAGGCGGATGAGTTCATTGTTCTGAGAAATTTTTGATGCCCCTCCCCACTCCTCCTCTGCTTCCATGGAAATCATAATTTCTGGAGGAAAAAAAGGAAAGGGGGGGGGGGAAAACGTGTATGTGTGCCCCTCCAATGTGCCAGCGTACAAAGACTGCAATGGATTCAGAAGAAAGAGCCCAGTTATTCTCTTATTGCGGATTATCCAACCCACAAATTTAATCTCCGCTTCCACCCAGCATGTTCTCGAATAAGCGATGGAAAATTTGACCATGAGCAGAGAGCATTGCTCCTGCCCTTCACGGTGTTAAGGAAAATTCTGGGTTGAGAGACTGCTCAGCAGCCCAGCTCGCCGGGGTCCAAGTCCCCCGTGGGTCCATGAGTTTATGAGCTTTTTTTAGGGTTGGAGTTGCTGAGCTTCTTTTAGGATTGAAGTTGTTGAGGGGTTTTTTAGGATTTTACCCCAGGAAATAAACTGCCACAGGGGCAGTATCAAACCAATCCGGCCCCCGAAATGGACTTTGGACAAGCCTGCAGTAAACTTAGATCCTTTCTTGTTGCACAACAGGTTCAAACAGCAGCGAGTGGACCCAGAACATGGGACGACATTGACTTTTAAAACTTCCCCACCATATCCCAGAATACAGTTCGCACAGCATCATCAATACATCATTGCTACATCACTGACATGTCACAAAAGGCGAGGGTTACACGAGATTAGAGGGACGCGGGTGGCACTGTGGGTTAAACCACAGAGCCTAGGACTTGCCAATCAGAAGGTCGGTGGTTCGAATCCCTGTGATGGGGTGAGCTCCTGTTGCTCGTTCCCTGCTCCTGCCAACCTAGCAGTTCGAAAGCACATCAAAGTGCAAGTAGATAAATAGGTACCGCTCCGGCGCGAAGGTAAACGGTGTTTCCATGTGCTGCTCTGGTTCACCAGAAGCGGCTTAGTCATGCTGGCCACATGGCCCGGAAACTGTACGCTGGCTCCCTTGGCCAGTAAAGGGAGATGAGCGCCGCAACCCCAGAGTTGGCCACGACTGGACCTAATGGTCAGGGGTCCCTTTACCTTTACCTTACATGAGATTAGCATAGACAGATATGTCAGGGCAACACCCAAGTGTAAGGTTAGCATAGGCAAACGTGTATACAAATTTCATAAACAAGAACAAGAACTACTATATACATATAAACGTAAGGCTGTCATCAAGCTCTGCACTTAGTATGGCTGCCAAAGCAGTTTGAGGACAGCAGAAAATTGAGGTTCAAGAAACTTGCTGTCCACACTGAAACAGCAGAATGCATTAGCCCTACGTGTATCTAGAAAACAAACAGTGGAAGAGAAGACGATGCAATGTCCCGGCTGTGTCTTTTTTTGTGAAGCAGGAATGGGAAATCTGTTCCCCCATATACTGTTGGATTCCATCCCCCAGCAACCCTAAACACTGGGAATGCTGGCTGCTGGGGGCAGTTAACAGCTGGAGCCCAGTATCTAGAGAGCTCCAGGTTCCCCATCCCTGAACAACAGCATAGCTGCCAAGCGTCCCTTATTTGGCGGGACAGTCCCTTATCCCAGCGCCGTGTCCCGCTGCTGTCCCTTATTGATGATGTCCCTTAAATTTCCTGGGTTTCAAAGGAAGCAGCTCCTCTCCCTCCCTCCCTGCCGGCCAGGGAGGAGGGAGGCTCCAATTGTGTTGCTTGGCTGCGTTGCTCACCCAATAACGACTGGGGGGGTGTGGAGCTTGCATGCCTTGTGCCGATGAAATCGGCCGCATTGCCTGGGGACTTGCCTTTGCTCAGCGCTTCCCAGTGGAGACGTGACGGTGGTTTTCCTTGCTGCATCCCCTTTGCCGGGTTGCTGCGCTATGGGAACCACCACTTGAGGCTTCGTTTGGCTGCTGGTTGACTAAAATCCCTTATTTTGGCTGCTGATCCCTTATTTTCAAGGCTGCTGGTCGCTTATTTTCAAATCTGTAAGTTGACAGCTATGCAACAGGAACTAGATGTGGCTCTCTGGTCTTCTCCTCCTGGCCCTCGCAATGTTCTGCAGCCCATGCCCCTCACTGCCCTTCCTTTGCACCATGCTTGAGTGTTTTCCCCTGGGCCAGGATGTAACCCTCAATTCTGAGAACGCTCGCTGCTTTCTTGGAAGACAGAGAGGTGTGTCTGAGTCTGCATAGGACAGTGATGGCCAAACTTGGCCCCCAGCTGTTTTTGGACTACAACTCCCATCATCCCTAGCCAACAGGACCAGTGGTCAGGGATGATGGGAATCGTAGTCCCAAAACGGCTGGAGGGCCAAGTTTGGCCACCACTGGCATAGGAACTAGAGGAGCCAAAGCCCTTGGAGTGTGGCCCTCAGTCTGAAAATGGGTCGCCTAACCCTGCTCTCTGGACCATGAAGAAGGCTGATTGCCGAAGAATTGATGCTTTTGAATTCTGGTGCTGGAGGAGACTCCTGAGAGTCCCATGGACTGCAAGAAGATCAAACCTCTCCATTCTTAAGGAAATCAGCCCTGAGTGCTCACTGGAAGGACAGATCGTGAAGCTGAGGCTCCAAGACTTTGGCCACCTCATGAGAAGAGAAGACTCCCTGGAAAAGACCCTGATGTTGGGAAAGATGGAGGGCACAAGGAGAAGGGGACGACGGAGGACGAGATGATGGGAGAGTGTTCTCGAAGCTACCAGCATGAGTCTGACCAAACTGCGGGAGGCAGTGGAAGACAGGAGTGCCTGGCGCGCTCTGGTCCATGGGGTCACGAAGAGGCGGACATGACTAAACGACTAAACAACAACAACAACCCTTCTCTAGATTTTGCTGGATTGCAATTTGCATCCACCCCATGGAGCCCCAGGCAGTGGAGGTATTCACATGCATTGTTGTATATGTGACCCCTGGAAGGTTGCCCAGAAGGTGAGTGTGGCCCTCAGGGTACTCCTGCCCTACTGCCAGGCTATTTGCCAAGCTGGGCAGCCCCATTACCACCCACAGATCAGAGCGAGGGGGGCATCTTCTCCTTGAATGAAATAAGCAAGTCTTTCAAACGTCTCTACAACCCCCACCCCCAGCTCCGCTCCCATCCTCTCCCCGCAAAAGGACAGATTAATCTTGAATGGAAATTTAAACAGGCAATTATGGGTTTGATTATCCCTCATCAATGGAAATTACAGCTGTATTAGATAGGAGCAGCTGTGCACCAAAGGCTTTCCTAGAGTTTCTCTTGGTGGGCGTGCGTCTCTCACAGCAAGGGTGGGAACCTTTCCTAGCCTGAGGGCCGCCTTTCTTTCCAGGAAGCCTTCAGAGGTCCGCATGCCAGTGGTGGGAGGGGCCAGAGGCAAACGTGGGCGGGGCATCAAATGCAAATGTTATCCTTTGGTGCAGTAGGCTGTGATCTAGCTTCTTGCTTGCGGACTGTAGGATAGTGAGAGGAGAGAGCTGGCAGTAAATCACACTGTGCAAGTTGGAGTTAATTCCTTATTAGCAAGAACACAATCTGCACAGACTTGGTGGAGTGTCCGGCCCGTGGATTAGTTGTCCCTGCGTCAGAAAAGGAAGGTACTTTCTATCATATGCGGTGGACTTGCTCCAAAGGTAAAAGACTTCTGGGGAAAAAATTATAATGAATTTAAAAAAATGATGAAATATACATTTATGAAGAAACCAGAAGCCTTTCTTCTTGGAATAACAGGTTCTGAACTGCCCAGAAAAGATGTAAAAGTATTTTTGTATGCCACAACTGCTGCACGGATTTTATTAGCCAAAAAATGGAAAACACAAGAATTACCAAGGGTAGAAGAATAGCAGATGAAGATGATGGAGTTTATGGAGCTGACTGATCTCACCGGGAGAATCCGTGACCAGAAAGAAGAGGAACACCAAGAAGATTGGAAGAAATTTAAAGACCGTTTGAATAAATATTGTAATATTAAAGATATGTAACCACTTGAAAGAAACAATTAGGCCTAGGATTAAAATGGAATTAAATTTATAAATAAGAAAATGTACGATAAGGAAAGTTATGTAATATGATTAGGACTGTGATATGGTCTTTTGAAACACTGATATTGGAAACTGCTACATATAATTACTAAGATATTCGGATGGAAGAGATTCAAGGAAGTCAAATATTATGTTTATGAAGATGGATGGTACTTAATTTTAATTAATTAAGTGGCAGTATGTTGTATGTATCTTTTTTCTTTTCTCTCTTTTTCTCCTATTTTTTGTTTGTCTTTATTATTGTTAATCTCTTCTTTTTATTATGTTTATCTACTGAAAATAATAAATATTATTTGGGGAAAAAAATGAAAGTCCCTGCCTCCCCACAGCCACAAAAGTCCCCTCCTCTCCAGGGTTTCCCCCCAACAATCTGAGAGTGCACCTGCATGAAGCCAGCCTCTGCTCCGCTCTTTTCATGCCTCTCCTGGTTCTGGGCGACCAGCGGAGAGGGGAGCTCATTGCAGAAGGAGGGGGAGACTCCTTGACTTCTTCACCAGCCTTCCTCATCGCTGCCTCTTCTGCTCCAGCTTCTGCCTCTGATTCTGCACTTCTCTCTGCCACAGACTCTCCCAGCTCACTAAGCCCTGTTACCTCTTCCGCTTCCAACACCTCCTCCTTCTCCCCGTCTTCTCCCTCTAAATCCAACCAGTCCCTGACAGATAGAGAGGGGTTTGTGCAGGTGTGCAGAAACTAGCCGACTGACTCAAAGATAACATTTACATTTGTGGCCCTGCCCAAGCTTGTTCGGACTGACCACAGTTCCCTCTTCCTGCTCTCTAGCAAAACCTTCCTGGACAGAGGGAAATGGACATGCCAGATCAGCTGGATTTTGGGACAGTCGCTGGAAGACATAGAGGCGGGACTTTGGTGAAAGAAAAAGCAGGTGATCTCTCTGCGAGCCTTGGTTTCAGACAGTCACACCTGATTGGCCCTCAAGCATCACCTGATGACTCCTGCACTTGGCGGATCATGGCCTGCTGGGGTGAATGCCAAGCTGGAACACCTGGCAGTTCCCTCTACTGACCACCAGGTGGCGCGGGGAGCCAGGGCTAGCTACTCTGGGCACCAGAATCGGGGCTTAGAAGCACAGAATTGTGGGATCGTGGAAGGGACCCCAGGGGTCATCTAGTCCAACCCCCTGCAATGCAGGAATCTCAACGAAAGCATCCATGACAGCTGGCATGTTCTCTCCCTCCTGGTCGTTTGTTTGGGAGCTTTAACAGCTTTCTTCTGTCTGAACATCACAGCGACCGATGCCAACAGACACCGGCACACTTAGGGATCCGCAGAGTCTGTGCAGTTCACGTGACAGACCTCAGCAAGTCAGCATTTTGGCTAATCTACTTTATTTACATATAAGCACACACGGAGCACTGCAACATGGCTCCCTCTCTCTCTAGCATCAGACAGCAAAGAGAAAAAGAACAAAGGACAATAGTCCCATTTCATGGAACACAGTAACACAAACATCCTGTCTCCATCACTTCCCACTCTGTGGAGTCAAAACATATACCGTCGGCCGAAATGACGGGCAGAATCCGGGACCAGGAAGAAGAGTTGGTGGAAGAAGATTGGAAGAAATTCAAAGCTTATTTACAAAAATATAGCAAAATTGAGGAAGTTTAGAAGGAGTCTGGAAAGAAACTATGTGACTTTTGTATAAATACTATAAAGGACTTAAGTTAAATAGACTGTCGAAGGAAATGAGGGAAAGTAAAATTATACTATGTTAAGATAAATTATTGGTTAACAATTTGGGAAAGATGGAAAGGATTTGCTGAAATAATTAATCGAAGCAGAATACAAAAAAGGGAGGCGGGAGGAGGTCAAAGAAACAAGCAAATGAAGTTAAGTTAATAAGGTTTATTCTATTTTTCTGTATTTTCTTTTTTGCTGTTTGATTGTTTCTGTTTTTTTAAATATTTTTTTGTTGTTTTTTCTTTTTTCTTCTTTGTTGTATTTTTAAACTCTAATAAATATTATTTTTTAAAAAACAAAAACATATACCGTCATGTGAAAGACAACAATCTCATGACTGCAATCACGGAGCAGGAATTCTAACAGCAACTTCACTTGCTCTGTGTGATTTATTGCAGACCCTCTCCTGAGAAATGCTACGGTTTAAGCCAGGGTTGGGGGCTCGGCACCAGTTCTTGCAAGAAGCTACCTGATTCAGCAGCCTGATTCAGCTGCGGGCCTCTTCTTAATGTTCTTCTGTTGAAAGAAGAGGTCACGGATTTGCATAAAGCATGCATATGCTGATGTCTATGCATGGCTGCGGATTTAGATATAATTACGAGGCTTTAAATAGAAACGCAAGGCGTCTCTTGACAGCGGGGAAGGCCGAGGCCAGGTGTGCCTGCTTCTTCCAACCGTTGCCCAGGTGAGAATGGTGGGTGGGCGGCTTCAAGACGCCCTCTTCTCTCACCTGCCCCCACCCCGCTTAAACCAGACTTGGACTTCAGACAGAGGGGTGCCCCCTGCCAAAGTAAGACCCCTGGCCAGCTGAGGGCCTTGATGCAGAGGAGGATGAGGGGAGCTCTCGCTTGGACTACTGCAATGTGCTCTACGTGGGGCTACCTTTGAAGGTGACCCGGAAACTACAGCTAATCCAGAATGCGGCAGCTAGACTGGTGACTGGGAGCGGCTGCCGGGACCACATAACACCGGTCTTGAAATACCTACATTGGCTCCCAGTACGTTTCCGAGCACAATTCAAAGTGTTGGTGCTGACCTTTAAAGCCCTAAACAGCCTCAGCCCAGTAGACCTGAAGGAACAACTCCACCCCCATCGTTCTGCCCTGACACTGAGGTCCAGCGCCGAGGGCCTTCTGGTGGTTCCCTCGCTGTGAGAAGCCAAGTTATAGGGAACCAGGGAGAGGGCCCTCCCACCAGATGTCAAAGAGAAAAACAACTACCAGACTTTTAGAAGACATCTGAAGGCAGCCCAGTTTAGGGAAGCTTTTAATGTTTAATAATTATTTCTTAAGGAAATCAGCCCTGAGTGCTCACTGGAAGGACAGATCCTGAAGCTGAGGCTCTAATACTTGGGCCACCTCATGAGAAGAGAAGACTCCCTGGAAAAGACTCAATTGGCCTTGCTTGCAGGAGAGCCCAGCTTCCGTTCCCAGCACCCCCAGTTAGGGCTGGGAGACACCAAAGGTCTGACTCAGCACGAAGCAGTTTCTTGCAAGTTGTATTTAGGGAACAGGCAGAAGCTCAGGGGTAGAGCACGAGGTCACAGGCCCGACCCCAACGGCATCTGCAGCTAGGGGGCAGGTGAGAACTCTGTTTGGAAACCAGGAGTTCTCTTTGACATCTGGTGGGAGGGCGTTCCACAGGGCGGGTGCCACCACCAGGAAGGCCCTCTGCCTGGTTCCATGTAACTTGGCTTCTCGCAGTGAGGGAACCGCCAGAAGGCCCTCGGCGCTGGACCTCAGTGTCTGGGTAGAACGATGGGGGGGTGGAGACACTCCTTCAGATATACTGGACCGAGGCCATTTACGGCTTTAAAAGTCAGCACCAATACTTTGAATTGTGCTTGGAAACGTACTGGGAGCCAATGTAGGTCTTTCAAGACTGGTATTATGTTGCCTTGGCAGCCGCTCCCAGTCACCAGTCTAGCTGCTGCATTCTGGATTAGTTGTAGTTTTCGGGTCACCTTCAAAGGTAGCCCCACGTAGAGCGCATTGCAGTAGTCCAAGCGAGAGATAACCAGAGCATGCACCACTCTGGCAAGACAGTCCACGGGCAGATAGGGTCTCAGCCTGCGTCCCAGGTGGAGCTGGTAGACAGCTGCCCTGGACACAGAATTGACCTGTGCCTCCATGGACAGCTGTGAGTCCAAAATGACTCCCAGGCTGCGCAGCTGGTCCTTCAGGGGCACAGTTATCCCATTCAGGACCAGAGCCTCTTCCGCCAGAAGGAGCAGTGGCCTGGCTGCATGCAAGGCACCCTCCTCCGTTCTTGTCTTGCTCAAGTCCCCCCCTTCCGCTCTGGCCGCTGAATCTTTGGTCGTGTTGTAAATCAGAGGCAGCTTTGCCCCGCCAGCCATCACCAAAGCAGCAACATCTCTCTCCCTGACATTCCGGCAGTTGAAAAGCACCCTTGTTGGGTCAGGCGCAGCGGCTGTTAAATAATGTATCTTGTTTGTTATTGCGGTGGCATTTAAGCGCCAGCTGAGACAGGACACGCCACCTTGGCCCCAGCGCCATGCATTGTTTATTAACCTGGCCGTTCAAGAATTTGCTCCCCGCTCCCCCAGCTGCAGCTGCCGCTATCCAAGCAAAGATCTCCCTGACCCCCATTCTCTGCCCTTCCCCTCTGCACACAAACACTCTTTTTACCCTGGAACAAAAAAGATCCTTTTCAAAGCACCAAGGATTGTCACCAGTTTGGTTTCACACAGAGCAGGACCAGTGAAATGAAGAGGGCCTGCACTAGCCGTTTGCACACTTTGGGGTAGAATTTCTCATTTCAATTGCTTTATTTTCTCGTTTTTCATTGCGTTAAGGTAAAGATAAAGGGACCCCTGACCATTAGGTCCAGTCGTGGCCGACTCTGGGGTTGCGGCACTCATCTCGCTTTATTGGCCGAGGGAGCCGGCGTACAGCTTCCGGGTCATGTGGCCAGCAGGACTAAGCCACTTCTGGCGAACCAGAGCAGCGCACGGAAACGCCGTTCACCTTCCCGCCAGAGCGGTACCTATTTATCTACTTGCACTTTGACGTGCTTTCGAACTGCTAGGTTGGCAGTTCATTGCGTTACACATAAATGAATAATGATAACAATAATGTGCATTACTCTCAGTGGGTCTACTTTGAGTAGGAACAACATCAGGTACAAGCCCAAACCTATCCCCCCCTTTTTATTTCATAAAAGTTATATATCTTTTGATTTTTTTGGGGGGGGGAACCCTCAAAGCGGTTTACAAGAAAGATAAAACTATAAAATGATTGCTTCAAAAATAACAACCTTAATTTAAAAAATGCAGAAAGCTAGAACTGTAATGGAATGCACTAAGGCAGATTAAAACTCGTGCACACTGCTGTAAATAAAAATTACCCTTTTCCCTTATGGGGTATCCCAGAGCCCATATAGAGTCCTTACATAGGTTCCCCATTGGTAGGAGAGAATAACAGAGGGCAACCAGAGAATATTGAGAAGCTAAGCAGCTAGTAAGCCTGGTCTTTATTAAACTGTTGCAACAGGGTGCTCCCCTCACTCGCAGGAAAGGAGGAGGACCCAGAAAAATGGCATGCAAGGCCTTATAAAGACTTTTGAAATTGCCACCCTGAAGATCAAGACCACCCCCAGAAACATCATACATACATCACAGAAGGGGTGTAACCTAAGACCACCCCTCAGATACATCATACCTACATCACAGAAAAGGCGGTCTAAAACAGAAATTTGAATGTTGTTTTTCTCCTGTTGTTGTTTTTCTCCTGTCTGGCAGGTTACCTGTTAATGCTTACTTGATTGGATTTCCTGGGGAGCCTGGCTAGTCTTTTGTAGAGATAAATACTTAGTTCCTGGGCTAGGTCACAGGCTATTCATATCTTAAATGTGCCCTTAAGACAGGATTTGTGAGCAAAGAGACAATGGGGAGGTTTCCCACTTTGACCTTGCAGAGAAAACATTTGCTCAGTTTAGGAATCAAAATGGTTCCAGGTTGGTCTTCCTGTGCTGATCTATGTATGTGCTTGGTTGGTACGCTTATGAACATTACCATATATCTAAGACCTCAAAATTCCTATGACGACACTTTCTAAGAATGTAAGAGGAGCTGCCCTGCTGGATCTGGACAAAGGGCACCCCATCTGGGTCATCACCCTCTTTTCAGCAACCAACCAGATGCCTCTTCTAGGAAGCCCCAAGCCGAACCCAAGTGCGACAGGAACTCTCCCCACCTGCGTTTCCAGGCAGCTGCAGTTCAGAGGCATACTGCCTAGGACAGTGAACACAGCTTTGTAGACAGCGGCGGAGGAAGCCGCTCGGGCGCCTGGGGCGTTGCGTCCAGGGGTGGGGCGATCCTCCCATAGGGGTGGGGTGAAGGCGGGGCAATCCGCCCATAGGGGTGGGGCCTCCGGAGTCTGCCTGCCTCCTCCCACTCCACCGCCCTACAGCTGGGGGGGGGGGAGGCAGCGGGCAGACAGTTTGGACAGTGCGGAGCCTGCACGTGCCCAAGCCACCAGGTCTCCCCCAGGAGAGATGCGTGGCTTGGATGTGCTGCAGGCCCCATGGTGAGTGCCGCCCGACATTTTGTCACCCCCCTCAGTGGTGACACCCGGGGCGGCCCACATCCACCGCACCCACTGGATTGTAAAAAGCAACCACCTCGAAGCAGTTTGCGACAAAAGATGAAACCACAAGATCGTCGAGGAGGAAAATTAACAACCACAACAGAACTTCCAAAAAGTTAAAACAAGAATCAGTGGATGCTCGGGTTGCGAACATGATCTGTGCAGGTTGCACATTCGCAACCCGCAGCGTTCACAACCCGCAGCGGTGCATCTGCACACATGCGGGTTCCAATTTGGCACTTCTGCACATGCGCAAAGTGCAATTTAGCGCTTCTGCGCAAGCGCGGCCACCAAAAACCGGAAGTAACCCGTTCTGGTACTTCTGGATTTCGGCAGGTCCGTAACCCGAAAAAACGCAACCTGAAGCGTCTGCAACCCGAGGTATGACTGTAGGCCAAAAAAAGAAAAAAATGAAAATTAAAACTTGCACCAACTCTCTGAGCACCCCCGGAAGGCTTGTCTAAACAAGAACGTTTTTAGCAGGTACTGAAAAGAGCCCAGTGACGGTTCCTGCCTTCTATCAATAGGCAGGGAGTTTCAAAGTTTAGGGGCTGCTGCTGCCACACCTAAAGATCAATGTCTTACAAATGTGGAACCGGTATTATTATGTGGTGCACGTAACAGTGCCAGTTCTGCCAATCGGAAGGGTTGAGTTGGGTGTATTGGGGGCAAGACGCCCTGGCAGGTAAACTGATTCCTCCGTCATAGCTGTCTGTGTCCCTTATTTGAAGGGACAGTCCCTTATTGCAGCGCCATATCCCACTGCTGTCCCTTATTGATAGATGTCCCTTAAATGTCCCTTAAATGATGACCCTTAAATTTCAAAGGAAGCAGCTCCTCTCCCTCCCTCCCTGCCAGCCAGGGAGGAGGGAGGCTCCAACTGTGTTGCTTGGCTGTGTTGCAGGCCCCACAGTGAGTGCCGCCCTGCCACTAAAAAGTCTAAGAACGACTGGGGGGTGGAGCTTGCATGCCTTGTGTGTGGCTAGTTAATGCAAGCTGAGGAGGTTTTTGAATGCTGGGCGCCATTTTGTTGCACGTGCTGCTGCAAACTTTGCAGTGCAAAGCCAGGCCGGGGAGCCATCTTAAGTTGAGGCTGCATAGGCCTTGTGGTGCATGTGATTCAGATTCTATTCAGTTGAACCTCTGGTTACAAAGTTGATTGGACAGCGTTCTCGAAGCTACCAGCATGAGTTTGACCAGACTGCAGGAGGACAGGAAGACTGGAGTGCCTGGAACAGGTGAGGCTGCAGGTCCCTTATTTTGGCTGCTGGTCCCTTATTTTCAAGGCTGCTGGTCCCTTATTTTCAAATCTGTAAGTTGACAGCTATGTCCTCCGTGGATTTGCGCGGATGAGTGTCGGATGAAGCTGGCTTGACTGTGGAGGGGGAAACGTTAAATTCTCGCCTTGCACATTCCAAACGGGGCAAAAAACCACTTTCCTATCCGGCAGTTGCAACGGCGCCGTCTGCGTTTTAGCTTATTTGGCACCCGACACAACCTCATTTTCTGCATGGGTAGCTGCGTGTCAGAAGTCAGTTGCGCATGTTTGCTGCATTGCCTTGAGAGGAGTGCATGGGGAGCTGCACTCTCCAGCCCCATCCTAGTTCGCCCCCCTTGCTGTCGCCCCCAGTCTGCAGGGTGCAAACCAAGTGCTATCTTTTCGAGTGCAAACGAAACGCCCTTCGCCTCGACACCCCGCAGGGTGCGAACCAAACAGCTATCAAGGGGACTGAGACATGCATATCAGAAAAACAAATTCCTTCATCTACCTGCTGATAGCAACACTCTTTCCGGAGGCCCTGCGTGCATTCATTTGTTCTGAGTTGGTGCACTTTTAAATATTTTTTATTTTTTTAAAACAACAACAACAGTGTCTGAATCATTCTTACAAATAAGACAACCCCCCCGGTTATTTTCCTGGCGGAAAAGCTTTGCTGCTTTCAGGGCTGACGGAGACATTGACCTCCATGAATAATACATACAGGCTAATTATGAGAAGATGGGAGTTTGCTGGTGATGGAAGGCAGAGGAAACGCGCGTTTGGCTGCCGTGCCGAATTTCGCACAGGTTGGGGGAACCCAAAGGTATGCTAGGAGCCAAGATGAAGCGATATATGGAAAATTGGGCAGGGTGGAGACATGGGGGGGGGGGCAAACAACTTGGGTGGATACCCTAAAACAGGCACCCCCAAACTCGGCCCACCAGATGTTTTGGACTACAACTCCCATCATCCCTGACCACTGGTCCTGTTAGCTAGGGATGATGGGAGTTGTAGTCCCAAAACATCTGGAGGGCCGAGTTTGGGGGTGCCTAAAATAAGCTCAACAACTTTGGCTGCCTCCCTCCCCAACAAAAATCATGGCTACACCCATGGGGGGAGACAGAGCTATTTTTCTAGAAAAAGGGGTGCTGGAACTCACAATGAACGCCTCCTTTGTTCTCTTCTAATGGCAATGGAGCCCACCTGAGAGGTGCCGGACCTGAGTCCCAGTGTTTTCCGGCTGAAAAGAAAGGTTCTGGGTGGAAGAACAAACCAAGAAATCCATTCAGATCTCTTGCAAGAGAAATGGGTCCAGTACCTGCATGGGGGCAGGAAGAACAGGGGGTGGTCTTGCGAGGTACAGTGGTACCTCGGGTTAAGTACTTAATTCGTTCCGGAGGTCCGTTCTTAACCTGAAACTGTTCTTAACCTGAAGCACCACTTTAGCTAATGGGGCCTCCTGCTGCTGCCGCGCCACCGGAGCACGATTTCTGTTCTCATCCTGAAGCAAAGTTCTTAACCCGAGATACTATTTCTGGGTTAGCGGAGTCTGTAACCTCAAGAGTCTCCTCCAGCACCAGAATTCAAAAGCATCAATTCTTCGTCGACCAGCCATCTTTACGGTCAAGGTCCCCTTCTCCTTGTGCCCTCCACCTTTCCCCACATCAGGGTCTTTTCCAAGGAGTCTTCTCTTCTCCTGAGGTGGCCCAAGTCTTGGAGCCTCAGCTTCAGGATCTGTCCTTCCAGTGAGCTCTCAGGGCTGATTTCCTTAAGAATGGAGAGGTTTGATCTTCTTGCAGTCCATGGGACTCTCAGGAGTCTCCTCCAGCACCAGAATTCAAAAGCATCCATTCTCCGGCGATCAGCCTTCTTTACGGTCCAGCTCTCACTTCCATACATCACTACTGGGAAAACCATAGCTTTAACTATACGGATCTTTGTTGGCAAGGAAGCACTTAACTTATTTTAAGCAATGCTAACGACGTGCAGGTGGGAAGAGGCAATGAAACACTGGGTAGACTCAGCTTCCAAGCTATCGACAATGCTGCATAAACTACAAACCCAACCAATTTAATTCTCTAAAACCTAGGGGGCCTCAGCCACGCTCCTGGTTTTCGCCCCATCCTCTCTGGAGCTGCCTGGCGCGGCCGTCGGCCGTATCCAGTCTCGACATGCGGCCCTGGGCAGACGGAATGTGGCCCCCGACAGGGGGGGAACGTGTTCCTCACCCCTGCCTCCGACTGTCCCAATTAAGCAGACTGCTGGTTTGACCTTTGTAGGCCAGAGAGGGAAATCGAGAGAGACTCTCCAGGCCAGCAGCTCAGCTAAATTGCTCGTTAAAACCCTTAGCCACTTTCAGGATCCTGGGCTGTTGTGGAGCAGGAATAATGATGGTGAGCGCATTATTAGCTAAAAGGGGAACATCTTGTGCCTTCTTTATATATAGCTACAACCTTGCCGGCATTCTTTAGTCTCCATCACAAATCGCCAGAGGGAAAGAGCGTGTGTCATCCATTTAAACCAATAGGTCTATGCAGTACAGGGAAAGGAAAGCAACCTGTTTAAAATAGATGGGTTTCTCCCCACCCCGACGCCGCCTGTCTCAGGTTCACTGCGCATGAAATTATCTTTGTTTTAAGGAGGGATAGGCATTAAGGAGGGATAGGACCCCTGGACGGTGAAGTCCAGTCAAAGGCAACTATGGGGTTGCACCACTCCTCTCGCTTTCAGGCTGATGGAGCTGGTGTTAGTCCACAGAAAGCTTTCCAGGTCATGTGGCCAGCAGGACTAAACCAGTGGCGTAGCGTGGGGGGTGCAGGGGGGGCCGGCCGCACAGGGCAAAACATCGGGGGCGCGCGCTTGTACTCAAGTGCTAAAATCCATGGGCTAGGGGGCTCAAATTACTTGCCTTGCCCCGGGTGCTGACAACCCATGCTACGCCACTGGACTAAACCGCTTCTGGTGCAATGGGACACCGTGACGGAAACCAGAGCACACAGAAACGCCATTTACCTTCCCGCCGGAGTGGTACCCAATACTTTGGCCACCTCATGAGAAGAGAAGACTCCCTGGAAAAGACCCTGATGTTGGGAAAGATGGAGGGCACAAGGAGAAGGGGACGACAGAGGATGAGATGGTTGGACAGTGTTCTCGAAGCTACCAGCATGAGTTTGACCAAACTGCGGGAGGCAGTGGAAGACAGGAGTGCCTGGCGTGCTCTGGTCCAGGGGGTCACGAAGAGGCGGACACGACTAAACGGCTAAACAACAACAACAAAAGTCCAGCTGCTTTTTAAAGGGGCTGGGGTTAGGGCAAGAGTTAGCCGTGGGCCTCTGCTAGGGTGCTAGCTAGGTCCTTGAGATTGGGGTGCTGACTCCTGCGACAGACCTCCACAAAACATTTCACATCGTCTTTCCAAATCGGGTATTAGAGGGTTGGTGCAGGTGGTGATGGATTTGTGCTACCAGAGCTGCTCTTTAACTTTAAGAATGGGTATCTGAGTTTGCTTCTTTCCTCTTCCCTCCCTGCCTGATTTTCCTCTCATGCTGCGTCTTTTAGATTGTAAGGCTGCAGGCAGGGACTGTTTTCGTTTTAATGGGCTGCGTGTGAGCCACTCTTGGGAGCCTTTTTGGCTGGCGCAGGGGGTACAAAAGCTATCCATAACCAACTAAGTGGTTATGGAGTCTCTACAGTCTTTCAACAGTTGCGGAAAGAGTTTTAACTCTGGCAGGTACTGAGTTAATTCCTTCTTTTGAGGGAGCGGTAGGGCTTGGTGGATTGGGGCAGCTAGCATGGCAGAACAACAGGTCTCCACCCTCTCCTTCCTGGGAACAGGACGCCTTCAAATCCTCTGCAAAGGTGCTTAGAGGAGGCCGCAGGTAGGACTGTATTAAAACAACAACAAACCTGAAAAACCCTGCTGCCTTTTAATCAATAACAGCATTTAGGTGGAATTAAAGCGGTATAGAAATGAAATGGAAAAAAACAATAATAACGATTAGAATAATGTCAATTAGTTGCTGGAACACATCAGTTCCCAAGTACGGTATATCCCATATATATATTTATACCGCTTAGGCAGGAAATTGAAATATCAGACCCGGCGTATGAAAAGGGCAGCATTCCAATAAACTCCGGCTCATAAAGGGAAGAGGAGAAATGGGAAAGGAGATTACATGCTATTAGTCCCCTTAGAATTGGGGATCCTTAATCTGCCTTAAATTGAAAGGGAGATGGGAGGGTTCGTGGTTTCTCTGCAAGTAAAGGGAGGAGGGGGAAAGCGGGAGCCCAGGGGATTGTCAGGAGGGACAGAGTTGCGGGGGAATGGGCGTCTGTGTTTAGTCATTAATCAGACTATGAAGGTATTATTTCAAGGCCTAATGGAGCTCAGTCATACGGACATAGCTACACAGTGGAGTTAGGTAAAGGTAAAGGGACCCCTGACCATTAGGTCCAGTCGTGGCCGACTCTGGGGTTGCGGCGCTCATCTCGCTTTACTGGCCGAGGGAGCCGGCGTACAGCTTCCGGGTCATGTGGCCAGCAGGACTAAGCCGCTTCTGGCGAACCAGAGCAGCGCACGGAAATGCCGTTTGCCTTCCCGCCGGAGTGGTACCTATTTATCTACTTGCACTTTGACGTGCTTTCGAACTGCTAGGTGGGCAGGAGCAGGGACCGAGGAACGGGAGCTCACCCCGTTACGGGGATTCGAACCGCCGACCTTCTGATCGGCAAGTCCTAGGCTCTGTGATTTTACCAACAGTGCCACCTGCGTCTCTTCACAGTGGAGTTAAAGGTAAAGGTAAAGGTACCCCTGCCCGTACAGGCCAGTCTTGACAGACTCTGGGGTTGTGCGCCCATCTCACTCAAAAGGCCGGGGGCCAACGCTGTCCGGAGACACTTCCGGGTCACGTGGCCAGCGTGACATCGCTGCTCTGGCGAGCCAGAGCCGCACACGGAAACACCGTTTACCTTCCCGCTAGAAAGCGGTCCCTATTTATCTACTTGCACCCGGGGGTGCTTTTGAACTGCTAGGTTGGCAGGCGCTGGGACCGAGCAACGGGAGCGCACCCCGTCGCGGGGATTCGAACCGCCGACCTTTCAATCGGCAAGCCCTAGGCACTGAGGCTTTTACCCACAGCGCCACCCGCGTCCCACAGTGGAGTTAAAAGGGTCTAAATAGTAATTTCACGCCAGGGGACCCTGGGAGTGCTGGTGTAGAATTCCCAGGACCTGCACATCACACAACTTATTTATTTTCCCTGAAGAAGCAGCCAGGGCACTTATATTGCTAGAAACAAATATGGGTTGATCGTGTAGGTTGGCCATAAAATGGGACCACTGTAGTTATGAGTGAGGTGAGTAGAGGAAAAATGAATGAGGAGGGTAGAGGAAAATAATATATTCCCTCTCCCCATAGAGCTTGCGGTTGGGGTCATTTGGAGAAGTGGATTGGTAATGGGTTCAGGATGAGAGTGGCCATATGACCTGGACACTCCTCTCTTTGAAGGAATCCTCTGTTTGAATAGATGTCTGGTTTAAGTCCAGTTTAAAGATAGCACAAGAAGAGTCTCCTGGATTTAAGGCCCAGTATCATAAGGGATGCGGGTGGCGATGTGGGTTAAACCACAGAGCCTAGGTCTTGCTGATCAGAAGGTTGGCGGTTTGAATCCCCGTGACGGAGTGAGCTCCCGTTGCTCTGTCCCTGCTCCTGCCAACCTAGCAGTTCGAAAGCACGTCAAAGTGCAAGTAGATAAATAGGTACCGCTCCGACGAGAAGGTAAACGGCGTTTCCGTGCGCTGCTCTGGTTTGCCAGAAGCGGCTTAGTCATGCTGGCCACATGACCTGGAAGCTGTACGCCGGCTCCCTCGGCCAATAAAGCGAGATGAGCGCCGCAGCCCCAGAGTCGGCCACAACTGGACCTAACGGGCAGGGGTCCCTTCACCCTTACCTTTATTCTGTTCTCATAGTGGCTGATCAGATAGATGCCCTCATGGGAAGCCTGAAGGCAGGACCTGAGCTCTCTCCACTCATGATTCTCAACAACTGGGATTCAGAGATAGACTGCCCCTGATCCTGGAGGCCACATACAGCCATTGTAACTGGTTAAGGTCATCAGAAGGGACAGGAGGGATCTAGAAAGCTGCCCACCTGCAGCCTGAGAAATGTGACCAGTCACCTGCTCAGAGCCTTCCCCTGTGATGGAGAGATGGATGGCATTTCTAGTGAAATGAAAGTGATTAATCTCTAGGCATGCATTTATCCATTTTTTAATCCATGCAGATTTTATCCCAGCATGGGCCTTTTGGGGGTTTAGGGGTAATAATAATAATAATAAGAATAAGAATAATTTATTATTTATAACCCGCCCATCTGGCTGGGCTTCCCCAGCCACTCTGGGCTGCTTCCAACAGTGGAAGACAGGAGTGCCTGGCGTGCTCTGGTCCATAGGGTCACAAAGAGTCGGACACAACTAAACGACTAAACAACAACAACAAACAGGGCTGCCTTCAGATGTCTTCTAAAAGTCTGGTAGTTCTTGTTCTCTTTGACACCTGGTAGGAGGGCATTCCACAGGGCAGGTGCCACCACCAAGAAGGCACTCTGCCTGGTACCCTGTAACTTGGCTTCTCGCAGTGAGGGAACCGCCAGAAGGCCCTCAGTGCTGAACCTCAGCGTCCGGGCAGAATGATAGAGGTAGAGATGCTCCTTCAGATATACTGGACCGAGGCCGTTTAGGGCTTTCAAAGTCAGCACCAACACTTTGAATTGTGCTCGGAAACGTACTGAGAGCCAATGTAGGTCTTTCAAGACCAGTGTTATGTGGTCTCGGCGGCCGCTCCCAGTCACCAGTCTAGCTGCCGCATTCTGGATTAGTTGTAGTTTCCAAGTCACCTTCAAAGGTAGCCCCACGTAGAGCGAATTGCAGTAGTCCAAGCGGGAGTGATATACAACTGGCCATCCCACACAGCGCAGTCAGGAAAGAAAAGAATCATCTGGCCATCTACCCACCTTTTTCCTGAAAAGCTTTATCTGTCAGATCCACACTCCAAAATATGCACAAGATGACTGCCAGGGGCCCTTGGGAAAATTGCATCTCCTGTGGCTCCCATATCTTGGTGCACTGTTGATTAGCATGTAAGCACAGTGGAGAATAATCCTTTTTTTGTAACTGGTACCAGTGAGACTATTCTGTATTGTTTTGATTTGCTAGGCAGCGGTGCGCTTAGGTGTAGTGGCCATGGGAAAGGTAATTTTCCCAAGGGCTATTGCCTTTCCTTTCCTGGGTAAAATAAAGGGGAGAAAAGGCGGCATGTTTTTGAGACTGGGGCTATCATGGATGTTTTCTGGGGCTGGGGAAAGCAGAGATCTAAGCCCAAGAATAATTTGATCTAAGCCCAAGAATAATTCAGGGCCTTCAAAATTTCATCAGACATGGCTTTCTTGACTGGCCACCACTCCCACCATAGCTGTCAACTTACAGATTTGAAAATAAGGGACCAGCAGCCTCGAAAATAAGGGATCAGCAGCCAAAATAAGGGATTTTCCAAGCACAGGTATGTTCAACTTCTGAGTCCCTCCGAGCCAAAGGCAGAAAGCCCAGCCAGCAGCCAAACGAAGCCTCAAGCGGTGGTTCCCACAGCGCAGCAACCCGGCAAAGGGGATGCAGCAAGGAAAACCACCGTCACCTCTCCGCTGGGAAGCGCTGAGCAAAGGCGAGTCCCCAGGCAACGCGGCTGATTTGATTGGCACAAGGCATGCAAGCTCCACCCCCCAGTCGTTCTTAGACTCCTTATTGGGTGAGCAACGCAGCCAAGCAACACAGTTGGAGCCTCCCTCCTCCCTGGCCGGCAGGGAGGGAGGGAGAGGAGCTGCTTCCTTTGAAACCCGGGAAATTTAAGGGACGTCATCAATAAGGGACAGCAGCGGGACACAGCGCTGGGATAAGGGACTTTCCCGCCAAATAAGGGACAGTTGACAGCTATGCCCCCCACGCCATTTTGATTTCTGATCCTGGCTCAGGAGAACTTTCCTCCATGGTGGGCCGCCTTATAATACCTGTTGGGTTCATCAAGCTTGTTGACTGGCAATGGCTTTCCAGGGTTTCAGGTAGGACATAGTCAAAGGTTGAAGCTGGGACCTTCTGCATGCAAAACAGCTGTCCTGCCAGTGAGCAATGACCTTGAAGGCACCACCCAAAGTTCAAAGGGCTTTCAAAAATCTTAAAAAGCCCAAAGGATGTTTATAGTTCCAACCTCTATTCTAGGAAGTACAGATCAGATCAGTTTGCCATGTACTTTCCAAGCGAACCAGTTCCCCAAGCATCCTCTATGAGCGTCACACTAAACGGATGAGTTCCTGCCCCTCACCCCAGTTTCACCCCTGCTCCCCAGAAAAGTCAACCGTGGAGTTGCTCTCCTTTCAACGTTGACCTCCCTGCCTTCCCTTTTGGCTGAAAGTCATCAAAAGTGACCTCCGGACTGCCATTCAGGGCAAGGAGACAAAGAAAGATCAGATCCGAAACGCACGAACGGTGGGAAGGAGTGACTCAGTTTACCATACTTAATTGGCAGCTGTTTCTTTGACGGATCGGCCAATGAGCTCATAAAAAGCCTTTTGACTTCATCCTTTGTGCGCTCTCTCGGCTGAGCCGCAAATTCTCTTACTGTCTGTGCGAAGCCAACATTTCTCGCTCGGAGCTGCTGCGGCGATGCTCAGGCTGTCTTTCTTCTCTTCCCAACGCACATGCACGACGCACTGCTCTGATGTCTGTATGATGCAGCGTATGTTGTGGTGATGAAGACGACGATCATCGCCGCCCTTTGATGCTTTCGTTTCTGGACTTGTCCTTTTCGACGATGGCTGGGGGCCAAGGCTGCAGCGACAGGGTGCAACAGCTGGCTACCTCCAGCATGTAAGGCCGGCGCTGAAAGCTTGAACCGGATGCTTAAGGGCCAGGTTAAGAACATAAGAGCATAAGGAGAGTCTGCTGGATGGTGCTCTGTTGTCAAGCCTTCCTGTTAAGTATATTCAGGAATTCTGAATGAGGTTCTCCAGAGCAGAGAAGACTCTGGAACTGCTTTAGAATATAAGAACATGTTGTTGTTTAGTCATTCAGTCGTGTCCAACCCTTCGTGACCCCCTGGACCAGAGCACACCAGGCACTCCTGTCTTCCACTGCCTCCCACAGTTTGGTCAAACTCATGTTTGTAGCTTCGAGAACCCTGTCCCACCAAATGTAATGAAGCTGAAGGTACTTTTTATCATCTTTGGTGGACGTGCCCAAAGATTAAGGTCTTCTGGGAAATGATCTATAATGAAATTAAGAAGGTTCTTAAGTGCACCTTTCACAAGAAACCAGAGGCCTTTCTCTTGGGCATGGTTGGCCAAACGGTATTAAGGAAGGATAAGACATTTTTTATGTACGCCACAACAGCAGCAAGAGTTCTTCTAGCAAAGTATTGGAAGACACAAGAACTACCCACACTGGAAGAATGGCAGACGAAGGTGATTTACTACATGGGACTGGCTGAGATGACTGGCAGAATCCGTGACCAAGGAAGAGAGACGGTGGATGAGGATTGGAAGAAATTTAAAGCTTATCTTAAAAACTATTATAAAGTTAATGAATGTTAAAATGTCAAGGGTAATGTAAAAAATTTTGAATTTCAGCTGTAAATGATTGGGTAAAGGAAGAAGGAAACGAAAAAAAGTTAAAAGTTAATAGAAGTGAGGGGTTGCTGAAGAAAATTATTAAACAGGGATGCAGAAAAGGAAGGCATGGGGAAGTCGGTGAAAGAGGGTCAACGAAAGAAAGGTTATGAAATTATACGTGTTTATATGTTTGTTTGTTTATGTATTGTGTTATGTATTGTTTATAATTTATGTTGGAAAATCAATAAAAATCAAAAAAAAAAAAAAGAGAACACTGTCCCACCATCTCGTCCTCCGTCATCCCCTTCTCCTTGCGCCCTCCATCTTTCCCAACATCAGGGTCTTTTCCAGGGAGTCTTCTCTTCTCATGAGGTGGCCAAAGTCTTGGAGCCTCAGCTTCAGGATCCGTCCTTCCAATGAGCACTCAGGGCTGATTTCCTTCAGAATGGATTGGTTTGATCTTCTTGCAGTCCATGGGACTCTCAAGAGTCTCCTCCAGAACCATAATTAAAAGAATCCATTCTTCGGCGATCAGCCTTCTTTATGGTCCAGCTCTCACTTCCATACATCACTACTGGGAAAACCATGGCTTTAACTATATGGACCTTTGTTGGCAAGGTGGTGTCTCTGCTTTTTAAGATGCTGTCTAGGTTTGTCATTGTTATAAGAACATAACAGAGGCCAATGACCCATCTAGTTCTCTTACAGCATCCAGCCCAGTCTCATAGCTGGGCGTCAACTGGGACTTTTGCCCCGGGTGAAGCCTCCACGGTGTTCCCAGCCTGCCAGCCTGGGTTTCAGGTGTTCATTTGCATGCCCAGCCTGCCCATTCCTAAGTTCCTTCCCCTTTCTCAGTGAAGAAGGGATGTCCCCAGGCGCATTTGCAAGCAGAGGCAGGGAGAGAACAAATCTGGGGAAACTGCCGGATCCTTTGTCAGGCCACTTGGTCTAAACCATGGGTAGGCAAAGTAAGGCCCTTCTAAATTGCCTTCTAAATCCAGCCTGCGGACGGTCCAGGAATCAGCGTGTTTTTACATGAGTTGAATGTGTGCTTTTATTAAAAATGCATCTCTGGGTTATTTGTGGGGCATAGGAATTCGTTCAGGGGTCCGAGGACCAAGAAGCAAGGAGTCATGAAGCCAAACGCAGCAAGGCAGGGAATGTGTTGCTGTGGCAAAGAGCCAAAGGGCTGACCTTATATCCCTTCCTGGCTCTTGCCACCAGGTGCAGTGTGTTACCAATCGGCCTCACCTGTGTGGCCGCGCCTTGCCTCTCCAGAACAAACTTAGGAAGGCCCCAGTCCTGCGAAGCCCTACTGGTCACAGGGCCCGGCTCCTGCACGCACCCTTGACACCTCTCCTCCATCAACCCTCTTTCAAAGGCTGGTGGCCGCCACTGAGTCCTGGGGCTATAAAGGTAAAGGGACCCCTGACCATTAGGTCCAGTCGTGGCCGACTCTGGGGTTGCGGCGCTCATCTCGCTTTACTGGCCGAGGGAGCCGGCGTACAGCTTCCGGGTCATGCGGCCAGCATGACTAAGCCGCTTCTGGCGAACCAGAGCAGCGCACGGAAACGCCGTTTCCACACCTGCCCTCTGCTCGCGTTCAGGCGCTGTCGCGATGGGAGGCTATCGCTTGCCACTGTCACCACCATTGACTCCGCAGCCGTGATGATGGCTCTACCTCGCCAGTGCAGGAGAAAGCGAGGCCCAGATGAGGCTGTTTAGACGATATCATCAGAGGCGGCGAGAGCATCCAGTTTCCTGAGCCGTTGTTTGAACGGCAAACCAAATAAGATAGGAAAGGGTTGCTGAGCGGCGGCGGCGGCAGCGCCATCTTGATAAATATTGTCAGGATGGGAGCACTACATTTATTTATTTTTAAAAGACCCTCGTTCGAAGTTATCTAACCCTCCCCATCCAGTGCTGCCACCTCGCCTGGGATATATTCCTGCTCTTCTGTCAACAACTTAAGAAAATAAACACAAAACACATTTTGTTCCTGGGAGCTTCTTGGAAAGCCTAAGAGATGGCAAACAAATGCTTCCTGCACGGCAGCAGGAACCTTCCGAGGTTCGCATTCCCTTCTGGATGAGGTTCTGGGGGCCACGTGCGAGTGGTAGGCGGGGCCAGAGGCAAAAGTGGGTGGAGCAACAGGTGCAATTCTTTTCCTTTGTGCAGTAGGCTGGGTTACACACATTCACTCTAACGCAGCTCCGTGTCCTCCATTCAGACAAGCAAGAGGCATGAACAGAGTTCAAGGACATATTCAAGCCAGCGCTGTTATGTACTGAAGTTCTCACCCTGGGCCAGCAGGGGGATACTGTAGATAGTTCAGGTCCACATATGCAAATAAGGGATCGAAAGTGACGTTCAGTGATTGGATAGTTTTAGAAAGTTGTTACAGTAACGTTGTACTGGAGCTCTATATAAGCAGGCTGGCTGAATCCTTCAGTTCAGTTCTGTTCTGGCCTGTGAATAAACAAGAGCTGTTTGAAGAATCGCTGTGTCGTCTGATATGTTCACCCACAACTTAGCAAGCGCAAAGCAAGGCCGCACGGATGTGTGGCCTTGGGAGAGTTCTTAGGGCCAGGTAGTCAAGTCTGAAGGGCCGCAGTTGGCCCCAAGGCATTCTTCACCCTTGAATGGAAGAAGTTGGGGGAAAGGATTTGAGACCTGCGTCTGGGTGTCAGAAGTGGTTTTGCAAAGGAGAGCCAAGAGCCAAGGGTGGGAGCTCCAGCTTTGCCCACAGAAGGTCTCTGGTTCAGTTCCCAGGTAGGTCTGGGAAAGACCCCCTCTGAAACCCTGGAAAACTGCTGCCAGTGACTGTAATAATAATAATTTATTATTTGTAAACTCTGGGTTTCTCCAGCCACTCTGGGCAGCTTCCAACAAAGATTAAAAATACATTAAAATGCCACACATTAAAAACTTCCCTGAACAGGGCTGCCTTCAGATGTCTTCTAAATGTCAGGTAGTTGTTTATCTCTTTGACATCTGGTGGGAGGGCGTTCCACAGGACGGGCGCCACCACTGAGAAGGCCCTCTGCCTGTTTCCCTGTAGCTTTGCTTCTCGCAATGAGGGAATCATCAGAAGACCATCGGTACTGGACCTCAGCGTCCGGGCAGAAAGATGGGGGTGGAGATGCTCCTTCGGGGATACTGGACCGAGGCCGTTTAGGGCTTTAAAGGTCAGCACCAACACTTTGAATTGTGCTCAGAAACGTACTGGGAGCCAATGTAGGTCTTTCAAGACTGGTGTGTAGACAATACTGAGCTATGTGGACCAATGGGCTGGGAAAGACGCTGCCAGTTAGTACTGTAGACCATATAGAACACCGTTTTACCATGGAGAGAGAGGGTAGAAGTTCATATACCTATGACACCTAGATACACCCAAAGGAGCGTCTCCACCCCCATCATCCAGCCCAAACACTAAGGTCCAGCTCTGAGGGCCTTCTGGCAGTTCCCTCACCAAGAGAGGTTGTTGTGCCCTCCCTGTGGAATGCCCTCCTGTCAGCTTGTAAACGGCCTTGAGTATTGTAAGATAGAAAGGTGGTATACAAATTAAAAGTGATGATGATGATGACATTGGAGCGGCCATACTTCCATGCCTTCCTTCTCTTTCTGGTTCCTTGAGTGCTGAAACAGCAGCCTCCATGTTCTTTGGGGCCCTGGGAAATGCCGTTTCCCAGAGCACCCGAGTCCTTAGGAGGGTGCCTTGGTAACTGCATATCCCAGGGCTCCTTGTACCTGCAATGCTGTTGAGCGTGCTAAATCTCCCAGGGACCTCTGCTTCCTCCATCGCAGTGCTTGAGGCATGAGGGCAGGAGAGGAGAACAGAAAATCCAAGCCGGAGAAGACCTTCTGAGGGGATTGTTCGTGGGCACATGCGCTAAACCCTGTCTGTGGTGCCTACCCCTTTTCCCCAAATGATGAGACAAGAGACTAGAGTATGGGTTCAAATTGGCCACAACTTTATTGAACTTCAGAAGTGGGAAACGTGGCACAGGCCTTGGCAGGTAACCCTCTCAGTGAGATCCAGTGAGAGGGGACTGCAAAGCGCAAACTTACACAGCATGCCTTTCCACCGACCTTGTTCCGGGAGTTTGACCTACATGCCACCGCTCTAGGGCCAGGGACTCCCGGTTTCTGCCCTTTAACGGGCCCTGCAAGTGCCGCTGCATGGGGAGGGAGCATAAATGCATCCCCCACAACTTGATGTTAGACTAAAGGCTACCTTGCCAAGGCCTAAAAACCGCCAGAGTTGTGACGGAATTGCTACGGGGAAGGCGAAACCTGCCAATGCAGGGAAAAATCCTTCCCAGTTCTGAATACAGCAACATAGCTGTCAAGTGTCCCTTATTTGAAGGGACAGTCCCTTATTCCAGCGCCATGTCCCGCTGCTGTCCCTTACTGATGGATGTCCCTTAAATGATGTCCCTTAAATTTCAAAGGAAGCAGCTCCTCTCCCTCCCTCCCTGCCGGCCAGGGAGGAGGGAGGCTCCAACTGTGTTGCTTGGCTGTGTTGCTCACCCAATAAGAAGTCTAAGAACGACTGGGGGGTGGAGCTTGCATGCCTTGTGTGTGGCTAGTTAATGCAAGCTGAGGGGGTTTTTGAATGCTGGACGCCATTTTGTTGCACGTGCTGCTGCAAACTTTGCAGTGCAAAGCCAGCCCGGGGAGCCATCTTAAGTTGAGGCTGCGTAGGCCTTGTGGTGCATGTGATTCAGATTCTATTCAGTTGAACCTCTGGTTACAAAGTTGGTTGGACAGTGTTCTCGGAGCTACCAGCATGAGTTTGACCAGACTGCAGGAGGACAGGAAGACTGGAGTGCCTGGGACAGGCGAGGCTGCAGGTCCCTTATTTTGGCTGCTGGTCCCTTATTTTCAAGGCTGCTGGTCCTTTATTTTCAAATCTGTAAGTTGACAGCTATGTACAGCAACCATCTTACAACTGCAGCAGTGCTCGCTTCTCACATGCTGAAAGCCAATTAAGCCCAGACCTCAGTGAAATTGTGGCGGTGAGCCGTAGCCACGCGGACGCTGGGATGCGTGTTCCTCAGTGGGACTCTTTTCCATCTGATGCTCACAGTTGCTCCCCAACCTGCGGTGTGGGAGCACAGCTTGGGAATCCCGGGGCACTGGGAGGACAAGAGGCTGGTGACTCACCCTGCCACTCGAGAGACGCACCGTTCTCTTGTGCCCGACCAGTTGCTACGAGGGTAGAGAAATGAATCATCCGTACGTGGAATGTGAAAGTCGTGTCATCCCAGAAACAGGCCCTAGCCTGTTGCTCCAGAAACAGAATGATTTGAATCAGCCACACCTCCCCAGAATTATTCCGTGGGTTTGTGCTGTTGTTTTTTAAATGTGGGAAACCTTTCAGACTTAACAATCTCTCCCACTGCACTGTGTGTGTGAGGGGGGGCAGGCGTGGTGGGGGCTGCTGTTAATCACAAAACGGAACCTGCCACCAGCTTTGATTTCTAGCAAGGGGGTTTCAAAGGTTAATGAAATTTCCTTGGAAGTGGAATCTACCGCCAACCGCGGGTGCCGCAAGGCCAAATTCTCTGCAACGGGGGCTTTCGTGAGTGGTGTCAGCCGAGGGGACGGCGCTGCCAGAAAAAAGCCGACTTCTCTGCAGATGGAGGGGGTGAGGATGGAGTGGGGGGGGGGAGAGATAAAATCTGGAAAGTCCTCCGGCTGTGATTAGAAATGGAGGAACCCACACATTCTGGCAGGGGATCTTATTCTCGCAGAAGCTGGCGATGGGGTTCTTCCGCAGAGATTCCGTTGCGTTAAAAGCAAAGCAAAGAAAAACAAAACCCCAAGCCTCAAGACCTCAAGGTGGCAAACACTGATTTCTTTTTTTTTTTTAAATATATTTTTTAAGTTTTCTTGATTTACAAAGGTATGCGCAGTATCTCTTTTTTCAAGTTATATTTTCCACAGGTCAGTTTCATTTGTTGAGACATTGGGGTTACATTAGGAAGAAAAAAGGGGAGAAGAGGTGGAGGGGGCCATGGTGGGTGGGGGTCGGGTCGGGAGGCGATATTTCTACAGTGGTACCTCAGGTTAAGTACTTAATTCGTTCCGGAGGTCCGTATTTAACCTGAAACTGTTCTTAACCCGAAGCACCACTTTAGCTAATGGGGGCCTCCCGCTGCTGCCGCACCGCCGGAGCACGATTTCTGTTCTCAGCCTGAAGCAAAGTTCTTAACCTGAAGCACTATTTCTGGGTTAGCGGAGTCTGTAACATGAAGCGTATGTAACCTGAAGCGTATGTAACCTGAGGTACCACTGTATTTTGCTTAATGTTTGTGCGGGTTTCTGTGTCAGCGTCGTTTGTGCAGGTTCTCTTTGCTATTTCCTTGTGTTCCTTTGGTGGTGCGAGAAATTGTGGCTGGCCTAGGGTGCGGTTGTTCGTTTGTGGTTGGCTGTGGTGAACTTTGTTTTCGTGTGTGAGTGGGGTGGGTGGGTGTTCTTGAATCAAGTTAGCCATATTGATTCATATGCTGTTGGTGGGTTCTTGTTCTTGTCTTGTTGGGCTGTGTATGTGATGAAGGGGAGCCATACTGGGGTGAAGGTATCATCTTCTATTTGTCCCTGTGTCAAACACTGACTTCTGAGACTTGGTCAGGTGTTGCCCACAGATGTTCAAGCTGAATGGAATGGAATGAACCCGCAGCCAGAAAGGGTTGTGCCTCTGCGCTATCTCTCTTCATGGCATCTTCATATCCAGGGTTGCCAACTTCCAGCTGTGCCCTGCCACTCTGCTGTTAACAGAAACGATAATACAGTGGTACCTCAGGTTAAATACTTAATTCGTTCCAGAGGTCCGTTCTTAACCTGAAACTGTTTTTAACCTGAAGCACCACTTTAGCTAATGGGGCCTCCTGCTGCCGCCGCACCGCCGGAGCATGATTTCTGTTCTCATCCTGAAGCAAAGTTCTTAACCTGAAGCACTATTTCTGGGTTAGCGGAGTCTGTAACCTGAAGCGTATGTAACTTGAAGCGTATGTAACCCGAGGTACCACTGTATGTACTTCCAGCCTCTGTGTGTGTGTGTGGGAAACCCATTCACGTGCTGATTTTAGCTGCTTAAGCTGCTCTCCCCTCCTGGTCAGTTGGCAATCCTAGGTCCTGCGTAGCAGAATCAGAATCAGGAACGACAGAGATGCACATCTCAAAGAGGGGCAAGCTTCGGCTCTGGGATGTGCTTCCAACATTGAAAGGCACTGATTCCAAAATATACATGGGTAACCCTCTGGCAGAGCAGTTGGTTTTGCTGGGAATGGAGTTGCCAACTTGCTCGCTGCCCCCTGATCCTATGCCTTTAGATGAGCTGGTGACTTCATTAAAAAAAATAAATCCATTCAGTGAAAAGCCCTGATGTGCAACGTTCAAGCTGCTGTACTGGATCATGGTAAAGGTAAAGGTAAAGGAACCCCTGACCATTAGGCCCAGCCGTGACCGACTCTGGGGTTGCGGCACTCATCTCGCTTTATTGGCCGAGGGAGCTGAATACTAGCAGTGAGGGGAGAAGGCTGCTTTCCCCCTTCTTGTGGGTTTTCCAGAGGCAGGAAGCCGGAGCTCTTCCTACTGTATGTTCTAGAGTAAGGTAAAGGGACCCCTGACTGTTAGGTCCAGTCATGGCCGACTCTGGGGTTGCGGCACTCATCTCGCTTTATTGGCCGAGGGAGCCGGCATACAGCTTCCGGGTCATGTGGCCAGCATGACTAAGCCGCTTCTGGCGAACCAGAGCAGCGCACGGAAACGCTGTTTACCTTCCCGCTGGAGTGGTACCTATTTATCTACTTGCACTTTGACGTGCTTTCGAACTGCTAGGTGGGCAGGAGCAGGGACTGAGCAACGGGAGCTCACCCCGTCATTGTGGGGATTCGAACCGCTGACCGCAAGTCCTAGGCTCTGTGGTTTAAACCACGGTGCCACCCACGTCCCTTACTGGAGCATGGTACGTGTATTTTAATGGTAAGTTGGCAATCACTTCCGCCGTTCAGCTGGCACCCGTCTGTCTCGAACTGCTATGTTAGCAGCAGCAGAGTTATTTCCCTGGCAGAGGCAGCCTTCGGGTGCCACAGTAATGCACAGTAAGAACAGAGTGCAAGAGGGGATTTTTTTTGGGGGGGTGCTGTGCTGCTGAAATCTGAGAGTCCAAAGTTCACCACTGTCCCCAGGGCACAAGCCTGGGTCATGTGCATGGATGTTTCCTGCTTGGCAGGGGGTTGGACTCGATGGCCCTTGTGGTCTC